>BPLQ01010975.1:11986-60208 GCA_021605075.1 Caerostris darwini | reverse complement strand
CATATAGCAACATAAAACAACACAACATGAAACAAGTATTGTATAAAAAATTTTTTTCACTATATTGAATGAAGTGCTTTATAAATAATTTTCATTCATCTTTTTTAAGTTTATTTGGCGCCATCTATTGGTAGATATAGGCAACTTAAATCTTAAAAAAATATAATTAATTAATTAAATTTAATTACTGAATTAATATTTGAAAAAACTGTATTAACATCCATTGTCATCCACTACAAGTTAAAAAAAATGTATTTGAACTTGAGTGGATGAAGAAAAAGCAATTTATGAACGATTGAAAGTTTGAACAAGATATATATAAGGAGAGTGTGAGCTAATAGAAGGATTTGAATAATAATTACTGGGAAACAATTTTGTACAAATCGTTTTGCACAATAAAAGATGATTATGATGATGAATCTTCTTTGAACACTTTTCGCCAATAAAATAGGAAATGGGCTGGAAACTTCTTAGAGCTTCATTCATTATACTTCAAAGGAATTGTTCTTTCTGGGGATGAATTGGTCATCTTCTGTGATTCCCAGCGGTACGGTCACAGCTGGAACTTTTCTGACAGACTTAGTTCTGATAATTGGATGACAGGGTCAAAGTGAAGATTCCTGTTACAGGTATAACGTATTCTTTGCTCTTTGATTCGGTTCCTTTACGACGACTGGCTGGAATTCCTATTTCAGACTAACTCTTTAATGTTAGCGATAAAGGGCAATTGC
The DNA here is from genome assembly GCA_021605075.1 of Caerostris darwini. NCBI lineage: Eukaryota > Metazoa > Arthropoda > Arachnida > Araneae > Araneidae > Caerostris > Caerostris darwini. The sequence continues at coordinate 59,477 of BPLQ01010975.1, read as the reverse complement.
ATGTATGATGCACTGGTTTATTATATTTAATGCTTTTTAACTAAATGGTGAGATTTTTTCAAACATTATAATTAACAAGTAATATATATATGTATATTTTTTTTTTAAAGTCAATTCCTACTTTTTTTTCACTATATTGCAGAAAGTACTTTATAAATAATTTTCATTCATTTTTTTAAGTTTATTTGGCGCCATCTATTGGTAGATATAGGCAACTTAAATCTTAAAAGAAATAAAATTAATTAATTAAATTTAATTACTGAATTAATATTTGAAAAAACTGTATTAACATCCAGTGTCATCCACTACAAGTTAAAAAAATATATTTGAACTTGAGTGGATGAATAAAAAGTAATTTATGAACGATTGAAAGTTTGAACAAGATATATATAGGGAGAGTGTGAGCTAATAGAAGGAAATGAAAAAAATATTTTTAATATTTAAGAATATTTTTTTCATTTTAAATATATTTTACCATTTCCATTAAAAACATCGAATTCATTAAATTTATATTTAATAATCAATCCTTTTTAGTAATTATTAAAATAATAATGTTGAAGTTATTATTTCAAACATGAAATAATTTATTTTACTACCATTACTTGTAAGCCCGCATAGCAGTAAAAAAAAATAAAGAAATTTTTTTTTTTCAAATTTCCTTTTTAATAGTATTATAAGAGGGTGATAAAAATATAGTGACTATATTTTGATGCAATATATTGTAAAAATAGTGTAAAATTCAAATATCAAATAATATATACTTTTAACGATACATCTTTGAAAATTATTTCACAAATTGTGTTTGTAATAACATTTAAACTAACAAAAAATAATTTGTTAAATTATTTATAAATTTGTAATTTATTTCAAGAATATGACTTATCAAATAATTAATAAAAGATGCAACTGCTCCATTTTTATCCAGTCCTTTTTTTATTCTTTTATTTTCATTTTAGCACCTGTAAATATAAAGGGAAGAAAAGCAGTTTTTGCATTGCATAAAATAACCATGTTGCAAATATTTCTACAACTTTATTATTTTTGTTTTAATAAAAGACAAGTACAGGATAATTTAGATATAGTTTTAGAAACCCGGACCACAACTCAGTATTCCGCTCAGAATTAATTGCTATAAGCGAAGCTCTGAGCCTAGCTTTAGACTTTAAAGTACCTGATGTTTGGATTCTGACTGATAGTAAGAGCTCAATACAGTATTTGAAAGATTGGCCAAGCATCCTGGAAAAATTGTTTCTAAACTACCTGTTTTGGACCAGATTGGATCGGTGTGCTTGCAGTGGATTCCCTCCCATGTGGACATCTATGGAAATGAAATTGCTGATCTACTCGCTAGCGAAGGTTGCGAATTTCCCAAAGCTTCTTCATCCAATCTGTTAGCTTCAGAGTTTCATTGCATGACTTTTGCCAGAGTGAATACCGCTTGGAGTTAGCCACCAATTCATGCATGGTACGCCGCTAAATATCATGGTATGTCCTTGCAGTGCTCCTGTCCTAGATCAGCTCAAACGGCTTTAGCTAGACTAAGGACGGACCGCACTAAGAGTTCAATGGAGACGAAAAGACGTATACACTTTGCCATTCTCGGATATCCCATCTCCCTCTCATCTTATCGATTGTATTGGTGCCTCTGTGAGGCAATTTTTAAATGAGGGGAGGACCGTTTACGATCTATTGATGCAGCATGATATACTGTACTTGGTTTAGTATTCTAAACCAAGGGGATAAGCAACAACAACATATTTCTGGAATACTATGACGCTTAATACCATGCGATTTTATAAGTGTTAAGGGTATTTGAATTTTGTTTACTGCCTTATACCGAATGGTTCGTAACTTTAATTGTATAATTCTTCAAAACAATATGACGTTTAAAACGGAAAAAAAATTCCCTTAAATTACAATGGCGTCTAAAAATTTAAATCAATTCGATGTCCTTAAATTAAAAGGAGAAAGAAAGAAAAGAACAACCAAATTTTCAGCTTGAATTTTTTTTTTTTCTGTTCACCACACACATCGTGTCTATTCATTGACTGTGAGTCCGTTCCCGCTAAACTCAGAAAGCGTGAAATTTCTCGACAAGAAGTAATTTCTCAAAACATCAGTGGGTTGACGCGATCGCTTTAGGCTGAATTCAGGGTGGTCTTTTTTGTTTCGTTAGGTCTATAAGTGGATTTAAAAAAAAAAAAAAAAAGAAGCTAATCTCTGACAAACGAAAAAAATATATATATACCCATGAGATACATTGCGACAAACAGAGATTTAATTTTCAACTGTTACGTAAAATTTTTAGTTAAAGAATTTCGAGTAAATTATTTCGTATGTATGTATAGACTTTAAATTTAAATCCTTAAAAAAAAATTACTTAAAAGTGAAAAAGGTTTTAAGCAATTTCACAGGAATGCTTACAAAATGATAAAGCTACAAAAAAAAAAAAAAAAAAAAAAAAAAGGACGCGTAATTGCGTTTCTCAAAGATTTTCTTTCTACCTTTTATAGCCGGAGTTGCGTTACAGCAGAAATTTTTAAATTTTTTTTTTCCCTCAAAGCATTCAGCTGAATATATTAGAAGTCTTGTAGGAGCAATAAACGATACGTATGAAAGGACAGTTCCCCGGGAATAAAAAACGGGGAGTTAAACTTCGAATTAGAAAAAAAGAAAAAGTCCTTTAAGTCTTCTGTGTAAGCAAGCGCTGTAGTAAAATAAAAGTGTTTCGGTATTAACACTCCCTGCTCACATTTTCCAAGAAATTTTTAAGCTCAGGAGGAAAAGTAATTTTTTTTTCTGTGTTATGAGATTTCAAAGCCTGTGAAAATTAAATCCGTAACGTAGGTGTCCAAGGTGAATGGAATGGAAAATATCACATAAGAAGGTTTTGTTAAAAAAATCTATGATATTTTTTGAATAAATGCTTCACTTTCTTACAATACAGAACATCACAATATTTTTGATTGTATTCAAAGAACAAACCAGAATAAAATTATGCATATATAAAACAGTATATATAGTAGTACGTTTTATTTAAAAACCTTTATATAAAATTGGTCACATATGATAATCGAAATTTAGGTAATAATTATATTTATATCTCGATAATTTTGTTATTAAAAATTTCTATCAAATTAATTAAGATCATTTTGATTTTTTTAAAATCCGAAATATATATATATATATATGTGTAATTGAAGTTGTAGATTATATGGATATTTCATATCAAACTCACAAAATCCCCTAAGTGTTTTGAGCAGTGTAATACTATATGTATATATATATATATATGATTATAGAATGATTGTGACCTATACAATTATTTCGTAAATAATTTTTTTATTCTTAAAGAAATGTTTTACTTCCTAATATAGCAGCAAGTATTTATAGTACAAAAGCATTTAAAATTTAATAAATGTCATTAAAAAACCTGTTAGGATATAAAAATAACGAAAATAAGAAAAAAAATCAAAAAGGAAACCTTGTGGCTTAAAGCAAAGAAAAACAAAGAAATAAACCTATAAAACCAAAATAAATGTAAGAATATTTTTATCGAGAGCTAAATATTTTCTTCTTTTTTTAGAAAAATAAACATAAAAACTACTTTCACCAATTTTACTTTCCCTTTACCACATAATTAGTTTAAAAAAAAAAAATGAGTAACAAAAGAAAACAACAAACCGAAAAAAAGTTGTTTTCTTTGTTCATTTTTTTTTTCATTAAGCCTTAAAGGAAAGTGATAGAACACCTTAATTTTCAATTATAATTAGAATCCACAATACCAAATTCTTCAGTAATTAAAGTAATTCCATTTTTACTTGATAAGCGTTTAATGTAATTAGTGCTTATTTCTATGCTTTAGCATTATTAGAGTTTACCAACTTTTAGAGTAACAATTGATGATTGTTTTCTGTCCAGGAGATAAGATAATTGAATTTACGTTGTTGCTTTGCTTGCAAATTCTTTTGAAAGGTAAAAGAAATGGTGATTTAGTGCGTCAATTCAAATTTCGTTTCTTATCTTTTTACTTCAAATGCTATTACATCGGTAATTGAATAGTGTTGAATTTCCACTTTGAAATTCCAATTTACAATATTGTTTGTTATTTCTCTTTTTTTTTAAATTTCGGGAATTCTCAGAGTTTGTTCGAGAGTTTTTTCTTCTACTTTCACTTTCTTGTTATCGTAAGTAAAGTAAAAGTTTTGAAAAGTAACTTAAATATTTTGCTAACCATCACAAAAAAATGAAAGTAAACATTTATTCAAGTTTATTTCAGAATTAAAAAGAAAAAGTTCATATAAATATTTAGTCAGGAAAATTAAACTTTTACAACAAGAAAAAAATAATTATATAAAATAACATCCGTAGCGCATAAAAAAGCAATTTAATGGAAAAATATGTTAACCATGTTCACGTTTTTGTTGTTAAGAATAAAATTTTTACAAATATATTTTTTTAATTAAATGGCATTTTGTTTCATAAATAATTTACTCATAAAAATTTCCTGTAACTAAGATTTGTTATATTATTCTCTTAAATACTAATACACATTATTAAGTTGTTAATGTTAATTTTTTTAAAGAAACTACGTGACTAGGTTCGACAAATGGTTTATCCCCGGTTTTTAGTTATTTAATGTTTAAATGATTGGTTATATTGATTGAATGAATAGCAGCTATGAATGATAAACTTTTCAAGGAATATATAAGCATATTTTTTCTTCTTTAGACAATTAACAAAATCAGGATGTTTCTTTATGATAACAATTTTTCCACTTAGAATCAATAAAACTAACAAATATTTACTGAAATAAAAAGTTCTTATTTCTTGTAAATTCATATATTCTCTAAAAAACAAATAAAAAAAATCACTTTTATTGCTGTGTACTTTATCAAATATTAGCATTTTAAAAAGGAACCAGGGTGAATTCTTGCATTATGAATTGAAAGTGTTTTTTAAGTATTCTTGTAAAGGTCATATCAATATTTCAGTCATCTAGAACGAAGTCTCTTAGTTGAAGTGTATTGAACTTCCAAACTCTTGCTTTTTCTCTACAACTCACCCCTTACTTACGGCTATGTAGAATGAGCCATCCTCATCCTACATAACCGTAAGTAAGGGGTGAGTGACACCGTTAAACATCATCATCAAACCAGAAAGTTCGCATGAAGCAGCTTATCGTTTTACACACATTGTCACAATCGCCATCGAGTCCCCTTTTTTTATGAAAGCAATGACTACGACAATTCGGATTCGGATGCTACAACGGATTTCCTAACTTCATAATAGGCCCGATGAATCATTTGATCGATTTTTTTTTGATTGAAGGACATATACAAACATTTGAATCACTATATTACACTATAACCCATATATATTTCAAATTGTAATAGCGAAATTAATAGCAGGTTCTTGGGTAACTTGAACATTCTATTTATGTACTATATAGCGATGAATTTCTGGTATTATCAATCTAAAAGGATATTGAGAAAAAATATTAGAGAAAGATTTATATTAAGTAACTTCCGATTCAAGATGTCGCAGTTTTTATGTTGTCTTAATTGTTAATATTTATTATGTAAGTGTTTTTACTAAACTATTTAAATTGCTATGTGGTTCGTGATTTTTTATCATTTAATAACGGAAGCACACTCCTATTTTTATTATTAACATGCTTTTATTAGTTTCAACTGTATGTTTGTTTGTAACTGACTCTTTGGGCTCGATTTTTCCCTATTTTAATCGATCAGATTTAATTTAAACTTTGTAGACTTATCAAGGACTGACGACAATAAAATATTTTGATAAGTTTAATATCTCATCATGATTAGGATCGCCAGGATTAGTGATTTTATTTTAACTCATGAAGAGCAATTTAACCCATATAGAATGAAAGTACCAAAGACAATCTAACATACGTGGGACAGTGGCACAACGGATAACGCGCCTGTCTACGGATCAGGAGATTCACTGTTCGAATCCTGGCTGGCTCGATGTATTCGTATTTAGGCTTTTAGTTTTTTACTCACAATTAAATTATTGTAAGAGCTATAGTTCCAGTCCTCCGTAACGGGACCTCATTTAAATATTATAGTTTAAAAACACGCTTTTAGAGTTAATCAAACTAAGAAGTAAAAAATAATTGTTAATATAAGAATAAACGAATTAACAAGACAGATAAAAAACTAACTTTGCATTTCGGAATGAAACTAGTGAAAAATTATAATGATTGATGTCGAGCACCCCACGAATTCTTATTTTAACAATTATTTTTTACTTTTTAGTTTGATTAACTCTAAAAGCGTGTTTTTTAGTTTTTTTAAACTATAATTTATTAACCGTTTATGATTATGGTAGTTTAACACAAAAATAAACGAATTAGCAAGACAGAGAAAAACTAGCGGGTAGTGGAAATAAAAACCTGGCTTTTATCTTTCAATCCCTCAGAGATCTAGAAACGAATTAGAAGTAAATGGTCTCATAAGAACATATGACCATTCTCTGAGAACACCCGTAAATTGAAATCGGAAAGGAGTGGAAGAATATAGCTTAAAGGAAAAAAAAATAAAATAAAAATAAAATTCAAGTCAGTAGTCCCAAAGAGATTCGTGATCAGAAAAACGAATGAGTCTAAACTATAATGCTTCTCTTAAAAAATTCTGGAGGTGTTACATTCTTTATACATTGCTTAGGTTCATTTCAAGCAATGTTTTTAAAATACGTTTTGATTGATTTTTATGAGTTCAAAATAATCTTCTTACAATAGCTCTCTGAAGTATTTGGAACATTTATTTGTGTAAGAAAATTAAAACTACAAAATCCCATTGAGTCAACAAAAATGTTTAAATATTGTTATAAATTTTTACAATTTATATTTGCCAAAAGTTAATTAATAATCTTATCGTCGTTATTATGTATTATTTGAATGAATTTGGTTGTAATTTAACAGTAAGATTTTTTTTTCTTTTATTGTATGATGAAACGATTTATATTATTCTGTCCTTGCATGAAAAAAATACATGAATTAAAAAAATATATATATTTAGTTAAGGCCTAAATTATCGTTATCTAGTCGTCTACAAATTTATTGTCCAATTAAAATTCCCAAATACTTATGTCATTAAATACTTATGTAATGTTCTGAGTTATATCACAAGTGATATTATGATCTATTAAAGGAGAAAATATTACTCATAATTCTAATTAACTACCTTAATCATCTGGCATATTTTATTTCTAATTGACTATATATTTCATGAAAAAAATACATGAATTTAAAAAAAAAAATATTTAGTCAATGTCTAAATTATTTTAGTCGTTAAAAAATTTAATATCCAATTAAAATTCTCAGATTCATGCAAAAAGTTATTAAATATTTCTGTAATGTCATGAAGTAAGTTATACAATTGATATTAGGAATTATTATGTAAGGAAAAAAATTACCCATAATTCTAATCAACAACCTTAATCAGTTAGTATATTTCACTTCAAGATGACTATATATTTCATGAAAAAAATGCATGAATTCTAAAAAACTATTTAGTTAATGTCTAAATTATATTAGTCGTTTATAAATTTAATATCCAAGTAAAATTCACAAATTATTTGAAGAAAGACATTAAATATTCATGCAATGTAATGTGTTAAATTAGATGAGTAAGAGTTTGAACTATTATGTGTAGAAAAAAATTACCCAGAATTCTAATCGACTACTTCAGTCAGTTAATATATATTTCATTCCAAAATGAAATTCACGAAATCCCAGAAAATGACAGGGGAAGTACTTCGCTAATGGCACCATTTTACATTTTTATACATCAGACTTTGGCAAGCAAATTAAGTCATGCCATTTACGTTAAAAGGCTCAGTTAGGGACCTAAGTGAATAAAAGTTTAGCACTTAATATAATCACGAATGTTCCACTAAAATTAATTATGGAAGCATTGAGAAGTTATAACTATTTCTAACTGAGTATTCTCACAATTACAAGGAATAAATTTCATTAAAAAGAATATTGCAATTAAAATTATTTTTAATTCATATCTTTTGATTAATTTTTTACTTCACCAATGATTGTAATAAAATATTAAGAATAGAAATAACGATTTTGACTTTACTTTGATTAGCAATATTCTTTTCAGTCGAATTCGAATGGCATTTTGTTTTACCTTTCAACTTTTCGTATTCCATTAACTTTTACATTTTTTTTCCTTTTCAACGTTAAGTTACCAATTAAAAATTTTGAATAAGTTTTCAATGATGTTTTTATTCTTTTAAAAATTAAGTACAAATAATTATTTCCCCTTTGTCTTTATTATTCATCAGAAAAAATTTTACGACAAAAATTCAAATTTAATTATCTATAATTTTTAAAAATACAAAATCCACTTCAAGCATTAAATGAATTTTTAGTTAATATAAGTCCCCGAACAGGAAATTTAATTTAAAATGAAAAATTAAAATCAACCTTAGGAAAACATATGCTTTTAAATTTTAAAGATAGATAATTATTTTTAAAAAATTAAATAATTAAATGTAAGTATTCTGTTTGCTAAGTATATAAAATAAATTAAAATCATTTTTTGCTTAACATAATCCCTTACCTCTCTGTGTCTTCTGGTGTGTAGTATGTACACGTTAAATTTAATATATTCTGTAATATTAATTATAATTAGTGTTATTTATGTTGAGAATATATTAGAAAAAAAAGTTTCCCTTGAGCAGAAAATAAAATTTAAAATGAAAAATAAAAATCAACCTTAGAAAAATATATGCTTTTAAATTTTAAAGATAGATAATTATTTTAAAAAAAGGAAATAATTAAATGTAAGTATTCTGTTTGCTAAGTATATAAAATAAATTAAAATCATTTTTTGCTTAACATAATCCCTTACCTCTATGTGTGTACTGGTGTGTATTATGTACACGTCATATTTATTATAATCTATAATATTAATTATAATTATTATTATTTATAATGAGAATAAATTAGAAAAAAAGGTTTCCCGGAACGGGATATTGGATTTAATACGAAAATCAAACTTTGAAAAACATGTTTTTAAATTTTAAAGACAGATAGTTATTTAAAAAAAAAATTACCTTTGCCGATTTGTTTGTAATTGGGCGTGGTTGGGTTGAGACAAGTGTTTGACAAGAGTTATTTACACGAGCACAAGCACGACACACATACTGTAGTTAGCTCATTTAGAGATATATACTTATACATTTGTGGAAGGATTCCACTTCTAAGCCGAAAATAAAAAATATTCAGGTTTCAGTTTGATACACGAGATACATTTCTTATAATCAGGGAAAATATACTCAGTATATATATACTTCTCCTCAAGAAGAGAATTTGTAGGCCATCTTATGCACAGGGTTGTGCTAACTATATTTTCTCTTTGGCTGTGAGACTGTAACTAAACATCTCTGAGGCAGCAGGCGGTTGCGTTGTACGTCCTCTCAAGATGAGAGTCTCGGTGCCTTCTGATCATTTCTCCTGAACTCCACAGGGAAAGCTTTTGCAGTGCGTAGGAGGGAGCACGGCTGCAAAATGAAATAATTAAATGTAAGTATTCTGCATTGCAATATAAATAAATTAAATAATTGTTTAACGCAATCCCTTATCTCAATGCATATGTATTATGTACACGTTATATTTAATATAATCTGTAATTTTAATTATAATTAGTATTATTTATATTGAGAATATATTAAAAAAAATGTACATGTTTCTTGATAATCAAACTTAAATTATAAATATATATATATAATTTAAATGTCATAAAAAATAAAATATTTTTTATCAATTTAAAAATAAATTATTTTATTCAGTGAACTTAATTACAACATGAATAATTTTCCTTGTTTTTTAAATGTTCCTTCACTAAAAACTAAAGAAATATGTATGCTATATATATATATTAATTACATAATTTTTACCATTATTATTAATTAGTTACAGTATCTTATTAATGCAATGTTTGATTACGAACTATTTCAGCACCAAAACTTAAAGTAATTTCTATTAAAAAAAAGCAATATTATTTAATAAAACAGTAATAAAGATATTTCAATAAACCTTTAAATAAAAAGACACAGTGTTACCCATCTAATTATAATGAACTAAATATAAATGATTATGAAAAATAAATATTCCTCGCTCCTCTTATATAAAAATATATATTTTTAATTATACATAATTTCATTCTCATAAAAAGATAATATAATTTTTATCAATTTAAAAGTAAATTCTTTTATCCCGTGAATCTAAATTATAACATGAATACTTTCCCTTGGGGTTTAAATGCCCATTCTCAGAAAACTAAAAAAAGTATTAATTACATAATTTTTACAATTTTAATTAATTAGTTATAATAGCTTATTGGTGCATTGTTTGTTTATGAAATGTTTCAGCACCCTGAAAATTGAAAGAAATTTTATTAAATGCAATATTATTTAATAAAACAATTATTACTGTTTTTTTTTAAATAATATTGCTTTTTATAAAATTATCTTTTATTTAATTATATTTTAAAGAATTTAATAAAAAGCATTTTTTTATTAAATACTTTCAACAAACCTTTAAATAAACAGATGCAGTGTGACCCATCTAATTATAGCGAACTAAATATATAAATGATTATGAAAAATAAATATTCCTCGCGTGGGTGTTTCGAAATAAATTTCCTTGTATTCAAGCACAAGAGAAAATCAATAAACCCCATTAGATGCGTTTCGCATGTTTGTTTCCTATACAAAATAAAGATTCATGAGAACCAGGATCCTTTTACTTCCATATTTAATTTAGATGAGCTTAACAATATCCGTTGTACGTATAAATCCCGAACGTCTTTGTTCTATAGCAAGTAAATAACAAGATTTTTACAACAAGTTTTAATATAGTATAGCGAGAAAAAAAGCTTTTAGCTCAAATGAATCGTCTTTTATAAGCAGTGTAATTAATTTTTCTACCTCTCTCATGCAAACACGAAAGACATAAGAAGAGAAAAGTCCTATTAATTTAATTTTGACTCTACGAAAATAAAAAAGCCATCTTTTACAGTAAAAGAAAGTATTAATGGATAGTCTTTATGCAAAATTACGGTGTATTCTTTAAAAGGGAAATTTTATAGCCGGTATATCTTTGGATTGAAAATAATTATGATGTGTTTAAAAAGATTTATACTTGATTATAATTAAATGTAGAATATAAAAGTAGTGGTAATATCTTATATTTGTTTGATAATGGATTTTAAAGAGTTATCGTAAATTTGTAGTTAATTCAATTTAACTTATTCAATTTGATTTAATTATGTTTGCAAAGCATATTGAATAAGTTACCATTCACCTTTTATTCAAAGCTTAATGATTTTAATTTTATTTGAATAACTGTATTGACAAAGAAAATGTTCTAAACAGCACCATTATATCTTTCAAATTATTATTTACATAGATTTCATTAATAGCTTATAAACAATTATTTGTTTAGGTATATTTTCGATCTCTTGTTTACAAGCTAAATATATTAATAATACATGCATTTACAAATATATTTTTCTTTTATAATATTCTTTAACCTTAATATGCTGGACAAATAGTTGAAGTTTATAAAAAACTAACAAAAAATAAAATTTCTATTTGATTATCCAATAAATTATTCTAATATAGTTATTCATAGAAAAAAGTATTTATTTACATTAAAATATTTAACTTAACTTTTATTAATATACTTATGCATGTTTTAAAGCATGCATGTTATGTATGTAATACAAGCTTCTATTTATTGAACTTAAATAAAATATTCTAATAATTGACAAAAATAATAATCAAATAACTTTTTTTTTTTTTTTATTTAAAGAAATTATTTTGAAATTAGATTTTCATTTTGTTAGGGAAGGTTTATTGTTATATAATCTGTTTAACAATTCAAATAATATATTTTTTAAAAATATAGTTATGACATTTTATTTCAATTCTACTTCGAATCTGAAAATGAATATAATATTCAAGTTCAAGGTATAATTTTTATCTTAATATGAAGTAAAGTTATGAAATTGATCATTAGTCAAAAAACTCACAGATAATTAAAAATTTGAAATATTTTGGGAACTTTACTTAGAAAAAAATACATAATTAATCATTACTTTTTCTAACTGTTTGATTCAGTGTATACATCACAACGTAAATTTTAAAAAATACTTAAAGTTATACCAAATTTATGACAAAACAAGTAATATAAAAATTAAAAATTTAAAGTCAATTCCAACTGTTTTTCTCTACATTGCAGAAAGACATTTATAAATAATTTTCATTCATTTTTTTAAGTTTATCTGTCGCCATCTATTGGTAGATATATACAACTTAAATAAAAAAAAAAAAATAATTAATTAAATTTAATTACTGAATTAATATTTGAAAACAAACATCAAATCGTATCGTATTAACATCAAGTGTCATCCACTACAAGTTCAAAAAAAATTTATTTGAACTTGAGTGGATGAATACAAAGTATTTTATTAACGATTTAAAATCTGAACAAGGTATATATATATAGGAGAGTGTGAGCTAATAGAAGGAATTAAAAAAAATATTTTAACTTAACATTTAATATAATAAATAATGTTTTTAATATAAATTTACTTTTTTGTTTTTGAAAATTATATTGTTAACAAATTTCAATCTAAAACTAAAATCCTGTACCCGACTGAAAGTGAAAAACAAAAAAAAAAGTAAATAAATACTTAGAAGTAAAGAGCCAAAAGAGATCGACTTACTTTTCTAAATACGAAGTAAATTTCTTACGAAGTGTCATTATGCTCAATTTAAAACTAAGATTACCAGCGACTGCCTTTTCTTTAACGGAATAAGTATTTGATACTGAGAGTTTTCCAAGAAAGTAATCACAAAGTTTCCTGCGAAAGAAGCAATTTGAACCTGACTTTCTTGGAACAGAAGTTAAGAAAGGGATAAAGGGTTTGTTGTGAGAAATCACTGGAAAGGAGACAGAGCAGTAAAAATAGGTTGTTCAATTATTACTTGTTTTTATTCAATTCCTTCTATTAGTTCACACTCTCCCTATATATATCTTGTTCACATTTTCAATCATTAATAAAATACTTTTTATTCATACACTCAAGTTCAAATACATTTTTTTTTTTGAACTTGTAGTTTATTACACTTGATGTTAATACAGTTTTTCCAAATATTAATTCTATAATTAAATTTAATTAATCAATTTTAGGGGTTTTTTTTAGATTTATGTTGCATATATCTACTAGTAGATGGCGTCAGATAAACTTAAAAAAATGAATGAATATTATTTGTAAAGGAAATCTGCATTATTGTGAAAAAAAAAGTAGAAATTGACATTACATTTTTTTTTTTTTTTTTTTTTTGCATTTCTGGTTTATATTTGTATTTGTTTTTCAAATTTGCGATAAATTAAATAATTAATTTCAATTCTGCATATGTTAATTTTGAAAAAATAAAAATTCTAGTATTACATAGTATTAGAGTATTAAATATTTAGTCGTATAACATATTATAGATATAATAAATATCTGCTTGTTCGCATAACATATTATTTTTTTGTTCTAGTGCAACTGGTAACACTTAGACAGTTGTGTTTGATGACTTAAGGTTAGCGCTGCACCGACGTTATTCACTTAGCACTACCCAGGGGGTGCGTATAGCTTGAAGATAAGCTACGGACGCGGAGTAACAACGCTCTACGATCCTATTAGATCGGGACCTACGGTGTAAAGTGGAATCCAAAGCAATACAAACACCCATGGTGCCGCCGGGACTCGAACCTGAAACCTGTGGTGCCGAGGCTCCAGCCACTCGGCCATTCAGTTCCCCTATAATATATTATTAGATATAATAAATCATTTTAAAAAAGCCGGGCCTGAATGGCGCTCGGTACCGTAGACCGGTCTAATAAGAACGGTCTAATCTCGGTTGCTGGGGTAGTGTTATTCGCGTCCGTAGCCTTTCTTCAAGCTACACATGTCCCTTGGGTAGTGCTAAATGAGTAACAACAGTGCAGCCCTTTCTTATGACATAAAGAGAACTGTCTCTGTATTGCCAGCTGCATTAGAACAAAAAAATTTAAATAGTTTAAATAATAAATAAAATTAAAAACGTCCAAGTTACCGTTTATTAAATAAAAAAGTTAATCGAAATAAACACAAATTTTAATTTATTGATCCAAATTATTATTATTATCTTCATTTCATTATAATTCCAAGCTTAATTGAGTTTACAAAAATTTTAATTACAATAATAATTTACAAAATTTTACAAAAGAAAAATATTCTTGAATTTGAATTATGTGATAAATATATATCAAGGGAATTTAAATGTAAATTGTGTTTAATATTTTTTTTTTCTCTTTAATGAGAATTTTCATAAAAAGAAAGATTTCTTAAAAGCTTTCTTTAAAAATTCATTTTAGCCTTTTCTGTTCTCATTGCGGTTTTCGTAAATAAAAAATTCTTTCAATCAATGAATATTTTTTTCATCTTTAGAAAAATAAGGGTTTTAGAGATTTTGTTTTATGTTTCATTTCATTTTTAATTTTCTGTCTTTATATGCATCGCGTCTATTCCAATATTATTATTCATATATAAACAGTTTCAAGAGAAACGTAAGAAATAATTAAGTTAATGCCAGCTATTTATACACAAACAAAAAGCAGTAAATTCAAATAAACAATTAAATTACACGATTTTCTCTTAAGTGACAGTAATAACTAATGTACAGCAGTTTTCAGAGAATGAATTTAGTACTAACTTCAAAATTGCATTTCAAAATCCTCTTTCGAATTTCAAAAAAGAATATTTGTAAAGCACATTTTACACTATTTAAGTTATTTAATTCATAAGTGTCAGATGAATTTTTTTTCTTTTATAAAATATGTTTATCTTATTTAAAGCTATTTATGTTTTTAGATCAATGCTAATTTTTAAAGATGGACAGAGCATGCAAAATAGTAAATAGCAAATTACTAAAAGATTTATAAAATCTTAACTTTTTAACATAAGATAAATAACTACACAGATATTGTAAACTTTCTATTAACAATAAAATATTCTAGTAAAACTGTTTACTGCTACCTACGAAATGGTTGCAGGTATTCAATTGTTTATAAACCAATTGTATTGAATTGTTTTTTTTATTGAAATCTAAACCCATAATATATTCTTGAAAATCGAACTTACGTTGTTACTTAGTAAGCTTTCTATGAAAAGGTACAGAGGGAGTTAACATCATTCAAAAATTGATTTATTTTACTATTGTGTAATAAAAGAAATTAATAAGAAATTTAAAGGGAATTGCATTTCTATTTTCTGATTTTATAGAAATACCTAGGCATTTATTTATTTTAAATTTACTTCAATATGAATTGCAATAAGTTTTTTTTTTATTACTTACTCCAAAATTACATTTTAAAAACAACTTTCGAATTAAAAATAACAATATTTTGTGAAGCGCATTTTACATTAATATTATTTAATACATAAATGTCAAATAATTTTTTTTATATTATAAAATATGTTTATCTTATTTAAAGTTATTGCTTTTCTTTAGATCAATGCTAATCTATAAAGATGCTTTTTTTTAATAGAGCATGCAAAACAATAATTATCAAATTCCTAAAAGATACATAAATTCTTGTGCTTAACTATTTAACATAAGATATATAACTACACAAATATTGTAAACTTTCACCTGTTTACCTACGAAATGGCTGTAGGTATTCAATTGTTTATAAACCATTTAAATCTAAAGCCATAACACTGTGCCAAATGTTTATGCAAGGTAATTTGAAACTTCTGAGAAGGTGTTTTCTAAATGGCTATTAAACTTAAAATGGAGTAATGCATACAGTATTCCTGTGCATCATATAATTCTAAACTATGAATTACGGCTGTAAAGTTCATATGTTAAGTAAAATATTCTCTATTTACGGTAAAATAATTAAATAAATCCTACATTATTAAACTTCAAATTAAATCTTATGTATTACATTTGCTAACATATATAAACATTTATTTTATAATGGAGGATATATTAAATTATTATATATATATATACATATAGTTAAAGTTAAATTTCTTATAAAAATTAAATATAGATTGAATAAAAAGATAAACTGTTATAAAATTCGGATTTTTTATAATAAAATGTATGGCTTTTAGAGCAAAATATTTATATTCTTGAAAAAATTACTTAATTACTCATTACTTAAAACTTATTGAAAATTTTACTTTAAAAAACAGTTCAGAGGAATTCAAAGTATTTTTCTAATGATTTTTCACATAAAATTCTATCTATATCTGCACTGAATTTGAGTTTATATTTATTTTAATGTAAAACTAGGTTTTTTCCGATATTAATAAAATATAAATTTTTTTAAAGCTTCAAAAATAATTAAAATTATTAAATAATAAAAGTCTTATACATAATAGATGAGGAAGCTTATGTAATTTAAAATATTTAGAACAGAATTATTAATAATTAAAATTATTTTAAGCGTATAGTGAAATATATTTTTTTTTTACCTTCTTTAGAGTTCTTTGGAGTCTAAAAAAGTCTTTTACAGATTTCTTAGAAATATGTACTAAATATTAATATGAAAAAAAGTAAAATATCACTGTATGATTTAATGCTAAACACATAATTAAATGAAACATAGATTTATTTAGTATTTTGGTAAGAAGCACAGAAATAATACTGAAATGTTTTTTTGTTGTTTTTATTCGTATTAAAAGACTTTAATCGTTAACAAAACGTAACTTGTCATTGAAACCATATATATAACTGAAATATTGTGTCTATGGAAAGATATGACATCTAAAAATCTAGAAATAATGATATCTGTGATATGTTATTTCTAAATCATTGATTCAATGTGATTAGCATAAAAATCAAATATTGAAATAAAACCCAATTAGTGCGATTCATCTAATAGACACAACTTTAGCATATAGTCAAATGAATAAAAAAAATGTCAATTATAATTATTTGATAGCTCTTCAGGTGATAATTAATGCATTGCATAAAACCCAGAAACTCTTGAACCCAGGAAAGGATATGTGGCTTAGGGGTCCAACAATAAAGTCTGATCAATTTCGAAGTTATAGTTTAGATTATTGAAGTCATCATATTTTATATTTTCTACTTTTAAGCTTATATATTGTGCAATGTGTTCCATAACTTTGGGAAATCCAGTATTATTTATCAACAGCTTTAATTCAGCTATAACAAATATATATATGTATACATATATAATTAAAAAAAGAAAAGTATTCAATATTTTAAATAATAAGTTGATATGAATTTATAAAATTTTATGTATAAGTAGTTCATATGCCAGATTTCAAATTAAAGAAGAAAAAAAATGTTTTTCTTTAAAAATAAATTTATTTGTTTAAATTTAATTATTGAAAAAGCCACTCATTTTCTGTTAAATTTACTTGAAAAAATAAATTTTTAAAATACATAAATAATTCATTGCAATCATTAATTTTTGCCTAATAAATACTCTAATCACAATGACTAAAAACAGTTAACTATGTTATAAAGATAAAATGTTTTTATTTAATACAAAAATATTTATCAGAATTAAATCAATAATAAACATTTATTGTTATCATTTATTTGCCTTCAACTACAAAAAGTGACTTTTATGAAATAATAAATAAGAAAACAGAAAATAACATTATTCAGTAGCAAGTAAATTTATTTCCTTCAACTATAACAACTATATTTTATTAAACAACTATCCTTTCCGTCAACTATACCAACGATACTTTATTAACCAACTATACTTTCCTTCAACTATACCAACACTACTTTATTAACCAACTATATTTTCCTTCAACTATACTTATTTACTTCAACTATACCAACCTTCCTTCAATTATACCAAACTAACTTCAGCATTTTATTATTGTTGTTTTATAAATGTCAACAAATGCCAGCATTTATGTCATTTTACTTGAAAGGCTCCTAAATGAGTGATAAACGAAGCAGAATGAAACGTTAATTGATACTTATGTACAACATTTTCTATCAACTATAAACATTTTTTCAAATCAATAAACAAATAATGATTTATTATTTTCTTGAAAACCGAACTTACATTGCTACTTACTAAACCTTTAATGAAGTTTTCAGAAGAGGTTAAATTGATACAACTATACCAACTATAAACTATACTTTATTAACCAACTATACTTATTTACTTCAACTATACCAACATTCCTTCAATTAAACCAAAATGACTGCAGCGTTTTATTTTTGTTGTTTCATAAATGTAAAATACATTTTTGTTATTTATCTTTGAAAGGCACGTAAATTTGCAAAAATAAATACTATAAAATCTGTAAGGTACAAATATATAATAAGTTTTCAAAGTCTTTTATATTAAGGAATCAACTGAACCAGTTTCAACCGTATTAAATTTACGAGTGTGAAAATATTGCTACTAGTCTAATATTTATTTCCTTCCATTAAACAACAATGAATATTTTAAATGTAAACAAACGTAGCGGCCTCCACACAATGAGGTATCCCTCAATACCCATGGGATCGACCCATATTGCACCTATAAACCAACATCAGACCTATATACCATATACCAGCATCACACCTATATACCATATACCAGCATCACACCTATATACCATATACCAGCATCACACCTATATACCATATACCAGCATCACACCTGTATACCATATACCATATACCAACTATACTTTTCTTCAACTATACCAACTATACCTTATTAACCAACTATACTTTCCTTCAAATATACCAAATATACTTATTTTCTTCAACTATACCAACATTCCTTCGTACCAAAATGACTTCAGCATTTTATTTTTTGTTTTATAGATGTCAACATAGGTCAGCATTTATGTCATTTATCTTTAAAAGGCGCCTAAATTTGCAAAAATGAAGTAAATGTTATAAAACCATTAAGCTAGTAATATATAATAAGTGCTTTAAGTCTTTTAATGATCCAACTAACCCAGTTTCAAGCGTTTGTAAATTTCCGAGTTCAAAAAATCGCTATTAATCTGTTATTTATTACCTTTCATTATACAACAATGAATATTTTAAATGTAAACAGCCTGTACACAATAAGTTATCCATCAATATCATTGTGCAAATACAAAACAGCCCTCTGAGTTCTTATCAAATAATGCATGCAAATGCTGTTCTTCACACATTTCTGCTGCAATTGGAACAAGATAAAAAGTTGTGGCAAAAGGAGATAAAAGAAAATGTAATGATCTAACTAAATAAACCGTCAAGTGAAACAAAAAAACAAACAAAAAGGAAGGAGGAAATTTTGGCAGACAAAGAAACCTCTCTTCCATCACAAATTGAATCAGGCACAAAGAAAGACAATGGGTCCTACACACACGTTTTCCACCTTCACCAATTGTTTTCTCTGCCCCGAAGGCTGTAGGCGCAATTTGAGTCAACGGGATCGACCCACAGAGCACCTGTGACACTATTGATTAGATATGGCGGCGTTAAAAGTTCTCAATTTTCACCTTACGCCAAAAAGAGATGAAATGCCCTTTTACTCTAACTGTTATGCCCTGAAATAAAAGCTATAACTCTGTTGGATTAGGGTCTTACAGTCTGCAATTGAATTTCTATCTATTTGCAGCCTTATGGGTCAAATCTTACTTTATTACATTTAACAATGTAAAAAAAAAAGAACATTATTATATCTCTTTATTTAAATATTACACAATAATGAGTGATAAACAAATCTGAATGAAACGTTAATTGATACTTATCTACAACATTTGTTTTATAACTGATAAACCTTTTTTCGAAACAATAAA
The DNA here is from genome assembly GCA_021605075.1 of Caerostris darwini. Taxonomy (NCBI): domain Eukaryota; kingdom Metazoa; phylum Arthropoda; class Arachnida; order Araneae; family Araneidae; genus Caerostris; species Caerostris darwini. Next base: position 39,597 of record BPLQ01010975.1, on the reverse strand, counting down.
TAAGTAATGATTTATTATTTTCTTGAAAACCGAACTTATGTTATTACTCACTCAGCCATTTATGAAAAGGTTCAGAACAGGTTAAATTGATACATCTATAACAACTATGCTAACTATACTTTATTAACCAACCATACCAACTATACTTATTTACTTCAACTATACCAACTTTCCTTCAATTATACCAAAATGACTTCACCGTTTTATTTTTGTTGTTTCACAAATGTAAAATGCATTTATGTCAGTTATCTTTGAAAGGCACTTAAATTTGCAGAAATAAATGTTATAAAATCAGTAAGCTAGAAATATAAAATAAGTTTTTAAAGGCTTTTATATTAATAATTCAACTAAACGTGTTTCAAGCGTTTGTAAATTTACGAGTTCAAAAAATCGCTATTAATCTGTTATTTATTACCTTCCATTATACAACAATGAATATTTTAAATGTAAACAGCCTCCACACAAAAAGCTATCAATCGATACCAATGTGCAAATACAATAATCCTCTAAGATTATCAGATTATGCATGCAAATGCTGTTCTTCACACATTTCTGCTGCAATTGGAACAAGATAAAAAGTTATGGCAATAGGAGATAAAAGAAAATTCAATGATCTAACTAAATAAACCGTCAAGTGAAAAAAAAAAAAAAAGGAAGAAAACCTCTCTTTCATCACAAATTGAATCAGGCACAAAGAAACACAATGGGTCCTACACAAACGTTTCCCACCTTCTCTAATTGTTTTCTCTGCCCCGAAGGCTGTAGGTGCAATTTGAGTCAACAGGATCGACCCGTAGAGCACCTGTGACACTATTGATTGGATATGGTGTTAAAAGTTGTCCCTTTTCAACTTGCGCCCAAAAGAGAAGAAATGTCATTTTCCTGTAACTGTTACGCCCTGAAATAAAAGTTGTACTATCTCGGTTGAATTAGGGTCTCACAGTCTGCAACTGAATTTCTATCTATTTGCAGCCTAAGGTGTCAAATCTTACTTTATTACATTCAATAAAGTAAAAACAAGATTGTTATATTTATTTGTTTAAACATTGCACAATAATGAGTGATAAACGAATCTGATTGAAACGTTAATTGATATTTATCTACAACATTTTTTATCAATGATAAACATTTTTTCAAAACAATAAATAAGTACTGATTTATTTTTTTCTTCAAACACGAACTTACGTTTCTACTTACTAAGCCTTTTATGAAAAAGTTCAGAAGAGGTTAAAATCATACAACTATACAAACTATACTTATTAACTTCAACTACACTAACTATAGTTTATTAACCAACTATGCTATTTATTTTAACTGTGCCAACTTTCCTTGAATTATACCAAAATGACTTAAGCCTTTTTTTTTTGTTGCTTTATAAATGTGAACATATGCTAACATTTATGAAATTTATTGTATCTTTGAAAGACTCATAAATTTTCAGAAAAATTTTTTATAAAATCATTAAGCTGGAAATATACTCCGTGGGTGTGTAAAACACACTGAAGCGTCGTCACGAGCGATGAGGGCAGTTGCAAGCCTGAGGCGTCCAAGCAGGAAATCTTAATAAGATTTTATGCTAATGATTCAACTATACCAGTTTGAAGCTTTTGTAAATTTACGAGTGTGAAAAAATTGCTACTAATCTGCTGTTTATTTCCTTTCATAATACAACCATGAATATTTTAAATGTAAACAAATGAAGTAGCCTCCACACAATAAGCAATCAATCAATATCAATGTGTAAATAGAAATAATCCTCTAAGATCTTATCAGATTATGCATGCAAATACTTTTCTTCACAAATACCTGCTGCAATTGGAACAAGATAAAAAGTTATGGCAAAAGGTATAAAAGAAAATTTAATGATCTAACTAAATAAACCGTCAAGGGAAACAAAAAGGAAGGAGGAAATTTGGCTCAGAAAAAGAAACCTCACTTCCATCACAAATTGAATAAGGCACAAAGAAAGACAATGGGTCCTACACAAACGTTTTCCACCTTCGCCAATTGTTTTCTCTGCCCCGAAGGCTGTAGGTGCAATTTGAGTCAACGAGATCGACCCGTAGAGCATCTGTGACACTATTGATTAGATACGGCAGGTGTTAAAAGTTCTCCATTTTCACCTTACGCCAGAAAGATATGAAATGGCATTTTACTGTAACTGTTATACCCTGTAACGAAAGCTATAATTCCGGTTGGATTAGGTTCTTACAGTCTGCAATTGAATTTCTATCTATATGCAGCCTTAGGAGACAAATCTGTCATTAATAACATTTATATATTTGTTTTTATCCATTACACAATTGATTGTGATAAACGAATTTAAATGAAGCGTTAAAAAATACATTTAATTAAGTAAAAAAAGAAGATTACTATATTTCTATGTTTAAATATTATACAATTATAAGTGATAAACTAATCTCAATGAAACGTTAATTGGTACTTATCTAGAACAGTTTTTGTCAATGATAAACATTTTTTCTAAACAATAAATAAGTACGGATTGATTATTTTCTTGAAAACCGAAGTTACGTTGCTACTGACTAAGACTTTTATGAAAAGGTTCAGAAGAGGTTAAAATGATACAACTACATTAACTATACTTATTTTACTTAAACTATACTAACTATACTTTATTAATCAACTATACTTATCTACTTCAAGTATACCAACTTTCTTTCAATTATACCAAAAGGACTTCAGCATTTTATTTGTTGTTGTTTTATAAATGTGAACATATGCTAACATTTATTGTATCTTTGAAAGCTCATAAATTTGCAAAAATAAATGTTATAAAATCATTAAGCTGGAAATATACTCTGTGGGTGTGTAAAATACACTGAAACATCGCCACGAGCAATAAGGGCAGTGACACACCTGCAGCGTCCAGAAATATATAATAAGCTCTTAAAGTACTTTATATTAATGGTTCAACTAAAACAGTTTCAAATGTTTGCAAATTTAAGAGTGTGAAGAAATTTCTATTAATCTGTTATTTATTGTCTTCCATTATACAACAATGTGTATTTTACATGTTATCAGCCTCCACACAATAATCTATCTATCAATCAAATGTGCAAATACAAATAATCCTCTAAGTTCTTATCAGATTATGCATACAAATGCTGTTCTTCACACATTTCTGCTGCAATTGGAACAAGATAAAAAGTTATGGCAAAAGGAGATAAAAGAAAATTAAATGATCTAACTAAATAAACCGTCAAGTGAAACAAAAAAAAAAAGGAAGGAGGAAATTTTGTCAGAAAAAGAAACCTCTGTTCCATCACAAATTCAATCAGACACAAAGAAAGACAACGGGTCCTACACAAACGTTTTCCACCTTCGCCAATTGTTTTCTCTGCCTCCGAGGCTGTAGGTGCAATTTGAGACAAAGGGATCGACCCGTAGAGCGCCTGTGACACTATAGATTGGATATGGGCGGTGTTAAAAGTTCTCTATTCTGCCCCTACTCCAAAAAGAGATGAAATGACATTTTACTGTAATTGTTATACCCTGAAATATATAATTCAGTTGGATTAGAGTCTTACAGTCTTGCAAGTGAATTTCTATCTATTTGCAGCCTAAGGTGTCGAATCTTATTTTATTACAGTTAAAAAAGTAAAAGAAAAGAAGATTATTATTATATTTCTTTGTTTAAATATTACACAATGATGAGTGATAAACGAATCTGGACGAAACGTTAATTGGTACTTATCTACATCAGTTTTTATCAATGATAAACTTTTTTTCAAAACAATAAATAAGTAATGATTATTTTCTTGAAAATCGAACGTTGCTACTTACTAAGCCTTTCATGAAAAAGTTCAGAAAAGGTTAAAATGATATAACTATACCTACTATAAGTATTTACTACAACTATACTAACTATACTTCATTTACCAACTATACTTATTAACTTCAACTATATTTTATTAAACAACTATACTAACTATACTTTATTAAACAACTATACTAACTATACTTTATTAAACAACTATACTTATTAACTTCAACTATACTAACTATACTTTATTAAACAACTATAATTATTAACTTCAACTATACTAACTATACTTTATTAAACAACTATACTTATTTACTTCAACTATACCAACTTTCCTTCAATTATACAAACATGAATTCATCATTTTATTTATTGTTGTTTCATAAATGTGAACATATGCTAACATTTATGACATTTATAATACCTTTGAAAGACTCATAAATTTTCAGAAATAAATGTGATAAACTCCTTATGCTGGAAATATACAATAAACTTTTAACGTACTTTATATTCATGATTCTTCTAAGCCAGTTTCAAGCCTTTGTAATTCTACTAGTGAAAAAATTGCTACAAATCTGTTATTCTTTTCTTTTTTTTTATACAACAATGAATATTTTAAATGTAAGCAAACAAAGCAGTCTCCAAACATTAAGCTATCCATCGATACCAATGTGCAAACACAAATAATCCTCTAAGTTCTTATCAGATAATACATGCAAATACTTTTCTTCATACATTTCTGCTGTAATTGGAACAAGATAAAAAGTGTATGGCAAAAGGAGATAAAAGAAAATTCAATGATCTAACTAAATAAACCGTCAAGTGAAAAAAAAAAAAAAAAAAAGGAAGGATGAAATTTTGGCAGAAAAAGAAACATCACAAATTGAATCAGGCACAAAGAGAGACAACGGGTCCTACACAAACGTTTTCCACCTTCGCCAATTGTTTTCTCTGCCCCGAAGGCTGTATGTGCAATTTGAGTCAACGGGATCGACCCTCAGAGCACCTGTGACACTATTGATTAGATATGGCCGGTGTTAAAAGTTCTCCATTTTCACCTTACGCCAAAAAAAGATGAAATGACATTTTACTGTAACTGTTATCCCCTGAAATAAAAGCTATAACTCTGTTGGATTAGGGCATTACAGTCTGCAATTGAATTTCTATCTATTTGCAGCCTAATTTGTCAAATCATACTTTATTGCATTTAATAAAGTAAAAAAAAAAAAGAAGACTATCATATTTCTTTGTTTAAATATTAAACAATAATGGGTGATCCACGAATCTGAATGAAAAGTTGTTTGATACTTATCTACAACATTTTTTTATCAATGAGAAACATTTTTTCAAAACAATAAATAAGTAATGATTTATTAATTTCTTGAAAATTGAACTTACGTTACTATGTAATAAGCCTTTTATGAAGAGGTTCAGAAGAAGTTTAAATGATACAACTATGCCAACTATACTTATTTTCTTCAACTATACTAACTATACTTTATTAATCAAACTATACCAAATTATCTACTTCAAGTTTAAAACCAAACTTTCTTTCAATTATACCAAAAGGACTTTAGCAATTTATTTGTCGTTGTTTTATAAATGTGAACATATGTTAACATTTATAGTGTCTTTAAAATGCTCATAAATTTGCAGAAATGAACGTTATAAAATCATAAAGCTGGAATTATATTCCGTGGTTGTGTAAAATACACTGAAGCATCGCCACGAGAGATGACGGCATTGGCACGCCTGCAGCGTCCAAGCTGGAAATATATAATAAGCTTGTAACGTATTTTATATTAACGATTCAACTAAAAGAGTTTCAAGCGTTTGTAAATGTTGTGAAAAAGTCAACCTTTTAACTTATGACCTTGCATTGCTGAATATTTGTGGTGTAATATTCCCCAATAAGATCAGATTGATAATTTGATACTCAGCATGCCTAAATGTCGTTGTAGGGCCTGTATTGCATCGTCCGGAGACATACTCCATATTAACCATCATACTAACCATGTTATAAAAAAAAAAAAAAAGGTTTTTTGTAAATAGGTTATTTTTCCATCACAAATTTGCTCCAGCACAAAGAAACACAAAAATCGCAATTTTTTTCTTAATTATGTCAAACATATAGCCTCTTTTTTTGGATAGCTCTTTACCTTTTCCTTTTAATAAATAGACTTTACAAATAAGTCAAATTTGTTTTGCTTCTGTCTCTTTCTTTGCCTCAACTTCATTATCCTTAATTTATTGGACATGAGTGCATTTGCAGCCTTAGGAGACAAATCTATCATTAATAACATTTATATATTTTGTGTTAACCATTACACAATTGATTGTGATAAACGAATTTAAATGAGACGTTAAATAATGCTTATCTCCAACATTTTTATCAACGAATTTCAGCAGATAAACATTTTTTTTCAAAACAATAAATAAGTGTTGATTTATTATTTTCGTGAATATCGAACTTACATTGCTACATACTAATCCTCTTATGAAAAGCTACAGAGGAAGTTAACATCATGCAAAAAGTGATTTATTTTGCTATTGGGTAATAAAAGAAATAAACAATAAGATATTTAAAGTGAATTGCATTTCTATTTTCTGATTTTATAGAAATACCTATGTATTACTATTTATTTTTAATTTCGTTCAATATGAATTGTCATTGAGTTCCTTTTTTTAAAAGAAAATATATTATATTTGTTTCGAAATATTAATAAAGCATCTCTGAATATTCATCTAATTAGATTGATATATAATCGTAAAAAATATATATTGTACCCATGCTTCAACCTACGCACTGACAGGAGCTCCTCCTGTTTCTTACAGGAGAAATAGTCCTGGCCTACCTATTTTCGTCAAGAGAGGAAGTATATTTTGCTCGTAGCACAGTTTCGGGTTTTCGGATCAGAAGTGAAGTCCTTCCATGAACAAATAATTATCTATCCTTAAATATGTTAAATGTTGCATGTCTTTAATTGTGTGTGTGTGGTGTTTGTGCGTGCGTAAATAAAGCTGTGAGTTCTTCAAACTGTGCCTCAAGTATTCTAGTATCTTAATCCAATAATAGCCAGTCACAAATCCAGTTGCCCAACCTGCACACTGCAGTATTAATTTTAAAGATTAATAGACAGCTTATTCAATATTTCGATAATATTTTATACAAGTTTTATTTGTTAATTTACAATAAAATTTCAAAAAAACTCGTTTTCACTATTTATAAAAACTGATGCAGTATTTTTTTTTTTTTTTTTTTTTTTTTTTTTTTTTGTGCGTGTCTATTTTAACACGGCAAACTCGAAATTTTGACAAAAATTTAGAACTTATAAAATTTGTAGACTCTTATTGTTTTTAAAATCTTTATAAAATAATATTTTCTGAAAGGTTTAATAGTTCTCCAATTTTGCACTTATACCATGTTACTCGTATATTATTTATCCTACTTATACCACGCTTATTCAACATCTGATGTAATCTTAATGAATCATGGAAATCAGACAAATGTATTTATTTGTAAAGACACTAAATTAAAAAAAAAAAAAGGCTTTGAAAGATTTTTTTAATCTTCAAACTTACTGAATTCACGTATGAATTGCATTTTAAATGGCAATTATTAAACTATTCACTCACATTTATTGTATATAAATAATGTAAAGCAAATAAATGAATAGAAATATATGGTGAATATAAAAAATAAATTAAATACATTTATTCAGTACTTTTATGCCATTATTATTTTTTATATATTCTTCTTTAAAATAATTTATTATATATTTTTTTAATATTTATTGAATGAGTACCACTTCGCTAAATATTTAAAGTGATTAAATGTACAAAAATAAATTTGTCTAAACTGTAAGACAGAAAGTTATTTTAAAACGAAATTCATTTTCTTTTAAGGAGTTGTAAAATATTTTCTATTATAAATTGAAAATTAAACACAGCCTTTTTTTCATTTAAGCATACCTTTTTCTTATGCAATTAATAGAATTCATGGAAATTAATTCATTTAAATTCATAGTTTAAATCTTGGAACTTTAAATAAGCTAATTAATAAATGAGTCCTATTTACTTAAAAAAAATTACGGAAAATAATATTTAGTAACACTCTCTCTCAAAATTTTTTATATATGTAATATAATATATAAGAATATTACTAAATATTCTTGAAAATAAGTTATATATTTATAGTTTCAAAATGCAACTACACTGCAAAGATGTAACAAATGTTGAAGATAATAATTTTAAATGTACAATTCTCAGTTGATTCCTGTTTGTTTTTCAGTTGCTCATAAGATAAATTCTTTAGTTACGGATTCATTAAAAAGTAGATTTACCAGGTATATTCTAGACCTAGCATATTGGCAGTTGATGCCAATATGCCAAGAGCAAATGTCAGATCTTCTGTAGTTTGATATCTGAGATTAAATGAGTGAATAAATATTTAAAATCCTAAATGAATAAGCAAATAATCCAAATAATGTTCATGGAAATAGCTCATGAACATTTATTTCATCAGCTTATTTATTTATGGAGACATTCTAAAATACAATTTATTTCTTCTAAATAATGAATTTTCTGTATTTTCGATTAGGTACTAAATGCAAACATGCCCATAAAAAAGCAATTTTGGAGATTCATAGCATTAATATATTGATAGCTATTGCATGACCAATAAAAGAAAAAAAAAAGATTTAAAAACATTTACCAATTTGATTAAATGATGCAAAGGAGGTAAAATGCAATTTAATCTTCTAGACTTATATTGCAAAAAAATTCTAAGCAATAGTCTGATCAAATACGTATAAAGAGGGTACAATACTATGGAAGAAACAGGCACTGAAAAGAAAATAGCTTTTTCCTGAATTCCCCGATCTGCTTTCGCTGAAATCTGAAACTCTTATTCAGTGTGACGCAGATTGCTCTTATGTTTCCAGCTTAATATAGGACTGAAACAGGAATGTCGAAGAATTGGACTAAAGCAAAAATGTGCTAGAATAGCACGTGTTTAAGTTAAATTACTGAAGATTTTAAGATTTCTAGTATTTCTCTTTATTGATTGGAACTTCAGTACATACTGCTGTGTCCAAAAGTAAGACCAATTATTTTTTTTTTCAAAAATTCTTTATTTATTCTTCCAAATTTATTTCATCGCCTTCAAAGTAATCCCCTCTGGGCACACTGCACTTATGCCAACTTTTTTTCCAATCCTCACTGCATGCTAAAAAGTCATCGGCAGGGATGGCATTCGAAGGGCGTGGCATTCACGTTAAATCTCTTCAATCGACTTAAAATGGTGTCCCCGGAGTGGTCTTTTGAGTTTAGGGAATAGCCAGGAGTCGCACGGTGTGAATACGGTTGTTGTGGAACAATATGGGTTTCATTTTTGGCGAAAAAGTCACACTGAATTATGCAGTGTTTTCGGTACCAATCGAGATTTGATGCGTTGGAGGTCCAAAATGGAATTGAGCGATATTTTTGAAATTCCAACATCATCAGCAAGGTCTCTAATTGTAAATCGACAGTAAGCAAGCAAAAATTTGCAAGCACCGAATCTTTAATTTTTTGGACGTGAGCTTCGTCGGTTGAGGTTGATGGTCGACCAGAGGGCTCTTCGTCTTCAACGAGTTCTCTGACTTCTTTAAACTGATTTTACCCCTATATCACTTCTAAACATTTATTTCCGATATAGGAATACTCACCGAATTCCAACATTCTATACGTTTCCGTAAAGAAAATGTAATGCAAGTTTTTTGTTCAAATAATTCAGACATTTCAGTTTTAGCGTCTCAAAAAAACCGAGCGTATCTCAAACATTAATGGATATTTTGACGTCAAATTTACACAGATGTCAAGAACAGTGCCTTCAACCTAAAAAAAGAAGAAAAATTGAAATTCCATAAGTCCCGGGAATTTTAAATTTGAAAATTGGTTTTACTTTTTGGACACAGTAATATGCGTATGGAAAATTTTAGATTCGTATTTATTTGAACGAAAATGCTTAAAATGTTTTGAAACCAATTAAAAAAATAACATATTTTTTTTAAAACAAAAGGATATAATACACTGGAAATTTTGTATATAAAATATTTGGATTACGTATATTACACTCATGTCCATAAATTAAGGAAAATGAAGTTCAGGCAAGGAAAGAGACAGAAGCAAAACAAATTTGACTTATTTGTAAAGTCTATTTATTAAACAAAAGGTAAAGAGCAAAAAAGATGCTATATGTGTGACATAATTAATAAATATTGCGATTTTTACTCCCTGGAGCAAATTTCAAAAAAGAACCTATTTACAAAAAAACAGTATAACATGGTTAGTATGATGGTTAATATGGAGTATGTCTCCCGGACGATGCAATACAGGCCTTACAAAGCCTAGGCATGCTGAGTATCAAATTATCAATCTGATCTTGGTTAATATTGCACCACTCATCAAGAAATGCCCTCCGAAGTTCCGGTTGACAGGTGGGAGGTGGTTGACGGGCTGCAATTCGTCGGCCAAGCATATTCCACACATGCTCTCTTGGATTCAAGTCAGGTGAGTATGCTGGCTAATCCATACGTGTGATATCCTCCAATTGAAGGCATTCGTCTACAATGTTTGCATGGTGAGGACGAGCGTTGTCATCCATAAACACAAATTCAGCACCCATGGCGCCCCGAAACAAACGTACATTTTGCTCCAGAATGACATCCCGATAGATGTGGCCTGTCATCGTTACACTCTGAACATGCAGGTCAGTTCTGGAACCAAGAATAATTCTTCCCCAAACGAGCCATCCTGCACCACCGTAACGGTGTCGTTCAATGGTGTTCTCTTGGTGGTAACGGGTACCTGGCGCTCTCCATATGAAAGTCCGGCGAGAATCTGATTGCAAACTAAACCTGGACTCGTCGGAAAACATCACACCAGACCACTGTTGTGGTGTCCACAATGCATGCTCTCTACTCCAGGTTAATCGCAGGCGACAGTGAGTTGTGGTAAGTGGAACACATCTGACAGGCCTACGAGCATATAGACCAATGTGCCCTAAGCCTTGAAACTGTCGTACCGGTAGCTGAAGAGAGCTGACGAGACAAGTCTGATGCTGTGCTCTGTCTGTTTCTTTTGGCAGTAACTGCTAAATACCGGTCCTCATTCGGCGTTGTAACTCGGGGGCGACCTGTGCTGTAATATCTACTCACATTACCATCATCTTGGAATCGTTGCCAAAGCCTGGAGATGACTCTCTGGGCGATTCCAAGTTCCTCGGATACTTACAGCTGGGTACGTCCACATTCCAGTCGTCCAATAATTCTACCACGTAAAAAATCATCCAAATGCTTCTTTTGCGCCATAACTATGCGGTTATTGCACTGAAAGATATTTAAAGCGCTTGTGAACAATTTTACTTCTTTGCCACCATTCCTTATATACCCCTCTCTTACACTCTCGTCATTGTGACGTACTATCCGCGCCATATGGGGGTTTCCTGTAATTTGCATATTCTTCTTCAAGATGTGTGTGATAATTCTGCATGTGAAATTTTTATTTTAGAGTTCAATTTCTGTGTGATTCTGAATTATCCTTAATTTATGGACGTGAGTGTATTTTACACGAATTGACTATCATTAGATAGATATTTTATAGATATTTTATTACAAATATTTTATTTATACAGTAAAAAATATTTTTCTGAAACAAACCAGGATTTCTAAATCATTGACTGTTTGAAAAAAAGAAACACGTCTCTTTAAAACCTACTTTGTTTCCCTCATTATTTACTAGAAACATAAATATATGCCTTCATTTTTATTAAATATTAAAATAGTATAATTTTACCTTTTATGTTTTTTGATTGAAATATCTAATGAGCAGAATAATTGAATCCTTTTGAGACTTGAGATGAAGCTTTCTCGTTTAGTTAGGTGTTTAAAAGAAATATTTCATGCAAAATAAAGTAATATTTTCTAAATAAAAGGTTTATTTTAAGAACTTTTATACAAAGTAGAAATGATTGTGATTATGATTCCTAACGCATTTTCAATTTATAGATAAACTGGAAAATACACTGTCCTCCAAAAGTTAAGGGACAGCAGGGACAAGTTAAGGACAAGGGTTTTTTGCGCCTAATTTGCAATTGAATGAATGTAGAAACACCAAATTTGGATGGCATGCGCACAAAACATTTATGTATTGACTGCAATATATATGTTTATATAAGAAAAACGCAAAAATGATTTACAATAAAAAAGCGATCTCCCTGGAAAAGTCCATTATTGGAAAAACTAACAATCACAGTTTTATGTAGTAAAATGTCATAGAAACATAAGAAAATGGAGTTTTAATAAGGGATAGGCCCACCCCTAATTTGAATGCATTGGCGGCATCGACTTTCCTTGCTGTCAATTAAGTTGTCGGTTACCGAAATGGGAAGAGAATCACAGACATTGAGTAAGCTTTGTTCCATCTCTCCTAAAGACTTTGGAGGATAACTTAAAGCAGCAACCTGTCTGCCATGATAGTCCAAAAGATGCTCTATCGGATTCTGGTCTGGAGATCCTCCTGGTCATTTCATTAACTCTAAACCAAGACCATCAAGATATTCCTTAACAGTTACAGCTCGGTCAGGTCGTGCATTATCATCCATCAGAATGAAAAAATTGGCAATTGTACCGGTATATGGGCGGGCATATTGATTAAGGATCTCATCCCGATATCTCAAACCAGTCACAGTTCCTCCCTCGAAGACATGCAGGTCAGTATGACCACCGAGTGAGATCCCTGCCCAAACCATTATTCCACCACCTCAATAACTGTGTGTTTCAAGTGTTGAATTGATGGTATATGGTGCTCTGTTCCGTCCAGATCAGCAGACGTACAGAATCGCTCTCCAGTATGAATCTGAAGTTGTCTGTAAAGAGTACAGGAACCCACCACTGGCTGGTCCTGGAAAAGTGTTCTCTTGCCCAAGATAAGCGAGCCCTTCTCTGTCGTCCGTTGAGGGGGACATACACAACTGGTCGCTTTGCATACAGACCTGGATTGTGAAGATGCCTTCGCACCGTACTAGCGGATATTCTTCTTCCTGATGCTACAGAGTGGTCTGTAACAAGTTGTTCGTATTCAATCTGGAACATGTCTTCTGGACAAAAAAAGTTTGAAGCTTCGGGAAGAAGCTTCGGTTTGTTATTGCCGATTCTGTTTGTTATTCTAGAGACTGTGGACCACACTGCGAAACACATTAAGACGCCTAGTTACATCAGTCTGGGACAACATCATTTCCATACATCCGACCGACCGCCACCTTAATGAATCGGGCAAACTGCTTCTCTCAGACATTGCGGGACCCCACTACCTATTGTCAACAAATATCTATACCAAAGTTGTAAATCAACAAATTTAAACGCGTAATTACGAAAGCCTGACATTTGCATATTTTTCTCTCACTCATATATACCTGTTCTTTTCTAAAAAAAAAGTGGTAGCTATCGTTTTTGCATAAATTTTCAAAACGTTCGATTTTTAGAATTTATATAAACTATAAATTTTATTGTTACTGTCATTTTTTTTACGGTGAACTTCGAAAAACATGTTGTTCCTTAACTTTTGGAGGTCCGCATAATAGAAAATAGTAGAGAATTCATTTCTTTTAATTATGGCATTAGCATAAGTAAAAACAGAAAATAAAAATTAAAGTTTACGTACAGTTAAAAAAAGAAAAAAACAAAGACATCGTGTCAAATATAAATTTTAAAATTAAAATTAACAAAAATTTATATCAGTTAAATACCGTTACACCACAAATTTGTGACCCCTTTAAAGTAGAAGAGTGATCAAAAAAAAATTTATGTGTTTCGCTCTTAAGCAAGTTATTTAAAAAAAAGACAACACACACTCACGCACACATACACTCACGCACACATACACTCACGAACGCAACACACACACACACATACACACACACGCATATATATATATATATATACAGAGAGAGAGAGAGAACGCCTGATGGTTGAGTGACTAGCGCTCTGGTGTCCTGGATATCTAATGGTTTGAAATCCATGTTTAACCATAGGTGCCGATCTATTATAATAGTAGAGCATTGAACGTGGAGCGGATAATCATATCGCTTAAAAAGACTACATTTCCTGTCTCGAAATCTGCCAGTAGGCAGACGGCATTGAACAAAATGGAGCTTTTGTGAAAATCGAGGAGATGTATGTTGCTCTTCTAATGCAGCTGTCAATAGAGAAACATTATTCTTTATGCCGAAAGCAAGGGCTGCATCGCTGCTACTCATTTAGCACTATCAAAGGAACACGCATAGCTTAAAAATATGCTATGGACGCAAATAACACTACCCTCATAACGCTCTACTGTCCTATTAGACCGGGACCTAGCACTGCCGGAACTCAAACCGAGACCTGTGATATCGAGCGCCAGATCAGACACCCATTTTTCATAAGTAAACAGCACATACGACATAAACAACGTTTTTCACAATTAATCTTTAAATTTTTGGTTGTTAGTTCAGTATTATTTTTTTTTAAAGTTTACATATGAGTATTTATTAAAATCTATCAAGCATAAATTACAATAGTAATAGTAATAATAAAAATAAAAGCAAACATATTTTTAATGTTTTCATTTTTAAAATTTAGATTATTTAGACTATCAATAAATGTAATTCATTTAATCCATATTTTTCTAACCCTATCATTTAATCCTTCTATATTCTCAAAACTATCAAGATATATTGAAAAAAACATAAGAATTGCTTAAAAATTGTAAGCATATTTTTAGAAACTTTGATAATCGGAAAATTGCTTCAGCTTAATTGACACATTCTCAAAAACAGGCGAAAGACTAAGACGGACTTCAAGGGCCTAAATGATGGACAAAATAAGTTAAATTTATGAAGATCTTATATAATTTAAAATTTTAAATTGATAATAGTTTTGATCATTATTATTTATGCATCACTGATTTTTTTAATCAATTTCAAAACTGCGATATTCTGTCTTACATTTGAATAAAAAGAAACTGCGAGTTCGCAGAATGAGATGTCGAAAGTGATGCATAGTAAAAATAAAAATAAAAAAAATAGTATCTTCTAGAATTAGAAGACAACGCGCCACGATCTCAAAAGGATATCTAAATTCAAAAGTCATTATTTAAATTCGAAGTATAATGCAGCGTTGCCATGGTTTCCAGTTATGGCATTCCATTCTTGTATCAATGCATAATTAAATTTTTACTTTTCTCTTTGTAGTAGATGTTTCGGATTTTTTTGTTTGTGTGTCTATTGTCGGTGGAATTTTCTAGCATTTGTTTAGAATGGAATTATTGTGCACTGCACTTCCTCTGCTGTATTATTTAAGAGCTTATTCTTTTTTGTGTTTTCAATAAACGATAGAAATATTTCAGTGTCTCCATAAAGCTTCTTATTACATTATTCATCAAATAGAAAAGCATACCGAACCTTCATTTTGGCATGATTATCAAGAGAGAACAATCTTAAGATATTGTTTCATTATAAAAAAGGGTATCCGTAGCAGAAATATCTTTGTAAAATAATTAAATTACATTTATTGAAATGTTGTGTTCTATAAGTTGTATTTTGTTGGTTGGTAGTGCATTTATTTTATAAAATATTACATATGTATATTTCTCAATGTTTATTAGGCTTAAATTACAATAATAATAATAATAATGATAAAATTAAAAGCAGACATATTTTTTAAATTTGTCATTTTTAAAATTTATAATTAATTAGACTATTAATGAATGTAACTCCTTTAATCCATCTTTAACAACTCATTTAACACTTCTATGTTCTCAAAAATATAAAGATATGTTGAGAAAACATAAGAATTGCTTAAAAATTGTGAACATATTTTTAAAAACTTTGATAATCTGAAAATTGTTTATGCTTAATTCATTCATGTTCTAAAAATAAAAAGGAGAAAGTGAAAAGCGGAATTCAAGAGGCCTAGATGATGGAAAAATTAAGTTAACTTTATCAAGAACTTATATAATTTTAAATTTTGAATTGATGATAGTTTTGACCGTTATTATTTATGCAACACTGATTTTTTACTCAATTTTAAGACTTCGATATTCTGTATTACATTTGAATAAAAAGAAATTACCAGATGGAAGAATGAGATGTCGAAAAAAAAAATAGTATCATCTGGAATTAGAAGACAACGCGCCATGATCTCAAAAGGATATCTATATTCCAAAGTTATTATTTAAATTCGAAGTATAATACACCGTTGCCTTGGTTTCCAGTTACGGCATTCCATTCTTGTATCAATGCATAATTAAATTTTTGTTTCTATTTGCAGTAGATGTTTGGGATCTTTTTTTTGTATCTATTGTCGATGGAATTTCCTAGCATTTGTTTAGAATGGAATTATTTTGCACTGCACTTCCTCTCCTGCATTATTTAAGAGCTTATTCTTCTTTGTGTTTTCAATAAATTATGAAAATATTTCAGTGTCTCAATAAAGCTGCTTATTACATTATTCATCAAATAGCAAAATATAAAAAAAAACATCGTGTTTGGCATGATTATCAAGAGAGAACAATCTTAAGATAATGTTTCATTATAAAAAAGGGTATCCGTAGCAGAAATATATTTGTAAAATAATTAAATACACTTATTGGAATGTTGTGTTTTATAAGCAAGAAAGAAATATCTTTAAGTGTTTGCCTTATTTAAAAATTTCCATTAGAAGCAAATAGAGCTTATTTGTATGATGACTTTTATTTTAATTCATGAAGACATTTTAAGATAAATTATTTCTCGAACCAACATGAATGAAATATTATACTTATTTAATGTAGTTCGTGAAGTCACATCTATTAACTGTAAATTATTCTTAATTGGTAAGAAACTTTTAAAGTTTAAAGAAACCATTTTTAACTTAATATGATATATCTTAGTAGAATACAATGAACTAACAAAATGTTTATATATTAGGCTAATTATTTTATTCTTATCTTGATTATTTATGCATTTTTTCATTGTTTGAATAAAATTTATCAATTCATTGAAATGTATTTGCCATGGTATTCTTAAATAGCACAAAAAAAAATTAATTAGTAATAATTAATTACATTTTCAAGGAATGCAAAATTAAGCTCGTGTATATTGAGTAAATTAGTAGCCTCGAAATATATTTAATTTTTTTTATATGTTTTTATTTAGGTATCTCAGAAATTTGTCTATCCAAACATACATCTAAATTTTTCATAAGAATTTTCCTGTCAGCATTTTTCACGATCAAATGTTCAGTTACAAAATGCTATGCAAATATATTTTAATGGATAAAGAAGGAAATAAAATAAAATTATTATCGATATTTTATATTGCTATCGTTAAACTGTTTCTATATTTTTCTAGAAATTAGCAATTTGAATTAATTTTAATAATGCAAATCACTTGCTAGGCTATTATTCTGATATTTTAAAATAACTTGAAAGGTCTTATATATTTTAAACTAAACGATAGCAAATTACATTCGGATCGAATATCCGCTTTCGAAATATGCTTTTCAAATTAATAACTATAAGGCATGTAAAGAGACATTTTTTAATGGCGTGTTTTTTAATACATTAAGCAAAATGGTTCAACGAATAAGAGTGCAGAATAAAAAAATGGAAAAAAATTATAAAAATTCTTCTTCGTTCATTGTATCATTCGTTTTTAATTCTTCCCTAAATGAAAGCAAATTTTAATTAAAATGTATTTGAATTTTAATTTACAAACTTTATCCGAAAGTTTCACACAATTTACAAACATTGTTAAAGCATTTATAAAAAGCAATGATACAGCATAACTATAGGAACATTGTTACAGTCCTGTGAAAGGACTTTAAACCTAAAAAAATGATTTATTAGCTTTAAAGTTTAAAATTAACAGGGTGTCATACGAAACGCGAAAAACAAGCAAATTACAAGATCATTTGAACGATTCTTCGTGAAAATCAGTTTAGAGGTGTTCATGTCAGCGAAAAACTAACGAAAACATTTACGCTGGAACTACAATGCTCTCGATATCCCAATTAAGACAAGCATAAAAATACAAATTCCTCAAATTAACAGGGCACTTATAGAAGATGAGGTTGAGTTATTAAAAAGCTTAAACGCGCAATTATGTTGTAAAGAATGATCCCTACAATTTAAAGCCTAGAAGTTTTCATTTTTAACTAAAGCCTTTTAAAAAGATAGGCATTTAAAGCAGCAGCTCGCAAATTCCGACGTAGTCACTCCCATGTGTTCTTAACTTTAATTTGTTATCCTTTTCTAATGAGTGAGGCACTGCTTTCAAACATTTTATTCAAAACACTGTCATCCTTAGAGGAGCTTATGTTATTTCATGCACCGCTCTTCCCTCTGATTGCTCAGTCCTCAGCCAACAACAGGCTTTGTATTAATCACTGTTAACTTATTTAAATTTTTGCGCCATTTGATTGTTGTAGGAAACTATAATTTATATAAACTTGATTAGATTAAATAGTTCCGTTGCAAACATATTAATAAATCTTAGTTAATCAAGAAGCTCAATTCAATCCTTTTGTCATATTCTTTTCAATCTTCTTGAAGTTCCTCCTAATCCTTTAATATCTCATTTAAGGGGCTCAACTTTCACAATTAAGCTTGCTGGCGCCTGTAAATATACAAATAAAACAGAGCCTGGAAGGGAAATAGTGTGGAATTTTGTGAAAAATGCAACTTCTAGGAGAAGTGATATCGCAGCATATGCTGGAATTATGTAAATGATATTGATTATTTTACATGTTATTAACTCTTTCAAGCGGAATAATTTAAGAATGAGTTCGAAATGTCCAGGTGGTCTTATTTATGCTTTAGGGTATTAAGGTTCTTAAGAACTAAAGAAGCATTGTTGGTGTTGAAAAATATTCTTTTGTTGAGCTCTTTCAGAGAATGAAGCAGTTTCATTTTAGAATGAGTTGTTTTTGAAGAATAGGAGACAACCTGTTTCTTCATGTTGAATGAAATTTTGTAAATTTTAATGAGCTTTCGTGAATATTCCATTGACTTTGTTCAACTTAAAAAAAGAAGTAAAATGTAAATAATGAATACATAAGCTTACTAAGATATAATGATAATTGAAAGTAGTGAATATATTTTTCAAATTTAAAAAGGTTATACATCTGTTTTTAAAATCAATACAATTTATTTAAATTATTACTTAATTATGTAAATTGTGTTATTTCTTAGTTATATTATTTTTTAAATTTACTATTCAATAAGAAATTAATCATAAGTGTTTTGTGAGAATAAAATTGTATTAAACTTTTTGTAATTTATTTGTTTAGAATAGAAGAATATCTCTAGAATTTTATAAAACCTTAAACTTTATATATAAAAATAGCAATATGCATGTTTTATGTAAAACGAGAACATGCTTTCATAAAAAAGAAAAATTATGTAAATAATTAAATTTAAATAAAAATTCTATACAATTAATTTTTTTAGAATTTTTTTAATAATTATGCTATGCGTTATAAGGCTTGCAGTGATATCAACTCAACCAACCAAGGAACAGTTGTAAAATGGGTAGATTTAAATTCAACAGAATACTTAATGTTAGTCCTACATTTTAATAAATAAGAGACAATATTTTAAACAATTAAATATAAAAATTGTGCAAAAATTAGAACTGAAAATATTTTGTTATTAAGTTTATGTATACAGAAAATAAACTTGACTACGTGTTGAAAAATACTGAAATAAAAATATTGTCTCACGAAAATAATGTAATAATTTTTAATAATAATAAGAATTTTTTATTCTGATAATTAGTATTTAAATTAGCTTTTCCAAACATTATCAAAAATTAACTTATTTCCATTCATAAGATTTAAATCAAATTAGTGAAACGGTAAGTAACATGATTATTTGTACTTCATATTTTCTGAATAATTTATTTTGAAACAAATAATTTAAGATAAACCTAATCAGCAACTCTTGGAGATGTTTGTGATTTTAAAATTAATAAGTTTATAATTTTTTCAAGGGAATAATCTTTTAAATGATGCTATGTAATTATTATTGAAAAACAAGTTTTACGCATAATCACCGATTCTTACTTATTTTTTTAATTGATCTATTTTCGAGAATGTATCCAGCAAAAAACATTAATTTAAATCTCATTATTAGTATTATTAACTGTAAAAAAAAAGTTACATCGAAATCCCAATATTATTTATTGCACAATATGAATTCATTTAGCACTTAGAAAATGTAAATTAAAAATTGCTAAAAATTAAAATATCTAACTTTCAAAATATAGTCCTTGAATTTTTAATGAAAATTAGTAGGATTACAAGGATTGAAGATTATGAATCAAATTTGAATCACTTTATAATCCCAATTTACTTTGGAAAATTTTATGGATTTAATTTAAGTAGATTAATATTGAATATTTAATATTTGATTTTATGAATGATCTTTACAAAAAACAAAATAATAACGATTTTGTAAATGTGATAAGCAAAATACAAAAGATCAAGATATAAAAAAATTAATCAAACTTTTTTTAATAAGAAAGTTTCCATTTTTCTCACTTAATACGAGTACGAATTTATTTAAATTTAGTGAAATATAACAATCATCGAAGCAAATAAAATTAAATTACAAAGGAAAATGTAATACTTAATCTAAATACAGCTAATTTAGTTATTTATTTTTTTATCATTAACACCTTTTTTAAACACAATTTCATGTACACAAACATATAACAAAAAACATAGAAAACTGATGAAGACAAAACACAAACTAATAGCGAGTAGAGCGAGAAGTTATCACCAACTGTATAAAAAAGAAAATATCTGTAAAGCAGATAAAGAAAAAAAAAATCAAGATATAAAAATCCAGACAAACCAGTATATATACAGTATATGAATGAATCGGCACACACGTTATTGTGAATCTATTCGCAGATACTAGGTAAGTGCAAATACTGTAAGAGCAGAAAAGAAAATTGAAAAGAGGCACAAGTATATAAATATAGGTTCAAAAACATCATATGTCTGCCAATCTCAATCTCATAACAAACTGTATGTAGCAATATGCTCAGGAAACTAGCAAAATTCCATTATGACTAACATAGCTTCTTCAAGAAATACTTAACATTAGAGTCCCTGTTATTTCTATGGGCTAGATGTCTAGATACAAATCAAAACAGATCTAATGATCTATATATATACATAAATATATGTGTATGTGTGTGAATATATATAAATAGATTAATAGATATATTTTTTTTCACATCAGTATCTCGATTTCTACAACATCAGAAAATTTCTATATTATTTATTTATTATAATATTGTGTAGTATTAAAAGATTGGTCTGAACAAAATCTATATAATAGACGCTGTAGAGATAAAATTCCCCCCTCCCCGCCAAAAAAACAAAACAAGTAATATATACATAAAAAACAAAAAATTAAAGTGAATTCCTCCTTTTTTTTCAATCTATTGCAGAAAGTTCTTTATAAATAATTTTCATTCATTTTTTTAAGTTTATCCGGCGCCATCTATTGGCATATACATGCAACTTAAATCTAAAAAAAAATAAAATTAAGGAATTAAATTTAATTACTGAATTAATTTTTAAAAAAATGTATTAACGTCAAGTGTCATCCGCTACAAGTTTAAAAAAATGTATTTGAAGTTGAGTGGATGAATAAAAAGTATTTTATTAAAGATTGAACAAGTTATATTGAATTTGAACTAGATATATATAGGGAGAGCGTGAGCTAATAGAAGGATTTGAAAAAGGAAATTATTTTCTTTTTCTTTTTTATATACATTCTCTGCGCATTGCACTACTACTAAACAGTCGCTTTGAAACTTCTAAACACTCTACAACGTAAAAATAATGGTAGAAGCATATTAAATAAAAGTATATTGAAAATAAAACTAATATTTATAATCCTTTTATACTTAAATAAAAATATAATTCACTAGTTTATAAAGTACTTACGATATCCAATCTTTCTTGTAAATTAAATTTAAATATTTAATAAGTAAATAAATAAAAATTCATTGCATGATAGAAGATTGAGTTAAATATTCTTACTATAAAAAAAGAAGAAAAACAAACAAACATGAGCAGTTTTTTAAAAGATGAAAAATTCTATTAGCTACTGTTTTTTATGTGTTAAAAGTTATAAAAGAAATAAAAAGTAAAAAAAAAAAAATTAAAACTCAAACTCGGTCAATTACATTTTGTGTTTCAAACACGTCAAATCTCGATTGGTACCGAAAACACTGAATGCGCCAGCTCACACTATGCCTAAACTCAAAAGACCTCTCCGAGGACACCGTTTTGAATCGATTGAAGAGATTCTACGTGAATCTCCGCGTCCATCCCGGTCAATGACTTTTTAGCATCCATTGATGTTTGAAAAAAAAGTTGGCATAAGTGCATTGTATCCGGAGTGGATTACTTTGAAGGCGATGAAATAAATTTGGAAGAATAAATAAAGAGTTTTTGAAAAACAAATAATTTTGTTTTACTTTTTGGGCCCAGGAGTATATGTATATATGTATATATATATATATATATATATATATATATATATATATAATATTTATAAATATTTTCTAATAATAAATATTAAATATTAAATTTATATAATAAAATTTAATACTTTTATAAAAATAAAATAATTTAATTTTTTATATATATTTTTAATTTATATAATTTTTTTTATCCTCTTTGAAAAAAAAAATTTTTTTGTTTTAAAATTATTTACTCTGTCTTTTATGTATCGATTAATAATATGTAGGCTGTAAAAAATCCATAAAATAAATCAATGAGGTCACATTCTTTATACTGAGAACTAAGTTGTTAAATCACTTGCTAGCCAATCAGCTAGCTTACTTTTCAGATGTCGTAAATCAGAATTTAATGGCCCTCGGTATGCATTCTGTTGCTGATTTATGGCTTCTGGCGGAATTTTTCATAACAAGTGTGGAATGTAAAATATCGGGGCATCGGTTTGCATTTTTATACCTCTGAACTATAAGGTATCGGTATGAATTTCTTAAAAAAAAGTATAACGCTTCTGGTAGATGCTAAGTCACGCAATTTCTTATGCACAATGCAAGCAAAATCTGAAGCTATTAACAAACATAAAATATGGAGTTTTTTTTTTTTTTTTTACTTAGAAAACGTGAAAGTATGAGCACCGATTATATGTACGGATCGTAAATAAATGCCTTTTTTGTACTTTCTTTTTTATTCATTATAAGGATGATTGAGGAAACAAAACATACATTCAGTACCTAAGTATTGGAAAGAAAATATTTAAATTTTTAAGCATTGCATCCGTGGTAAGAATTTGCAAATGAAAAATTATAAAAATTAGTGATTTAAAAGACATTTCAAGAAATTTTTAATATGAAAATATAAAAACGGTTTAAAGATAGCAATATAAAATTTGTATAATAGTTTTATTTTATTTCATTCTTTATCCACTAAAAGTATATTTGTATAACATTTTGTAACTGAACATTTAATCGTGAAAAATGCTTACAGGAAAATTCTTATGAAAAATATAGAAGCATGATTGGATAGACAAATTTCTGAGATACCTAATCAAAAACATATAAAAAAAAATTGAAGAAATTTGCATGATAGAAAGGAAATATATTTCGAGGCTACTAATTTAATCAATATGCACGATCTTAATTTTGCATTTCTTAAAAATGCAAATAATTCTTATTAATTAATTATTTTTGTGCTATTTAAGAATACCATGGCAAATACATTTCAATGAATTGAGAAATTTTGATCAAACAATGAAAAATGCATAAATAATCAAGATAAGAATAAAAAATTAGCCTAATATATAAACATTTTGTTAGTTCATTGTATTCTATTGAGATATATGACACAAAATTAAAAATGCTTTCTTTTAAATTTAAAAGTTTCTTACCAATTAAGAATAATTTACAGTTAATAGATGTGACTTCTCCAACTACATTAAATAAGTACAAAATTTCATTCATGTTTTTTTTGAGAAATAATTTATCTTAAAATGTCTTGATGCATTAAAATAAATGTACTCACACAAATAATCTCTATTTGTTTATAATGGAAATTTTTAAATAAGTCAAACACTTAAAGGTATTTCTTTCTTCCTTATATAACGCAACAAGTGTAATTTAATTATTTTACAAATATATTTCTGCTAGGGATACCCTTTTTTATAATGAAACAATATCTTAAAATTGTTCTCTCTTGATAATCATGCAAAAAACGATGTTTCAAAATGTTTTGCTATTTGATGAATAATGTAATAAAAAGCTTTATCGAGACACTGAAATATTTTCATCATTAATTGAAAACACAAAGAAGAATAAGCTATTAAATAATACAAGGAGAGGAACTGCAGTGCACAATAATTCCAGTCTGAACAAATGCTACAAAATTCCATCGACAATAGACACACACACACACAAACACAAAAAAAGAATCCAAAACATCTACTACAAAGCAGAAGCTAAAATTTAATTATGCATTGATACAAGAATGGAATATCGTAACTGGAAACCATGGCAACACTGCATTATACTTCGAATTTAAATAATGATTTTGGAATTTAGATATCCTTTTGAGATCGTGGCGCGTTGTCCTCTAATTCCAGAAGATACTATTTTTTTTTCTTTTTACTATGCATTAATTTCGACATCTCATTCTTCGACCCCGCAGTTTCTGTTTATTCAAATATAAGACAGAATATCGGTGTCTTGAAATTGAGTAAAAAATCAGTGATGCATAAATAATAATGGTCAAAACTGTCATCAATTTAAAATTTTATATTATATGAGTTCTTGATAAATTTAACTTATTTTGTCCATCATTTAGGCCCCTTGATGTCCACTTTTTACTTTCTCCTTTTTTTAGAAAATGTAGGAATTAAGCATAAACAATTTTCAGATTATCAAAGTTTTTAAAAATATGTTCACAATTTTAAGGAATTCTTATGCTTTTTAAACGTATTTTTATAGTTTTTGAGGATATAGAAGGGTTAAATGAGTTGATGGAGATTGAGATGGACATTTATTAATAGTCTAATTAATTGTAAATTTTAAAAAGGACAGTATTAAAAAATATGTTTGCTTTTAATTCTATCATTATTATTATTATTATTGTAATTTAAGCCTGTAAAACGTTGAGAAATATACATATGTAATCTTTTATAAAAGAAATGGGCTATCAACCAAAAAAACCCAACTTATAAAATACAACATATCAATAAATTTACTTTAATAATTATTTTACATATATATTTCTGCTATAGATACCCTTTTTTATATTGAAACAATATATTGTTCTCTGTTGATAATCAATCCAAAAACGATGCTTCGGTATGCTTTGCTATTTGACGAATAATGTAATAAAAAGCTTTATCGAGGCACTGAAATATTTTTGTCGTTTATTGAAAACGCAAAGAAAAATAAGCTCTTAAATAATGCAGGAGAGGTAGAAGAGCAGTGCACAATAATTCCAGTCTAAACAAATGCTAGAAAATTCCATCGACAATAGACAATCTTCTAATTCCAGAAGATACTGTTTTTTTTTTTTTTTTTCTTTTCACTATGTATCACTTTCGACATCTCTTTCTTCGAATTCGCAATTTCTTTTTATTCAAACATAAGACATAAATGTAGCAGTCTTAGAATTCAGTAAAAAATCAGTGATGGCTAAATAATAACGGTCAAAACTGTTAACAAGTTAAAACATAAAATTATATAATTTTTTGATAAATTTAATACATTTTGTGCATCATGTAGGCCCTTGAAATCCATCTTTCACTTTCGCCTTTTTTAGAAAATGTATCAATTAAGTATAAACAATTTTCCGAATATCAAATTTTTAAAAATATGTTCACAATTTTTAAGGAATTCTTATGTTTTTTTTTAACGTATCTTTATAGTTTTGAGAATATAGAAGGATTAAATGATAGGGTTATTAAAGGAGTTACATTTACTGATAGTCTAAATAATTGTAAATTTTAAAATGACAACATTAAAAATATGTTTACTTTTGTTTTTATTATTACTATTACTATTAATATTGTAATTTAAGCTTGAAAACTTTTGATAAATAAACATATGCAAACTTTAGAAAAATTAAATTGCTATTGCTAATTGTTGTGAGTGAGTTTTCTCCTATACCGCACACAAATGTTGATCATGATCATATAGTGGACTTTCATTATGAACCTTAATATCTAATTAAACTTTGTGGAAGTGAAACTTTATGTGGGCAGTGTCTCTTAAAATCTGAACAGAGAACTTTAAAAATCTACCCGGAATTCAATACCGTCGTCTTATTATTTGTCTATGTTTTTTTCGTGGTCTAAAATCGGGAAACTTGGTAAAAATACAGCTTCACTGGCCTCTTCTGTTGGTTGCTAATGCTTTCAAGAACTAGGAGACTATGTTGGATAGTTATAGTCACATTATTTACAAGCATCTCACAGAGGTTATCACGCATATACGTGGGACTATTCTGGATTTTCTCCCATGTGATATAGATATATTGGATAATCTGACTTAAAATATTTATGGTATATAATACCGCAGTATATATAAGTGGAACACACAGCCTACCGTTTCACAAATAATAAATATATACTGCATGGGTTCGAACCTGTTCACTTTCACAGGAGATTCTCTACCTATAAAAATATAGTTCTATAACATAACGTACTGTTATTGTCCTACACTTAACAGATTATTGTCTAATATATAAGGGATCGTTTAATGCTCTCTCATCCACTCAAGTGCGTCCTATTAGGAAACCCATTAAGTCACTCCCTAGGGCGTAATTCAATGGTCACAAATGCAAACTCAATTTTTCATCGTCCGCTTCTTCACCACTTTAATAAATTTTGGGTTGCCATCAATTAATTGCATATAACAGCAATAATTAAATGATATTTCGAATATAAAGAAGTGTTTCCGATTCACAAAAATGCTTCTGACGAATCTTCTGTAGCATTCCTTTTGCTTGACATATTAGGATTTTAATTAAATTCTCCTCTAAGTGAGTTAAATTCCTCGCAGCATGCCTTCCAGTTAAGTAGTGTTTTAAAATCCTCCAAAATTACTAGTGCACTTATTGAATATAATTGAAAACAATGAAAGATATTGATTAAAATATTTCTTATTAGATTGCAAGATTTGTTCCTAAAGTTTTAGATAAGTTTTTTGAAGGTAGGGGGTCTTATAATTTTTTCCCCGAGTTCCCTTTTTAAAGTTTCTAAAATTGTCACTCGAGTATTTGCCCTGGAGTCCTAAGTGCAGCGGCTGAATTTATTCATAAAAACTGAAATATCGAAATTCAATAATCACTGAGTGTTAAACACAAGACTCATTAGATGAAATTATCAAAATATAATTAGAACTTTAAAATACGAATAATCCTTATCAATGTCAAGTATTTTCTAATTAACTGAAGCAGATTTTATTTTGAATTTTTAAAAATTCACATTTGTATTATGTAAATCTCTTTCTCAATAACAATATTTAAAAAATATCTTACAAACCACATTCAACAAATCATAAGATATAAAAACAAACTATTTTTATAGGTTTCAGAGATATACGCTATACAGTCTGGTAATTATATTTTTGTCTACCTAGCACCTTTGTTAATTGTACTTTTGTGTGACTATTAGCTAATAACGATGTTCAATAACAATATTTATGTAACGACTAGAAATAAATATTGCTTCATTTAACTGGTTTGCAACAATACATGGTTTTTTTTTT
>BPLQ01010975.1:0-11976 GCA_021605075.1 Caerostris darwini | reverse complement strand
AAAGTTGTTGGGATAAGTTGGATGAAATTCAAATTGAAATAATTTACTTTTGTCTTGAGTTTTTAACTTCTATTTTGAATCCATTTTTACTCCAAGTATTCTTCTTGAATGATCTTAATTCTGCACAACATTAATTTACCAGGGCTGTCTTCAGGAAAGCTCCTAATAGATTAGGATTAGAAATGCTTAAACATTTTTTCTAATATATTGTAGAGGATTAATGCTTTCAGAATGTTTTCCCAAATTGTCTCACTGCAGTATTAGCAAAGTGCACACTACACTAGCACTAATTGAAATACTCCTTAATAATTTAATAAAAAGAAATATAATTTATAATTACGCAAATATTAAGATAAAAGGCTGTCATGAACATTTAAATTATCATAATTAACAAATTATATTTATTTAAATATGGAATATTAATTTAAATCTATGATATTCATATACAGGATAAACATTTCAAATAGACAATTAATTAAATAACGAAGCAATCCAAAAATTGTTTTCGGTTCCACGCGTTACTAAAGCATTACGAAAATTAAATCCAAAGTTAGTTAAAAGGCTTCCCTAAATTGAATAACTAATTTTAGTGCCTCCTAAGTGTAACATGCAATCACATTTTGCCGCGTTTTCATTAGAGGGGAGAAAATTAATTTAAGATAACAGATTGCGTGCAGACCGGAATCGCTCTCAATATTTCAAGGATTCAAGATTAAAAAGTGTGCGGCTCGAATCCGGGAGGAACATTAACTAGTTCCAGAGAAAAAGAACCGGCAACTTAAACAGGCAAATGTTGTTCGATTTACTCAATTAACTTCACTGACATGGAAAGGTCATCGACAATAGAAGCGCTTGGCAAGCAATGAAGAGCTCTTTTTTTTTCATTACTCTTCCTTCCTTTCGATTCGATTGAATAGCTCGTTAGAAGGAAGTTGGTGGAGTTCGAATATTCGTGGAATAGCGAACAATTACTTAACGCTGATGTCTGAAAGGAACAGTTTACCGATGGATTTGTGTATCGATTCTTGACAGAAAGTTTCTTTTGAGATTTCGTTTCCTTTGTAGGCCTGTTATCATAACAGTGGGATATCCTTCTTTTTTGAAATTTTATTGCCAGTATGATATTTAAATTTTTTTAATGAATATTGTCTTTTATGCGCTACAATTAATTTATAATTATAATCATGAAATGGATGATGGAAAATAAATGTTTTTGTATCGTCCTATATATTTTACAGACTCAAAATTAGAAAGATTGAGACTTGAATTCATAAGGTGTTTAAGGTATTTAGAAAAAAAGACATGTAAAGTAGGACAACTAAAATAAGATTGGCATGCAGTGAAGAGTTTTTTCATTTTTTGATTCGATTGAATAACTTGTTGAAAAAAGTAAGTCTCTGAAATTCAAAGATTCGTGAGATGCTCAACGATTCATTGAATAATTTAAAGCCGATGTTTGAAATAAACAGATTACTGATTCAAAATTTATTATAAGTGTGAATCTAAATAATTTTAGACATCCCAGTTTTTCATATTATGATATAAATGTGAACAAAGCCAGCCAATACCTTCTAATTCGCTTTAAATATTTCACAGATTCAAAAACAAAATGTTGTAACCGTAATTCAGCAAGACCATTAACTTATTTTGGATTGAAAAAAAAAAGATTTAAATGAGCAAATTGTGTTCAAGATTTACTATAATGGCATGGAACAGCTGACAAAACTAGAAATATTCTGCAGCCAAAGCAGACATTTTTCTATTCTTTTCAATAAATAAATAGTTTCATATAAGGAAATTGGTATAATTAGAAATATCATGGAACAGCAATTATGTGCATAATTTACAGGTGCACTTGTGGATCAATTCTTGACTGGCAGATGTTTGGAGAATTCATATTTTCGTAACAGCATGTTCTTCATAGCCAAAAAAATATTTTTATTAAAATGATTCCTAATTGCCTTTAGAGTGGTAATAGCTTTTATACCTTACTAATTAGTTATATTTAGGAAATGTATATAAAATTTTTTATTAAAATAATTTTGATTCAAGATTTCAAGGTTGGTTCAGAAATTGGAAATACACTGGCAACAAAAAAACTTTACAACCAATCAAGACTTTTTTTTTTATTCATCCTTATTTGTTAGAAGGAAGTTAGTGTAGTTTGAGAGTTCGTGGATTTGTCAACAATTAATGAAGGCTGATGATTGAAAATAAGGGTTTACTACTCGATTTACGATCGTCTCTTCACTGAAAATCGGTTTTTAGAATTCGTATCTTTATAAGCACTAAACAGGAATCGCAGATTTGTAAAAGTAGCGGGCCTCATTTACTCATTGTAGATGTATGACCACAACAATTTTTTGTTGACCCAAACAGGCTAGCAAATTTTAATGCACAATTTAACATTAATAATTCTGTTTTGATTTTGCGCAAGTCATACAAATTTCATGCAATAAATATCGCAAAGACATACAAAAAAGGATGGATTTGTATCCTGCATCCGGCACTAGCACTTTAATAGCAACAGATCATATATTTTAGTTTGCAATAAAATGAAAAACATTGATTAAAATATTTTTCAAATAGATGAATACTTACTTTTTTAATATACTAAACATGGATTATTCTTTGTAATCCATCAAAATGCAAAAAAAAAAAAATCATAATTTTAAAGTTATAATTTTTCAGTAAATTAGATGCACAATAAGAAATTATTCAGTTGATCGTAGCTTGTGTATCTCTATCATATATGGTTCTAGAATATCTTTTATAGAAATTCTGTTACGAATACAGCATTTAAATATTTTTAGATCATTATAATTTTGTATATGCTACTTATTCATCGTTAGCTACATTAGTAAACTTCACAACACTTTACGGATGGTATTTTTGAAAAGATTTTTGCCTTAAATTTGAAAAGTATGCAAAATATTCGAGAAAAAAAGAATTGATGACCAGATGGGTTTATGTTATGACATTGAATACATTAATTTTATTGTCATGGGGGAGTCAGAATCAATAAAAGCCTTTGAAAAACAATTAATGTGCTATGGATTTTGGATGAATGTTCTATTAAAATGAATTACAAATAATTGTACTATAACAATTTTTCAATCTTTTTAATGTTATTTTTATAAACAATAATTTTTTTCTTAATGCTATTTTTATGCTAATAATGCTATTTTTAACTTTATTTTTTAATTTTTTTAGTTTTATTTAAAAAAATTTTAATTTTGATGTTATTTAATATTTATTTTTTCTTCTTTTATATGGAAATGATATACGTAAAAATAAAAATTGGATATTTTAAGAAATAATTAATAAAGAAATATTTATTTTGTGAAATAAAAGGAAAAGTAATTAAAATAATTTGCCTTTTAAAAGTTATAATATACACATCACATATATTTACTTTAGTTTAAATTTAATCTGGAAATAACAAAAATATCCCAGTAAATTTTTATATTAATTACAAATTATTTGGTATTTATCTTTAATATAAAGATTGAGAATTCTTTTCAGGTCCAAGAAATCAAAAAGTCAAGTTTAGAATTCGCATCTCATCTAGTACCATTACATTACTATCCTCACAGAGTTCAGAATTGACTATGACAGCATTCTCAAAATTTTTCGTATTCCGGATTAAATATGAGCTTGGCTTGTATTTAGAAGTAATATGAATTAATCGAGAAAAAATAATTGATAGGCAGATCAGTTTATGTTATATTATTGAATAAATTAATTTTATTGTCACGGAAGAGTCAGAATCAATAAAAGCGTTTGAAAAGCAATGAAAAAACTTTGCTGTGGAAATGAATTATCAGTAATTGGTATATATCAAATTTTCAGTATTTCTAACGTTATCTTATAAATGTTACTTTTAAGTGCTATTTTAATGTCATTTCAATATGTTATTTTAATATTATTTATAAATGTTAATTTTAATGTTATTTGCTATAACTTTTTTTCTTCATTTTTATATGAACATGAAATACTTAAAAAAAGAAGAAAAATGGCATATTTTAAGAAATAAATAAAATAAAAATTCAAAAAAGGACTTATTTATTTTGTGAAATAATATACACTGCAATTTAAAAAATATTAAAAACTATTAACTATTAAAAAATTTTACTTTTCAATATATTTGCCATTTAAAAGATATAAAATACGCGTGTTATACATTTACGTTAATTTAAACAAAATCTAGAAATAATACAAATATTCCAATGAATTGTCATATTCATTAATAATTATTTGGTATTCATCTTTAATATAAATGTTAAGTAAACTTTTCAGTTCCAAGAAGTCAAATCTTTAAAGTGATTTCAGAATTCGCATTTCATCTAGTACCATTGCATTACTTTCCTCTCAGATTTCAAAATTGACTATGGCAACTGCAAGAGGAAGCAAGTTCATTATTCCATTGAAAGGGGAAGAACAATAGCTCTCAAAACGCACCCATTTGCATGGCCGCGCTACAAAATCGCGTGTCGAAGTCGATAAACCATTCTTTGGGTTACGACTGGAGAGCTTCAGCGAAAGGAATCTGTGAACCCTTTTTTTTTTCCTTTCTGAAACTGTTGCACCAACACACTCCACCCTGTTCATAATGTCTCTCCTGATTCATGTAGAAATAGTCCTGCCTTTTGTAGTAGTAGATTTTGAAGGATCTTTTTTTTCCCTTCTTTTATCTACAAACGAAAATACTGGAATGTAAATTCAACATCACTCTCATGAGAGCAAGCAACAGAACCTGTCATTTTCTATTCTTGGATTTTTAACTACTACGTTCTGAAGCGGACGAATTACAGGAAGTAATAAATTCATTTGCAACTCGTCTGATCGTACAGGATTTCCCCCCAAAACTCTTGATGATTTCGATTCAGCTATTGTTTTTGAAAAAAAAAAGTTTAGAAAGGATTTGGAGGGGATTTGAATTTTGTTTTTTTGGTTCGTTTGAAATCATGGCGAGTACTAATTCTCACATTTAAAAGAAGTAAAATATTCTAGATACATTTTAAAATTCCTTTTTTTTCCATTTAGGAACAGTTAAAGCTATAAATAAAAAAAAGAGAAAATTTTTCGAAATTATATATTGATTGATGAAATAGCAAATCTATGTAAAGCTATAATGTAAAAGAGCATTAGTCTCCTTTGGTTTCTATGTTTGTGTGTTGTGTTCATCATGCACCCACGTACACACAAATACACACATATATATATATATATATATTTTTAAATCTAAGACAATTTAAATTTAGAGAGTCATATATATATATGCCTTTCAGAGTCATTTAAACATTTACCATTTCTTCAGGTCACAGTCTACACATTTAATAGTCAGACGTATAGCAGCACAATTTGTTTTAAGCCATACGTGAAAATTCTGTTAAAGGGGTAAATGCTTTTTCCCCACCAAAGGCTGAACAACATAATAGGACGCCTTTACCCCCATCCCATAAAAGGACTTTCCCCTGTGGTAGGAATTCCGCGAGCTTAGTTGGTTATATTCATTGCCACTGTGGAGGACGTAATCATAATATGGGGTCCTGCGAAACCCTATTAGTTCGTCCATGTGTCTGGGGAGGGAGACACGTTGATTACATATTTTTGTTTTGTCGGGAAAAAGAATTCCATCTTCGCCAATATTAGTTGCGTATCGGAATGTGCTTCCTGAAGGAAGGTGGGGGTTCTGTATATTGCGTAATAAGGATTAATAATGGTAAACAAGAGATTATTTATATATTTCACATACAATATTTGGGCATATAATTGGATTGATCAAGTTATCGTGATTTCTGTGACTACGCTATTTGTAAATATTTCTAGCATATTCTCATTTTAAGTAATAAATTTTATAACTAACTTTTAATAACGTAATAAATAATTATTTATTGATACATATATATATATAGGGAAATTATAGAAAATCAAATGTTAAATTTATTATCAATGGTATGTGTGTTATAATTAATAATAAAATATAATTTAATATATTTATATATTATTAGTTAATATAATTCAATATTGTTTTAAAGGTTAAATTTTATTACTTTTAGAATTAAATTGTACATCTTGTTTATTATTATTTTTTTATTTCTTTTTTCATAAGTAACAGGACAACGACACCATTCTTTTCCATTTTTCATAAGTAAAGAGCACATACGGCATAAACAACGTTTTCCACTATAAATATTTACATTTTTGGTTTGGTTTGATTTGGTATTTATTTTTTTTTTAAAGTTTGCATATGATTATTTATCAAAACCTTTCAAGCTTAAATTACATTAGTAACAGTAATAATAAAAATAATAGTAAACATATTTTTAAATTTCATTTTAAAAATTTGGATTATTTCGACTGATTTATACTTCAATAAATTTAACTCATTTAAACCATCTTTATGAACTCCTTTAAACCTTCTATGTTCTCAAAACTATAATGATACAGAAACAGATTTGTTTTAAAAACAAGGATTGCTTAAAAATTGCGATCACATTTTAAAAAACTTTGATAATCGGAAAACTGCTTAAGCTTAATTGACACATTCTCCAAAAAAGGCGAAATTGAAAGACGGACTTCATGTTCCAAAATGAAGGACAAAATTAATTAAATTTATCAAGAACCTATATAAATGTAAATTTTAAATTGATAAAAGTTTTGACCGTTATTATTTATGTATCACTGATTTGTTACTCAATTTCCAAGACTGCCACATTGACATCTTACATTTTAATAAAAAGAAGCTACGGGGTCGAAGAATGAGATGTCGAAAGTGATACAAAGTAAAAAGAGGAAAAAAAACCCAGTATCTTCTGGAATTAGAAGACAAAGCGCTATGATCTCAAAAGGATATCTAAATTGCAAAGTCATTATTTAAATTCGAAGTATAATGCAGCGTTGCCATGGTTTCCAGTTACTGCATTCCATTCCTGTATCAATACATAATTAAATTTTTGCTTCTGCTCTGTAGTAGATGTTTTGGATATTTTTTTGTATCTAGTGTAGCTGGAATTTCCTAGTATTTGTTTAAAATTGAATTATTGTGCACTGCAGTTCCTCTCCTTGTATTATTTAAGAGCTTATTCTTCTTTGTGTTTTCAATAAATGATGAAAATATTTCAGTGTCTCAAAAAAGCTTCTTATTACATTATTCATCAAATAGCAAAGTATACCTAAACTTCGTTTTTGGCATGATTACCAAGAGAGAACAATCTTATGATTTTGTTTCATTATAAAAAAGGGTATCCCTAGCAGAAATATATTTGTAAAATAATTAAATTACACTTATTGAAATGTTGTGTTTTATCAGTAAGAGAGAAATATCTTTAAATATGTAATAAAGGAAAAATGAAAAAGAACACAAGGAACATGAAAACAACAACGAGAATCGAAAGAAATCACATTGTGACATGTTTAGCCCATAATGGCCCTAGCCTCGCAGTAACGACAATACACAGTAGAGGAAACAAGTGCAGGGCAGACAGGAAGGTGAGATGAATCCATGTCCTCTCCAAAACTGCAGAGCATGCATTTTGGGCTTGCAAATATTTTCATACGAAAAAGATAATTAGCCATACAATCATTACAACAGAAAAGGGCAACAGATTTAAACTTCGGGATGTTTAGAATAAAGTTAAACCAGATATTAGATGAGTTGCCTTCAAGTAGATTATCAGATAAATTGTTCCGAAAAAAGTATCGGATCATCATTTTCATCGAGGGAAAATATGTGTCTTTACAAAAGGTTTTATGATGGTTGTTCCTCTTTTGACAAGAGAATCCGCCTTCTCATTAACAAAGATCCCACAATGGATAATTTAAACTAAACAATAACAAATTACATTCAATTCAAATATGCGCTTTTTAAATATGCTTTAAAAATTAGTAACTATAAGACATGTAAATATAATTTTTTTAATGGGCGTTTTTTTAAATGCAATAAGCAAAATGGACCACACAATAAGAGTCCAGAATAAGCAAAATGGATCAAAAAATAGAAAAAAAAAAACATCTTCATTCATTTTATCGTTCAATTTTAATTCTTCCCTAAATGTAAACAAATTTTAATTAAAATCAATTTTTTTTATGCAAGCATTTATAAAAAGCAATGATACAACATAAATATAGGAACATTGTTACAGGCCTGTGAACACCTGTAAACCTAAAAAAATGATTTATTAGATTTAAAGTTTTAAATTAACATTACGTCAAGCCAGGCGCGAAAAACAAGCAAAGTACAAGATCATTTGAACGATTCTGCATGAAAATCAGTTTAGAGGTTGATGTCAGCAAACACAAATTTAATCTGTTGAAATGCACGAATAAATTTACGCTAGAACTACAATGCTCTCGACATCCCAATTAGGACGAGCATAAAAATACAAATTCCTGAAATTAGCATGCCACTTAGAGAAGATGAGGTTGAGTTATTAAAAAACCTAAACGTGCAATTATGTTGTAACGAATGATCCCTACAAATTAAAGCCTCGAAGTTTTCATTTTTAACTAAAGCCTTTTAAAAAGATAGGCATTTAAAGCAGCCTCTCTGCAAATTTCGACGTAGTCACTCCCATGTGTTCTTAACTTGAATTTGTTATCCTTTTCTAATGAGTGAAGCACTGATTTCAAACATTTTATTCAAAACACTGTCATCCCTAGAGGAGCTTATGTTATTTCATGCACCGCTCTTCCCTCTGATTGCTCTGTCCCGAGCCTACAACGGGCTTTGTATTAATCACTGCTACCTTATTTAAAGTTTTGCGTCATTTGATTGCTGTAGGAAACTATAATTTATGTGATTAAATAGTTGCGTTCCAAACCTATTAATAAATCTTAGTTAATCAAGAAGCTTAATTCAATAGTTTTGTCAGATTCTTTTCAATCCTCTTGAAGTTCCTCCTAAGCCTTTAATATCTCATTTATGTAGCTCAACTTTCACAATTAAGCTCGCTGGTGCCTGTAAACACAAATAAAACAGAGCCTTGAAGGGAAATAGTGTGGAATTTTGTGAAAAATACCACTTGGAGATAAATTGATTTCGCAGCATATGCTGGAATTATGTAAATGATATTGATTATTTTGCATGTTATTAACTCTTTCAAGCGGAATAATTTAAGAATGTGTTAGAATTGTCCAGGTGGTCTTATTTGTGCTTTAGGGTATTAAGGTTCTTAAGAACTAAAGAGCATTGTTGGTGTTGAAATATATTCTTCCGTTGAGTTATTTTCAGAATAAAGTCGTTTCGTTTTAGAATAAGTTGTTTTTGAAGAATTGGAGACAACCTATTTCTTCATGTTGAATGAGATTTTGTTAATTTTGATGAGCTATTGTAAGCATTCCATTCATTTGATTCAAATTTTTAAAAAAGAAGGAAAATAAAAATAATGAATACATAAGCTTACTAAGATATAATAATAATTGGAAGTAGTAAGTAAATTATTAATTTTTTAATAAAAAAGGATATACATTATTATTTGTTTTTAAAAACATAATTTGAAATCGATACAAACTATTTAAATTATTACTTAATTAAGTAAATTGCGTTATTTCTTAATCATACTATTTAATGAATGGAATTTTTTAAAAGCAATTCATCATAAATGTGATAATAAGTGTAAAAGCAATTCAACATAAGTGTTTCTTACATAGCTAAAACACTAATAACATACTGTATATTGCATAAGACAATCATATTTCTTAAGTAAACAACGTATACGAAATAAACAACATTTTTCAC
This sequence comes from Caerostris darwini, assembly GCA_021605075.1. Classification (NCBI taxonomy): domain Eukaryota; kingdom Metazoa; phylum Arthropoda; class Arachnida; order Araneae; family Araneidae; genus Caerostris; species Caerostris darwini. Next base: position 2,234 of record BPLQ01010975.1, on the reverse strand, counting down.
AATTAATATTTAGTTTTTTTGGTTGGCAGTTTATTATTTCTTATAAAAGATTACATATGTATATTGCTCAACCATTTTCAGGCTTAAATTGCAATAATAATACTAATAGTAATAATAAAAGTAAAAGCAAACATAGTTTTAATTTTGTCATTTTAAAAATTACAATTAATTAGACTATTAATAAATGTAAACTCCTTTAATCCATTTTTATCCACTCATTTAACCCTTCTATATTCTCAAAACTATAAAGATATGTTGAAGAAACATAAGAATTGCTTAAAAATTGTGAACATATTTTAAAAACACGGATAATCAGAAAATTGCTTAAGCTTAACTGATGCATTCTTTAAAAAAAGGCGAAATTGAAAAGCGGACTTCAAGGGCCTAAATGATGACAAAAAGGAGTTAAATTTATCAAGAACTTATATAATTTTAAATTTTAAATTCATAACAGCTTTGACCCTTTTTATTTAGGTATCACAGATTTTTTACTCAATTTCAAGACTCCGGTATTCTATCTTACATTTGAAAAAAAAAAGAAACTGCGAATTCGAAGAATGAGATGTCGAAAGTGATACATAGTAAAAATATAAAAAAATCTTCTGGAATTAGAAGACAACGCGCCATGATCTCAAAAAGATATCTAAATTCCAAAGTCGGAGTATATTTAAATTCGGAGTATAATGCAGCGTTGCCATGGTTTCTAGTTACGGCATTCCATTTCTGTATCAATGCATAATTAAATTTTTGCTTTTCTCTTTGTAGTAGATGTTTTGTGTTTTCTTTTTTGTCTATTATCGATGGAATTTTCTAGCATTTGTTTTGAATGAAATTATTGTGCACTACACTTCCTCTCCTGTATTATTTAAGAGCTTCTTCTTCTTTTTTTTCAATAAATGACGGAAATATTTCAGTGTCTCAATAACGCTTCTTATTACATTATTCATCAAATAGCAATGCCTACCGAAACATCGTGTTTGGCATGATTATCAAGAGAGAACAGTCTTAAGATATTGTTTCATTATAAAAAAGGGTATCCATAGCAGAAATATATTTGTAAAATAATTAAATTACACCTATTGAAATGTTGTGTTTTATAAGGAAGAAAGAAATATCTGTCAGTGTTTGTCTTATTTGAAAATGTCCATTATGAGCAAATAGAGCTTATTTGTAAGAGTACTTTTATTTTAATACATGAAGACATTTTAAGGTAAGTTATTCTTCTAACCAACATGAGTGAAATATTGTACTTATTTAATGTAGTTGGAGAAGTCACATCTATTAACTGTAAATTATTCTTAATTGGTAAGAAACTTTTAAATTATAAAGAAAGCATTTTTAACTAAATATTATTTATTGCAATAGAATACAATGAACTAACAAAATGTTTATATATTAGGCTAATTTTGTATTCTTATCATGATTATTTATGCATTTTTTCATTGTTTGATTAAAATTTCTCAATTCATGCAAATGTATTTGCCATGGTATTCTTAAATAGCACAAAAAATAATTAATTAATAATAATTAATTACATTTTCAAGAAATGCATAATTAAGATTGTGTATAATGAGTAAATTAGTAGCCTCGAAAAATATTTCCTTTCCATCATGCAACTTTTTTTCAAATTTTTGTTTTATGTTTTTAATTATTTATCTCGGGGATATGTCTATGCAAACATGCATTTAAATTTTGCATGAGCATTTTCCTAAAAAACATTTCTCACAATCAAATGCTCAGTTTCAAAATACTACACAAATATATTTTTAGGGGATAAAGAATTAAACAAAATTAAAAAATTATACATATTTTATATTGCTATCTTTAAACTTTTTCTATATTTTTCTAGAAATTAGCAATTTTATTAATTTTAAAGTTGCAAATCACTTGCACATTTTAAAATAAGAAAGGTCTTATATATAAACTAAGCAATAAAAAACTACATTCAAATCAAATATGCGCTTTTTAAATATGCTTTACAAAGTAGTAACTATAAGATATGTAAAAATTATTTTTTTAATTGTCGTGTTTTTTATACATTAAGCAAAATGGAACACAGAATAAGAGTGCAGAATAAGCAAAATGGATAAAAAAATTAAAAATTCCTCTTCATACATTGTATCGTTCATTTTTTATTCTTCCCTAAATGTAAACAAATTTTTATTAAAATCAATTTTATTTTAAATTTTCAAACTTTATGCGAATGCTTACACATTTTACAAACATTGTTTCAT
>BPLQ01010974.1:0-46522 GCA_021605075.1 Caerostris darwini | reverse complement strand
AGTTACGTATTGTTATACTTTACACAATATCTACCATCTTCGTATCTACTAAGCCCCTTCAAAATTGTTCCTGAACTAACTGATCTGCTTCGGAAAAGGTCTGCACTTCATCTGTAATACCAATTCTTCCAAATCCCACATATCAGAAACTTTCATATTTTGAATATGGAGATTAGTTATTAACATAGACTGGGCCCCCTAAATTTTGAACATTTAGTTCTTTTCGTTCCCCACACAAAGTCCATCCCAATTTAGTATTAATGGCCGTCAGACCCTCATTAAGCTGAATTACTTCACCCGTAAGAATTTGTCCATAAATATAGCTGCCTATCAAAAGTTCTATTTCCGGATAGTCGTCCCCATATCCGAAATCCAAATTCTATGCCCTTTTAATTCCTTCAATAAATGGCCTTTTAGGGATACGTGGTATTGCTCACAAATAATATCCTGATCCAGAAAGTCAAACTGATATCCAGTGCTTCTCCCTACAGGTCTCAATCACATAGAATATCGTTTGTGATTTTTAGATTCAGTCTTTGCTCCCCCAAACAGAGAATGAGTTAATTTCTCAGACGAAAAGCTTTTTAAATGTAAGGCTTCGGCTGTAGATCTTAGAATATACGACCTCTGAGAACCACAATCCAAAAGACACCTTACCTTTTTCGTCATGTTCCCTGACACTACCTCAACCATTAATGTCATAAGGAGTACTTCTCTCATACATGAAGGAGTAGACATAGTAGCTTGTACCGTAGTAGACCCTTTTGTACCCGTTACACTCTCACACCTTTTTCCCTGAATCTCGGGACATAAAATTATAGGGTGAGATCGTTTGCACAGATGGCATTGAACAAATTGTTTACAATCTCTCGCAAAATGTCCAGGCTTCAAACATCGGAGACAGCACTTTAATTCCCTTAATTTGTCTAATCTATCCTTTAGGGTCCATGACCGAGCTGAAAACACTCTTTACTCATGACTTTTTCCGCAGAAAACGCAATTTCTTTCCTTGGTTGCTACCAAACTGGCAGCGCTCATGAAAGGTTTTTTATTTTTTATTTACCCTCCTTGGGGTGCTCTTCACGCGAGGAAAGAGAAATGTCAAACCCTGACCTGGCGAGTTGTACTCTCTGTTCCCCTTCAACTTCTTTTCTCAAAATTCTAAGAGGTTTGAGAGACGTGGACCCGCAGCATTAAATAATAAACTTTTTGCCATACCCTAATCAACTCGGCTGATAAACATGATTCCACCATGGGAAATAACCATGCAGCATTGGAGTTTTGATTTACTCCTAAAGACTCAAGAGCTCTAATATGGGACTCGATTTTGTCAAATAATGTCATGAGTGGTAATTTATCTTTACCTTGAGAGTGCACGTTTTGGATAATTAATTTTAGCAATTCTCTCACGTATATTTCTGTTAAAATTTCCTGATTACCAAAACGCTCCGTAAACGCAGAAATGACCTTCGGATAGTTTTCCGAAGTCAACGGATAGCTCTCAATTAGCTCATAAGCTCGAGTCCCTGGTAACATTGATTGTGCTAAATAATGAAATTTATCCACATCATCCAGATTCTTGTCCTCGTGAATCTTTTAAATTGACCCCAGAACGAAAGATAACTCAATAGGTGCCCATCAAATTTTTTAATTTGAATTTTACGCAATTTGTAGCGTTTATCATTGCACGCACTTATACTGCTATCAGGTTTTGATCTCATACTAATATTTACGTCCGAACCGGGCAAAGATCCTACTTCACCTCGATAAACTATAGACCGATTTCTTTACTTTTACTTTTAGTAAAATTATTGAACGGGTGATTGCTGATTTGCATTAAATCATGAATTAAGGCTCTGAACATTTAATATCTCAACAATTTGGTTTTATGCAGGATCTTTCTAAACGCACCAACTGTACAACCTTTGAAACCATCAATTAAGGATTTTCATGGAAGCTAGGCACTGCAGTAATTTTCCTCGATGTGGCGAAAGCCTTTGGGGGCAACGGGTTTGGATAAAGGGGCTAATTTATAAGATGGCTTAACTATAAAACTCTCCATACATTATCAAAATTATCTACAACTATCTTTCATAAAATCGAAGTTTTATCGTTTCTGTTAACAATACTGATTCTAAAACTGCAAGATTCTCGCGGGTGTTCCTCAGGGATCGATCTTGGGGCCCTTCCTGTACAATATTTTCACTAATGACATTCCACAAGACCAAAATTAAATTGAACTCTACGCTGATGATACAGCAAAATTACACAGGGAAGGTATTTACACATCATCCAGAAAAACTTACAAAACTACATCAACACTCTTGAATCATGGCTTAGAAAAATGGAAAATTAAACTCAATTTGTCGGAAAATTGCGAATGAGTCTATTTACCAGGAAAAAAGTCTATAACCTCCAAGGCTAACATAACTATTTTTTTTACTAACATTTCCTGGTCTAAATAAGCTAAAATTTAGGTGTAATTTTTGGACGAGAAGACTAACATTTTAAGGCTCATATTAAGAATTGCGAAAAATTTAATAATGATTTTAAAATTTTACAGGTCAGGGCAGACATTCTAAACTAACAATTGAACTAAAAACACTAATCTATTTAGCTTATCTTCGTCCGATAATAGCATATGCGAGTCCAGTCTGGGGCTCAATTAGCCAAAAGCAATTTTATTAAAAACGGCTAAAACAAGGTTATCCACATGATTGTTGATGCCCCATGGTATTTTAGAAACGCCGAAATTAAATATGCACTTTCCATGCCTAGCTTTAGGGTAATATGTGGCTAAAATTGTCAAAGCCATGTTCTAATTTTTATTCATCACTCAATAATCTAGTAAACAAGCATTAAAAAGATTAGCAGCTCAATTTGAATATGATATTTCTCTGCACTCGTCTCGAAACAGCCACCTAGATGTGTTATAAACATCAATCAGTAGACTGCATTTCTTCTCTTGCATTTTCTATGGTCCTGGTAACTTCCTGGTTAAGCTCGCCTCCGCGTGATATTTTTGTTTGTTCTTTTAAATACTGATCCTGCGTGGGTGCTATGTTGTGCTTCGGCTTTAGGTTCTCTCCGGTCTTTTTCCATATTGTTTTTTAGTAGTTGTGCTTTGTATTTTCTTGTACATGTTTTCTTTTATACTTTCACTTTTTTTTAAATATTGTGCAAATTGTTTTTCGATTATCAATGGGCAGTGACCGACTACCACTGTTTAATTATTTGGTCGAAGGATTGCTAATAGAGGTTTGGTCGATCGCGACCTGCTCTTCGATGAATCGTACCGATTCACATTTACGTCCGAATTATCCGTTTTTTGCAATCCGACGACTTAAACTAATAAATTCATCCAAATATTGCTCGTAACTTATTACTTCGTTATTTAAATCATCGTCCGTGATCTCAGCTGCTATCATTAAATCTAATATTACCGAATCATAACTCTTTAACTCGGTATTCACGTTTGTAATTTAATGAATTTATCTTCTAAAAACCAATTTATCAGGCTCAACTTTAATTAGTTCCTCTTTCAGCACATTAGCAGTTCTCGTGAAAACTACAACGCCGTGGCACGTTTTCATAGCTTATTGATATTGCTAGACTCATCTTTTTTATCTTATAAAAGAAATTATATTCAAAATCTCAATTTAATAATCGCAGAATACAAATTCAACTTATTACAATAAATAAATTCACTCAACTAATATAGATAAGATCATTAATATACATAAGAAAATAAAAACATTTAAAATTATTAATACGCACTAATCATTTCTTATATTAACGCATATACAAACTATCAATACATATGAATACTTCCCTATACAGAAAAAACCAAATTCAAAAAATCCTGGCTGGCTCGCCACTTTTCTATGTTAATATACCGACATAGAAATGGGGCCGTTGGTCTACGTATACTCGTAGGACAGCCAAATGAATTAACATTAATAAAAAGCAATTAAAATAAATACTAGGACAAACAACTAATTTACTTTTACCCTTTAATGAATACGAATAAATACTATTACAATAAAATTTAGGATTTTTAATATTTGGCAGAATAAATAAAATAAAAAAAAAAAAGTTTTATAGAGAATGTTTATAGAGAAATGTTTAAGAGAAATGTTTACAGAGAAGTATTCATAATATTTCGCACGCATACCTCAATCGAAAATATTCCTTTGAGTGTGTGGGCAGTGGGGTACCAGTAGCCTCATATCCTTTTTACCAAAAAAAATGCTCACCGACAATTCCAAAGATGGACATAACTCTCCATTACAAATTATCCCTGGAGCCATTCTCGCAGCAAAAATTGTGCACCAGGCTCACGCACTATCGTAGATCGTTCGCTCTGCTTTCAACGAGTCTTCCTTTCTGCCCGCAAAAACTCCAAAAAAGGGATGGATCCCACCAAACCGACCGGTTCTTTTGGACCTGACCGTGTGACCGGGATGGGTTATCTACCATTCCTGGATTCATACAAAAAATAAAGGAAATACCCCTTACCCTCACACAACAGGATAATTACCAGTTACAACACCTACCATGGAACTTAACGATCCATGCGAGATTTTTATACAAACTGCCACAAATGATATCAAGCATCTTCTTTTCTAAAATTAATGATTGTAGCAAATGCCTCCACCTCACTGTAATCTGCAAGCCAGCTGCACACATTAACCACTTTGTTTCGAGTTGTCCTATACCACGAGCTTATTAAATAAAACAAAACAAACCTATTATATGAAAATTTAGTTGAAAATGTTATAAAGATCATAAAAAATTTTTATTTGCTGAAATTACTACTAAATTTTGGTAGTAAATTTAATGATTATGAAGATTTGGTTGTTGAAGATTTGCAGCAAACACGTTTATAACAAAATTGACATTTAAACATAACGAACTAACAGTAACTTTCCTTCCACTAAAGCCTCTTCAGTGATTAACATTATTTCTAACCTTAAAATTAGCAAGACGCCTCGTATTGACTGCATTACTAACAAGATGCTTAAAAATATTCCCTTCAAATGCATTCTCCAAATCTGCAACATAACAGATGCTATTTTAACTCTTAATTACTTTCCAAAAACATGGAAAACGGCTAGAATACTTCCTATTTTAAAACCGGGCAAAGATCCTACTTCACCTCATAGCTATAGACCGATTTCTTTACTTTCTACTTTTAGTAAAATTATTGAACGGGTGATTGCTGATCTGCTTAATCGTGAATCTAAGGCTCTGAACATTCTAATATCTCAACAATTTGGTTTTATGCAGGATCTTTCTACCACGCACCAACTGTACAACCTCTCTGAAACCATCAATGAAGGATTTTCATGGAAGCAGGACACTGCAGTAATTTTCCTCGATGTGGCGAAAGCCTTTGATCGGGTTTGGATAAAGGGGCTAATTTATAAGATGATTAACTATAATTACTCTCCATACATTATCAAAATTATCTACAACTATCTTTCTGATCGAAGTTTTATCGTTTCTGTTAACAATACTGATTCTAAAAACTGCAAGATTCTCGCGGGTGTTCCTCAGGGATCGATCTTGGGGCCCTTCCTGTACAATATTTTCACTAATGACATTCCACAAGACCACAGAATTAAATTGACACTCTACGCTGATGATACAGCAATTATTACACAGGGAAGGTATTTACACATCATCCAGAAAACTTACAAAACTACATCAACACTCTTGAATCATGGCTAGAAAAATGGAAAATTAAACTCAATGTCGCGAAAACTGAAGCAGTGCTATTTACCAGGAAAAAGTCTATAATCCTCCTAACATAACTATTTTTAATACTAACATTTCCTGGTCTAAAGAAGCTAAGTATTTAGGTGTAATTTTTTGATAGAAGACTAACATTTAAGGCTCATATTAACTACTTGCGCGATAAATTTAATAATGTTTTGCGTAAATTTTACTCTGTCATGGGCAGACATTCTAAACTAACAATTGAACTAAAAACACTAATCTATTTAGCTTATCTTCGTCCGATAATAGCATATGCGAGTCCAGTCTGGGGCTCTACAGCCAAAAGCAGTTTTATTATTTTAGAACGGCTTGAAAACAAGGTTATCCACATGATTGTTGATGCCCCATGGTATTTTAGAAACGCCGAAATTAAATATGCACTTTCCATGCCTAGCTTTAGGGAATATGTGGCTAAAATTGCAAAAAACTTTTATTCATCACTCAATAGATCTAGTAACTCTGTCATCCAAGCATTAAATCAATTTGAATATGATATTTCTCTGCACTCGTCTCGTAAAAGACCTAGATGTGTTATAAACATCAATCAGTAGACTGCATTTCTTCTCTTGCATTTTTCTATGGTCCTGGTAACTTCAGGTTAAGTTCGCGCTCCGCGTATATTTTTGTTTGTTCTTTTAAATACTCCTGCGTGGGTGCTATGTTGTGCTTCGGCTTTAGGTTCTCTCCGGTCTTTTTCTCTATTGTTTTTTAGTAGTTGTGCTTTGTATTTTCTTGTATATGTTTTCTTTTATACTTTCACTTTTTCTATATATTGTGCAAATTGTTTTTCGTTATCAATGGGCAGTGACCGACTACCACTGTTTAATTATTTCTTGCTAATAGGAGGTTTGGTCGCTTCGCGACCAAGGAACTCCGATGAATCGTACCGATTCACATTAAACATAACGAAATTGCCAGCAATGTAAATTTTTTTAATTTTTATTCTAGTTTTGTTTCGGTTTTCCCTTTTTAATTGATTTAATCTTACATAAAATTTGCAACTTTATTACGACCATTACTTTATTATTTTATTACGGCCATAGAAATAATCAATAAATATTTTATATTTATTGTTTTGGGTTTGGTAAATAAATAGATGTTTGTTATAACTAGTAACATATCAGAATTTAAACAATAAATTAATTAATTTTTATGAAATATGTCTCTATCAAATATATATTTTTTTCTTTCCTTTAGGTTTAAATTCATATTAATTTTTACAATAATTTTAAAGCGAATACTTTTCATACGTAAAATATTATAAGAAATGAAACTGAAAATATATTTATAATTTATTTAATTAATTAATTATTAACACTCATGAGAACTATATTTCGTGAATTTGATCTCAGTTTAGCAATAATTTCAATACTGTTTCCAGAAAAGTTGTGTAATAGCAGAGTAGATAATTATTATTGACAAAAAATGCAACACCTTAATATTGCTTTTCCTTCTCCTACATGTATTTGACAGAAAGATATATTAAGGCAGCTGTATTTTCTGACACTTTGAAAACTTAATGAAATTTCAATGTCTGCTATTTCTCACTTTTTTGTTTTTTTCTGTAACGGTGTAATTTAAAAAGTTGACATTTTTTTTATTTATGAAGAAAAAAGTTCGTGACAAGTTTTTAAGAATTTTTTCATGAAAATGACGTTTCTGAAAATCATCCACTTTCTATTTTTTTTATTTTCTAATGTAACTTGTCATCTTGGAAAACTAACCATAATTCAAAGAAAAAATTTAATGCCAGCTCGTTATTTCTTTTTTTTTTTTCCAAATTTTCATGAATATGGATACGTTGATTCTATAAATATGGGCTGGGCATTATTAGAATAATACTGCTAACAAATGAAATAATTTTTAAGAGTAGGTAGATACAGTAAATGGTAGTATTGTAAAATGCAGATACCATGGATACAAATAAGGGAATAGTAGTATTACGGACGGATTTCACGTTCGGAATGTAGTGGGTATGGTTGGATTCAGATAATTGAGGCACAAGTTTGAGAATTCACAGTTTTATTCAAACACGCACAAAACTACACAGATACAATTAAGTATACACAATATTTAATACATTTAAAGTAAAAGAAAGATAGTTAAGGCTAAGTAGAAGAAATTCACTACCTATAACTGTACTAAATGTACTTCCTCTCGGGTGAGAGTTCTGAAACCCCTAAACGTTTCTCAGCAGAAGAGCAGGGTTGCGCTGTACTTCCTCTCAGGTGAGAGTCTGTAGTTCAACTGACCATTTCTACAGGAGGCGCTCTTGTCAGCATGTGGAAGTAAGAATGGTAACATCTTCAGAGACAGGATGGCTACATCCTCCCTTTCTGGTTACGTCTGGAAGGTCACGAGACTGAATCAGTAGACATCGTTGAAGACACATGCAGCCCAGTTTTTGTAGGAGGATGCCCAGTCTTTCTAAGAAGTCTTATTGGCAATACTGAAGAAGTCAGGTTAATTTCTTGCTTTAGTTGGAGACATTCTGTACAGTGGTACAGCAACTGAAAGATGATCGCCAGATTTAATTCAGCGTTCAATGAAAGGGATTGGTTCCCCATTCCCCCCCCGGTGGGAAGCAGTTCTCTCTTATTTTTCATGCAGGGAATTTAATTTTATTCGTTGTTATTCTGAGAGACGGGTACACTCATTTTCTCGAAGTTGACAGTGATGAGATGCGGTTGATATTACCAGAACAGGCTTAATCTGTGATGAAGGTACAATAAAAACAGATTTTTGGTGAGGATTCCCAAAGAAAAACAATTGTCCTTCCTGAAATTCAACAATGATTCCTACTGCGCTGAAAAACATCTGCACCGAGAAAAGTTCTGTTCTTGACAGTTTTCAGACTATAAGTTTAGCATTATGTTTACTTTGACAAGAATATCCATCGTCGCAATGATGATTTCTGTTTTTGTACCATTATTGAATATTTCGCTATTCTTTTTGAAACAAATTTTAAAAGTTTCCTCCAACAACCAAAAGTGTAGCCCAGTAATGATACACTCTGTTGCTCTTGAACCGCGAATCAAGATTTCAACTATTCTTGTTGGATGACCTTCCATTGAAATACTATAAAAGCTCATGTGATTAAGGTTTGACGGTTGGGCACCATGAACTTGAATTATAAAATTATGTTTCCGACATTTTTCCTCCATTACTGCAGGAGCTCCGCTACCGTGGCACTAAAGTAGGGATCTCTTCATGCACAAATAATCCCGCCTATTTTGACTGGGGACTCAGAACAGAGTCGATTTTGGTAGGGCTTCTTTTATAGGTTCTGTCACAATTAATGGTATGTCTTCTTCTATATTCCATCTTGGGAACTTTTGAATAATACTGTTTCTTATGAGATCTTTGATATTTTGGTTGCTTTGGATAAAATTTTTTATTGATACCTGAATTGAATAAAACTGATCGATGAAATCAAAATTCTGAGTTTTGTCCTCAGTTTTCCTAGCAATAAGTTGGGCAGTGTCATTAGACCACTCTCCTAATAGATATGGAACGCACTTTGTTGACATTTAAAAATTAAAGTTACCTTTGAAATAAATTCAGGAACAGTGACATGTCTTCTTCTTAGAAAGTCTGGAAATAGCTTCTTTAAGAAGTTTAGTTGAACATCAGGGGCAATGTTGGCATTAGTTAATTAATGGCTGTGCAAATCGTTGAGCTTCATTTTGTAGACGTAATTTCTCCAGTTCACATTCGTGGAATCATTGTTGTTCATCAGTTTTTTGTTCATCGGGCAGCCTTTGCACGATTTTGTTCTTCAGCTTTTTCTCGGGCAAAACGCTCTTTTCCATCGGTTTTACTTTCTAATCTTTCAGTTATAATATTATCTAATGCGATTTTCATAAATTCTACATCCATTGTAAAAACTGGAGTTTTCGTGATCAGTTCCTGTCAGTCTATCACTCTGAGATCGCCCTTAACATTCTAAATTTAAGCAGCAAGTAAGCAAGTTTTACTAAATCTTCTTTTCTGCCTTTTGTTATAAAGAACATGTTAGAATGTTTTTACGCAGGTGTAGATAGAAAAGTTATCAGTTACAGTCCCTTCATCGCATTAAAACACTAACATTTACAAAATAATCTTTAATGTTCTTTTTTTATATTTTCTATTATTTCTATTTCTATTATTTTTTTATATTTTCTATTATTTCTATTATTTTTATATTCTTTTATTATTATTTTCTATGATATTTTCTATTCATACCATTAATTAAACATCCTAATCATGATATAAAATAACATAAATACCACTTTCTAACGATCCCAATATTGCTAGCAAGAAGTCAAATACTCAGATAGAAAAATAAAAAAAAAGTGCAAATGAACATTTCATAGGTTAGGTAGAAACAGAACATTTAATAGGCCATAGTTCAAGGTCGTTTCGTCTATTATAGTTATGAGTTTTCAATATGGCAGATTCCAACGATGCATTTTTTGTATTTATGGTAAAAAAAAAAAAATTACAAAAAAAACCACATTTCATAAAACTGAAATTCAGTTAAAAATGTATTTATTTCAGTCGTAAACGGATAATAATAAATACCACGTAAGGCAGCCAGTTTGTAGTATGCTGGTACGAGGGAGAGGGGGCTCACGTTGGGCTGAAGATTGTAGTAGGTGTGATTAAGTTGAGATACTTGAAGCACAGGTTGGAGAACTCATAGTTTTATTTGCACACGCACAAATAACTATCAGTAATGACTACCAGTATTTACTATATAAATTATTTTTTGATTAAAATTCAATTTAACATGTATTATAATTGTAAAGTAACAGTAATTAATCTTCAAATATACTACATGTTAAAGTGATCATCAAAAGCATTTCTTAAAATCGAATATGTAGATCTAAGTTGCAAAAATACAATTTCCGAGTATTAATGATGTCTTTTTAATACAAAGATTTCAATTTGCTATAAAGTATTTGGTTGCTGATAGCAACCATATAACATTTAATTAAAGCTGTAATATATGTTACGAAGCATTCAAAATATGAATTAACAAAAAATATTTCAATGTATTTTATTTACATTGTGATAATTTTACTTTTTAAATAAAAACTTTTAGATTTAACAGCAATATGGTTACTTTTCCTAATTTTTTTTTTTCAAAGAACTCTAAACTTTTGCAAATTTTTTAGTTTGTTTATATCCTATTTGAAATGATGCCGGTATGAAATTATCGCGAACGAAATACTTAATGACATTAAATTATTAGCAATATTCTTGATAATTTTAAATTATTAATAAAATTTGATGATTTTAAATTATTAATTAATAATTTTAAATTGTTAATTAATTTATTATTAAAAATTTACTATGCTAAATTAGTATAGAAAATAACTTTAAAAAGTTCATTATCCTTTATAAATAGTTTAACCTTCTATTTTTAAAATGCTGATAAAGAAAACATGAAGATAAAGATATTTAAAATGTTGTTACAACACTATTTATAAAAGAAAGCTAAAAAAAAAACAGTTAATCAAGTGAAGTTTATCAACCATTGAAACCAGATCATGGAATATATTCTTTCGTTTAGCTGTTCATGACGCCATCTGTTGGAAGAAAGTGACATTACATTTCATTTCTGATTTAAGTGTTTTTTGGTTTAAAGGAAAACAATTCATAGTAAATATATTTAACCTGTGACAACAGAAGTTAATTTATCTGATGTATAATTATTAATAATTCTTAAGCAATCTATGGTAATTTGAAGATATTAAGTCATTTTCTTTATTTTGAGATGGCATCTTTCCCTGAAATTTCTTCAATAATATGCAATTTTATGTAATTTTTTTTAAATTATAAATAAATATTTTATGTTAAATAAATATTTGCATTTATATAAATTATGTACAATTTTCATTAATAAAAAATAATTCTTCAGAAAATTTGGTTAAATATAAACGACATAATGTCAGGCAAAAATAAAAATAAAAACACTTTTAAATTAAAATATTTTACTTATTTACCATCAATAAACAACATTTCAAATTATTTTATGTAAAATAAATTATCTTTAAGTAATTTGTTAATAAATCGTAACAATGTGCTTTAAAAATCGAAAACAAATTAATTACAAATAAAATATATCGAAACGAACGAGATATTTATGCTGAAATTAATTTTGTTGTGATATTCTTGCCATTTAATAAGATGCACTTAGTTTTAAAGAAGAAATAAAAAAAGATTCTGAACATTCTTTTCGAAGAATAGAGAACAAAAAAAAAAAAGTGTCAATATTCGTATTACCTGCTGTCGCAGCAATATATATTCTAAATGCATTGTCAAGTAAATTAAATTGCTCACAAGTTATTTCCAAGAAATCTTTGCCAAAGGTAGTTCAGTCTGAAAAAAAAATCTAATAATGCGTATCTATAAAGTTTAAGGAAGACTTATTTTTCACCGAAAAAATAAGTCTTCAGGATAAAAGAGACAGGAAAACGTTAGAATAAGTGTGCGCGGCACGAAATTCGAAGGAGGGGAAAAAACCATTAGAGCTTTGCTTTTTCAAATATGGGAATTGCTTTTTCAAATATGGGAATTGCTTTTTCAAAATATGGGATTCTACTTCAAAGTGGTGCTATTTAAAAACGCTTTGCATTAATGCTATTAATGTCATTCTCATTATAATAATACAAATGCGTTTATAATCTTATTGAAATTTTGGCCATTCAATATATTACATTGTATTTCAAAATCTTATAAATTTATTTTCATTTATTTTGAAATAGCAATATAATTAAGCTTTATGGAGAAAAAGAACAAATTTCATTTCTTATTATTCCTGTGTATTATCCATGTATTTATAAAATAAAAAAAAAGTTTTCAGTGTTTTTAAAGAACAATTCTTTCATGCTTACAATAACCTACAATACATTATTTACATTAAATAGTAGATATTTCATTTCTGTCAAAACATTAAAATTTAATTAATATTTGATAAATCAAATAAATATAATAAATCAAATAAATCATAAGTTAAAACAAACAAAAGGAAATACAAAGAGAATAAAGTAAAAAAAATAAAGTAATGCGATATCAAATTGCACAAATGTATTTTAAAGAGTTGGTTTTATATTTAAAAATCTTTACTTATAATTTTTAATTTTTTTTTACAATAAGACAACCGTTGATATTGTAGGAATATTTTTTTTTAATATGATAGTAATTTCTTGTGGTGTTTTATGAAACTAGTGTCAGTTTTTGCAGCTTTACATAATAACATAGTAGCATGTTTGTAAATACAGAGTTCAGTTTAATTTTTTTGTTGTTTCTATTCTTAAATTTCATCCCTCTAATAATTTATTTTTAGTTTAGCATTTGATGACACACAGATAAATATCGCCTTTTAAATAGTTTTCTATAAAATATTGGTAAATGTTGTTTAAACCAAAAATAAATTAATTAAAATTTTATTTCTTACAAATCTTTTATTCATATGAAATGTCACATTTCATTAATTTTCATGAAATTTGTTGATGGATTATTATAAACACTAAATGAGACACCAATATATAATTTCAAAATGTGCTTTAGATTATATGCAACTAATGAGATTTTAGCTCATCAGTTCCATTGATGACTAACATTGTAATTCAATATTTTGACGCCATAATCATTAGTGCATTAAATTCATTCATTAATGAAATGAAAATTTTCTATGAAATATAACCCTTCATATTTTTAAATGTGAAAATATGTTAGATAAATTATTATTTACAATACTTGAAAACATGAATTCTGTTTTTTGAAAATAGAAAGCAGAAAAAAAAAATCAAAATTAGTTGAATCAAAAAGCCATAAATAGTTTGAAAATTTTAGTACAATGCAATACTAATAATAATACATTTTTTCTACTTCTAGAATGTAAAGTGCCCTAAGAGTAAGAGAAAATAAAAAAAATAGGAAAGGAAAAAGCTTCCGTATTATATAAAAAATTATATAAAAGATTTTTTTAAATGCCTATGAATAAATGTTATATGGTACAATAAGAAATATATATATTGTGTATATATATATTATAAGCTATGAAAATAACTAACAAATTTAATAATACTTTTGTTGTTGTCGGTTATTTGCTAGAAATCTTGAAAATTAAGAAAACAACTGAAAACGTTTGTTGACTAGAGACATCAACTAATCCTTGAAATCCTAATTAATCTTTACACTTTATGAATTGAAATTAAATTGTCTTTCCACACAATTAAAAAAATTAATTCTATAAATTTTTAAATAGTTTATATTATAAATATATTTCATTATTTTACACATACTCAAACATTAAGCTCGAATTATGTAATATATATATATATATATATATATATATATATATATATATATATATATACACTACATAGATACATAATAAAGAAATTCTCAGTATATTTGCTTAATTTATTTTCCATAATTATTAAAGTAAATTACATAGCCATTGACCATTGAGTGTAATTAATATCACTTAATTTTATTTTCTATGAATGAAGCAATTATGTGTGAATAATTTATTGATGCATATTTATTCCAGTTTTTTGTAGCATATTTAATAGAAAAACATGATATGTACTTAATTTAGTATTTGGAATTGGCAACGATTCTTCATCTTTTGTAATAACAACTGAGTAGTCATCCAATAGCTCCGTTCTCATTTCTTTCTTATGTCAAACCTTAAACTTAATGAAGCCTAACTTTGGCATTTACCAAGTCTTCTTTTGTCCCTTAATAAATCAAATCTAAAATTACTTCACGCTATGGGTTTTTGCCTGCTTTATGTGTGGTGTTAATTTAAGTAAAATTTTATAGAAATGCAAAAGATTTAGTAGGCATTATGGTATTAAGCGTAGGCGGATACATCGGCTTTTGATTCATCCCACAGCGCCAATTCTGGTTTCCCAACTGGGCACTCTCATCCAATCGTCCGGCCTTCAGTTATACAAAGCAGATTTCTCACTCATTTAAAGTTGATGAATTGATAACTAAATTGTGTTAAGAAAGTAAAAATAAAGCAAAAAAAAAAGTGGTGTTCAGAATTAAGATGCATAGTAAGCAGAGTCTAGTGGGACAAACGCAGTTTTCAAAAGTAAAAAGCAATTTGGAAAATTTGATTATTATCACCAAAGTAGTCAGGGACTGAATAATTTGAAAATTTTGAAACCCCATGTCAAAATGGTAAAATAAATTTGGCAGTTATTGATGGAAAACCAGAAAAGCAAAGTCAAAAAATAAATTTTCAGGAAAATATGGTTATTGGTTATTCATCCTTATTATTGGTACGAAAATGCATTTTCATATGGAGAGAGTTGTATAAAGTGTTTTTTTTTTTTTATCATAAAGAGGCATTAAAGCATATCACCACTAATCGTAACTATTTTACATAATTTGAAAATTTTGAAACCCCCATGGAATTATTACAGTAATGGTAAAATAATTTCAGCAGTAGTTATAGGAACATTAAGTATTCTGACAAAAACAAAAAGGGAGAACCAATTTAAAGATGGTTTAAAGTTTGGTTTAATTTGAAAATTAATTTGGTTTAATTTTTGGGCTAAAGATCACATGTCCTGGAGCTCAGAATGGACCTCAGTTATATTTTCCGATGAGAAAAAATTCAATTTGGATGGTCCAGATGGTTATCAGTACTATTGGCACTGTCTTGGTATTGAAGAAGAAACTTATTCTACTCGACAGATGGGAGGAGGTGGTTTAATGGTATGGTTAGCAGTTGGCTATGGAGGCAGGACAAGTTTAGTCTTTCTAAATGGTAGACAGAACCATACAGACTACATCCAGACTCTAAACTCAAATCTTCTCCCGTATGGCACAGAGTTAGGAGGAGACGACTGGATTTTTCAGCAAGATGGAGCATCATTTCACACTGCAAATGGTGTTAAAGATTGGTTTGCAGCAAACAATGTTCGATTTTTACATTGGCCTGCTAAAAGTCCTTATCTCGACATTGTAGAGAACATATGGGCAATGATTGTATGTCGTGTTTACGAGGGTGGAAAGCAGTTTAAATCTGTAGCTGAGCTGCAGAAATCATTAAACTTTGTATGGGACAATTTTTGCCAAACAAAAATTCAATCTTTATACAGTTCGATACCAAATAGGATCTTCGAAGTAATTCGACCCAACAGGAAAAGAATTCTATATTAATTTATATAGTACACCTCTTTTTTAGAAGTGTCCTTCTACTTTTTTCACTGATCATGAGATCGTCAAAACCAATTTTTTTATTAAGTATACATTTTTTTTAATTGTGTATTTTTTTGTTTTGTCTAGATACAGGTATCTGCATGTAAAAACGTTGTGAATAAATTAATTGTTTAAAAAATGCGTCATTATTCATTTATCAAAAATAATCTAATGTCCTTCTACTTTTTTCACGCAGTGTATGTGCATGTGGTAATAAGGCACATTGCTTAAAATTCGATGGTAGATAGAAGACCGCGCAACTAGGATAACTTATCTCTTCACATGTGGAACACTTCATGATTTCTTTAAAAGATATCTTTACTGTTTAGCATTAAAGACTATTTTACTAAATTTAGATATCTATTTTTTCTTCGTCCAAGTCGTAAGTTTCATAATCTTTTAAAAGATATTATCGTATGCTAAAAATTAGGGTGCGTTATCAAAAGAAGGAGTGAGTGATAACGGAAGAGAATTTGATGATTGAAATGTTAGAAGTATTCCACAGAAATTCAACACGAAACGATCGATAAACATGAGCCATTGGAATTTATACTCTTTCTTCCTCGTGTATCCAAATAATCGGTCTAATGAACATTTACCACAAAATATGTATAAAACACGGTGTTTCTTGGTCATTTGGCAAATTGATCAATTTGTTAATTTAATTTATAATGTTAATGTTATAATGTTTTAATTTTTATTGTGTATTAATAGTCAATTGGAAAAATTTTCTGTAAAGAAAATCACTTTTTACTGATTATCAACAGGATACCAAAACAATGAAAATTAAAGTTGCAAATGGTATAAAATGAAAAAAAAAAAATGTTTCGTATCGAATTCAAATTTCTGCTAATTAAGCTAACAGCGACAAACAGCCTTAAAAAGAAAATAATAAAAGTATTTAAAAAATTCATGAATAGCATAACGTTTAGTTAAAATAATCAATGCATAAAATTATATCAAATAATAGTTCTTACCAACGTAATTTTAGAAACCAGAGAACTTCAAAAGCAGAAAAGACTTTTAGAAGTATTCCATTATTAAAAAAAAATATTTTTAATCTATGTTTTTGCAGGTGAGTAAAAAGATGGATTTTTATTAACCTATTCGCATATTTAAGATGCCTCATTATATTAATAGAATTCATAGTGCACTATGAATTTTCGCAGTACTTAAAACCAGAAATATTTTTTAAATAATTCAATACTCAATAAATATTAATGGCACTCATTTTAAATGTCTTTTATGCTCCTCTTCAAATTAGAAGTTTAAAAATAATTTTAATTAGCAGTTCGCACAAAGATAAATTATGCACTGATTACAGTAATGTAATCATTAAAAATTACTTAAAATTAGAGCATAGGAATTAAGGTTACTATCTCAATATCCAATGCACAAAGTTATCATAAAAATATATTTTACTGGTAAAGAAATACAGACAAAATCAAGCATCCTAAGATTTTTAAGTATAATTCAATTTTCAATTTTGTACCAGAAAAATTGAGTATAATTTTTCACTTAATAACTACCCTATAAACTCCATAACATAATAGAGGGAGTGAACTAGAACCCTAATGGTAATGGTAAGTACTTTGAAATTTTTTAATGGATAAATTAATTTTCCTTCTTGAATATGGGTAGAACTTAATTACACATCTGCATATATTTTAATTAGAACAAATAAAAGTTAATTACCAAATCTAAGCTCTTATTAAGTTTGGATATGACAAAAATATCTAGTAAGGCATGCGTTTAGTCGTAGTACGTTTTTCTGCTCATATACCTGATCATCAACGCAGAAAATGGCATAATAAAATAAAGAATTATGTACTGGGATATGATGACGATGAAATATGTTGCATTTGGATAAAAAAAAACCAATACTGTCATCGTTTTCGGAATGTAATATTTTAGGAGAAACCGCTAAAAAATTGTGAAGGTTCAATAAAAATACTTTTGCTTAAACATGAAGACAGTTAACTAAAGATAAAAATGAGTCCACAGAGCTCTAAATTGTCAGTTCATTAATCAATATTACAGATACTGAGAAAACGCATCTTTTGAATTTTGATTAGACTGCTTTCCTCTACAATGAAACTATATGCATCAACTTGAATAATGTAAACTCACGAATGATTAGTATGGACTGAAAAAAGTCCTTTTATGTTAGTATAGGTATGTTGGAAAAATCATGTTAGTTTTTAAGATCAGTGAGCCGAATCACTATTTATTCATGCGAAAAAAAAAGATACTTGCAGAACTTTATGGGAATGATGAACTATGTATATACTATTGAAGATTCAATAAAAATACTTTTGCTTGAACCAAGAAACTTCATAAATCAATTGAAAACGAAGTTTAAATCACCAGTTATCAATCACTTTATTTCTTAGTAGTAGAAATACAACTACTTTATGTATTTCTATTTGATGACGTTTAGACAGGAGGCATATACAACAAAGATATTTCAGTGGTTTAGTATGAGTGACGCTGCAGATTAATCCATACATCCCTTTTAGAAAGAAAGAAGTCTTTACAGAAGTTAATGCAGAGTTTACATACACTTGGGAAATTAATCTCAAGATCTCATTTAATGTATGTTATTAGAGTAAAATCCGCTAAAGAAAACTGGATCAAGGAAAAACTAGATTTTAGATAGGTTGCATGCTCTAAGCAAAAATGTATTGTATGTAAATGGTGTTATAATTTCTGAAGTTCTATAATGCTTCGGTGATTCTGACTTTGGAAGTTACATACAGACAGTAAGAACTACAAGCGGAGTTATAGTTGTATGTGCAGGAGAAATAAGTTAGCTAAATCAATGCCGAGCCAAGGTAGCCCCATTTGCAACTAACGCTGAAATTTGTACGGCAAATGATGCTGCAAAAGAGTTAATTTGGGTAAAGAGACTCTTTGGTGGAGTAACTTTTCTAAAAGAAGTTACAACAATTTACGTGGTTAATAATGGATAATAATTCTAAATTTATTGAAGAAAAAAAATAATTTTTTAATTTTTTGATTCATGAAAAAGTATTAGAAGGAGAAATCAATGTACAGTAGATTTCAACAAAAATCCAGGTGACGTATTTATTGACCGAGTTCCTCCACAAAACAACATTGTTTATGTTATGCGAAAGATGTAATCAACATTATTTTTATTTTAGAATAGGCAAAGCTTGTAACTCTAACAATCTACGCTTACTACTAGCGCTGTAGGATTTTTTTTCCCCTCGTTGTGTTATATCTTAAATTAAGTGAAAATTTATTTCATAATTTACTAAGTCTATTTTTTTTTTTTTTTTTATTCTTTAGTAAATCAAAACTAAAATTACGGGAAAATGAAGTATTTTTTAAATAAATTGTTTTGGAGATAACGCAATAATATAAACGCAAATCAATTTAAAAGTGAATTTATTTCAAATGTTTATAAATTTGGAAGAAATGTGAATTTACTTTGAGTATAATATACCATTATTAGAAAACAAAATTATCTTTTAAAACACGTCTAAATAAATTACGTGTACCAAGATAATTTTCTTTAATTAGCTTTATTACATTATAATTTGCATCTTTTAAATGCATCTAAATTTGGATTAAATTCTATAGATGGATTACTGTGGATTATGATAAAAAATTGCTATATTCAAGGTTGTTTCAATTGAATATAGAAAAACACAAAGTATATGGAAAAAGCTTTCATTGAATTGTATATTTCAAATGTCTTTTAAGGAACTAATTAAAAAGATTTCGTCCGAAATTTATTCATCATATTATATGGGTCTAATATAAATATATTTGGGAATTGAATTTTAGGTTTAAATAGGTAATACTAATTAGATACTATTTTCAATAAGTTTATTTAGATTTAACAATCCAAAAAGAAATACAATACAAACAATAAGATATTGTTTGAAATTTACTAATAAATGATGCTTAAGACAGTATATATGTTTATATAAAACTGCTATAAAAAATAAAATATTGTTTTGCAATATTTGAAAATAAAATTATTTTAAATTGTAAAGTAGGTTGGTATATATATATATATATATATATATATACACACTGTGTTTATAACAAACTATTATATTTTTTGTAATTGTTTAAAATTTATTATTTCTAAATATTTTATTTTTAAAATAAAGCACATATAAAGATTTAGGTAGTTATTATCAATGCTTTTCAAGAATACCTTGTTTAAGAATTATTAGATAATTTTTCCCATTCTTCACTAACCACTCTGTAATCAATATTCAAATAATTTTTTATTGACTCGTATTCGAGAATCAATTTGATACAGAATAAGAAAAACGAAAAAGTTAATGCAAACAAGAATCGAAACTAGTATTTTAAATTCAGCACTTTTCTGGGCAAAATGTATTTTAGTACACTAGACTAATATTTTGAAGTTCAGAGGAGATTCTAAATAATTCATTATTTCAAATACACAGGACAGAATAATTTGTCGAATTCGATAAATCACGAAGCATTAAAAGATATCTGTAACTGAACATTAATTTTAATTTGTTGATGCGTCCGAAGCAAAATCCCTATTCATCTAATTAAAGCATGCTAAAACGTTATTGGAGCATTGTTCGGATAGTAAAATGAATGCATATTTCATGCAAAGAATATAAATGTCAATTTGGCGGACTAATCTCCAATGAAAAGTTTGCTACAGTAAAATTCCGATTAATTTTCGAGGGATATATAAAATTTTTGGATAGGTAGGTAGATAGAGAATAACTTTCCTTTTATGATGGAATTTTTAGCATAAATTCAAAATATATAATGTGCATATAATATGCAATTTCAAATTATAACTTCACATCAAATTATGTATTCACTTACCTTTAGTAAAACATTTATCTTTTGTTGCTTATGACAGGAAGGAACTTGAGAAATATGGGAGTTGAAATGTCCATCTGTTGGGTTTGAGAAGACAGGATTGATGATGCGCTTTCAGTAGTTTGAGGTCATTTCTTAAATGGTGGCAAAAATGCAGCAAACGGGCCTGAATGGCCGAGTGTCTAGTGCTCTGGCGCTCGGTGCCCCAGGTTTCGGGTTCGAGTCCCGGCGGTACCATGAATGTTTGTAGTGGTTCGGAATACACTTTAAGCCGTAGTTCCCGGTCTCCTATGACTGTAAAAATAGTCACGGAGCAGAAATCAGACTTCTAACTGCGGGTGCTCCATCAGAACAGAAGCTGCACCCCTCCTTCCATGAAGGATACAACAACAAATCCCTCTTAGAAAATCCTGGGTAACAATCAATTTGATACATTTCTGTAATACTAATGGCGAGTCAGTGCTAGTCATTCGAAAATAAAAAAACAGCACTTTAGCAATAAATCTAAAATAGTATTTTATTTCAAAAAAAATTTTTTTTTTCGATTAAGATTATTACGATGTTTTCAAGAACATACTACTAAAAAAAAGTAGATCATACAATAAACGTATATAAAAATAATAATTTTTATAATTCACTTAACTATATTAAGATTGTGCAATTTGAACACTTTTTTAAAATAGTATGTTTATAATTTTTTTCTTTGAGTAATAAAAAACAAGCAAACAACAATTTGTTTTCGAACGATAGATACTTAAATGTACGGTCAGGCTCTATGCGAATGTAAGTATGCAGCCTGTTCAGCTTTACCACCTGGATCCTGAATTCTAGATCCAGATTCCTCTACCTACACTCTATGGGGGCCTGATGGCCGAGTGACTAATGGTCTGGCGCTCGGTAACACAAGTTTCGGGTTCGAGTCTCGGCGGTGTCCTGAATGTTTGTAGTGGTTCGGAATACACTTTAAACTGCAGATCCCGGTCAGTTCATCCTTCCCGAACACAATATAACTGTAAAACGACAAACCGATCTACCTGCACACATATTTCTTGGTAAATACTTTTTTTTTTCATGAAATAAAAAACTGACAATAACTGTCTATAAACTTGTATAGTAAAAAAAACTATCTATAAACTGTCAATAAACTTTTAAAAAATGGTATGGTAGAATCTTCAAAAAAAATTTACCACTTGCACTATTTCCTTTGGTCTAGTAATAGATACCATGGAAATACATCTTTCTAACAGAAAAAAAAAAGTTTATTCTTACGATTTAGATTCAGAAATCTGAAGTCACAAAATTTGCACGAGCCTTGAAGTAGTTTAATTTTGCGATTCATGAAGTACGAATGAGAATCAAGACGATCACGATATCTTCTCAGAATATTCTAGCTGATGCGGATCATTGAAACATTTTTTTTATTTAAGAAAGAATCGGGGCATTACGAATAAATTACGATTTGAAATAAAATCGTTGATTTGTTCATTAAAATTTAGGTAATTTAGTTTAGAAAAATTTAATAGTCGTATGTAGTTGATTTGAAAATTAAGGGTCAAATTGATTCTATGAATTTACAAACTTCAAAAAAATAGGTCGCATCTTGAAATTCTAAATACTTGGTATTTTTAAAACACGTGTTTTTTAAGAGATATATGTAAAATGATATTTTAAGTATAAGTTTTTTTAATTAAGTAAAAGGTTCTTTGTTTATTACCTACTACGTAATATTTATTATTATTGTTTATATTATTGTTTAGTGCTTTTAATCTTCTGCATTGAATGTTATATGTATTTCCTTTAGTAAAGTAAATAATCACATTTCTATTTAAAATTAATTGAAAAGTAATGACACAATTTTTTTAAATATATCGTAAGAAAAATATAATTTCAAAAACGTTCTATGCTAATAGCTGTATTTTATCAAATGTTTATATATATATATATATATATATAATAAACACGTACACACACGCACAAATTTTTCTTTTTTTTCCATTGCAGCTGGCAAACACTTAGACAGTTGTCTTCGATGCCGTAAGACAAGCGCTGCACCGACGTTACTCACTTAGCATTACTCAGGAGGTGCGTGTAGCTTGCAGATAAGCTGCGGACGCGGAGTAACATTACCCCCATAAAGCTCTACGATCCTGTTAGACCGGGACGTACGGTTTAAAGTGGATTCCGAACCACTACAAACATCCATAACACCACCGGAACTCAAACCCGAAACCTTTGGTACCCAACGCCAGAGCGCTAGCCACTCGGCAATCAGGCCCCACACACATATATTTATGCATATGATTCTTCTGAACGTTTGTTTGTCACTGATCTAAACAGCTGGACCGATTTTGATGAAATTTTGTGTGTGTATTTGAGTGGGTCCCTGGATGGTTTAGAGTCACAATTGGACCAGTAGGTGGCGCTGTAATCGGGTTCTTCTGTACGCATTTTTGTCACTGCACTCCTAAACGAATGGGCCTATTTTGATGAAATATCTTCTTATTTTCTTTTTCCAATTGGTGGAGCTGCTGTGGCACGTGATTGGTCATAAAAAATTATGGACAATGTTCTTGAAGCTACTATTTTGTATGGCAAGTTTCTGGGTGAAGTTGTTCTTCTGCCATGGATCTCAGTGATTCCTTCAGATTCGCCTTTTTCATTCAAGCGCCTGCAATTTCAAATTTACCTGGCATTCGAAGTGGCAATTAATGAGTCACAAGGCCAAACAATGTCCATGAGGGTTGAATCTAGAAAATCTGTGCTTCTCACATGGTTAATTATATGCTAAGTGTTCTCGCGTTGGCGAACCATCAAGTTTGTTCATTTATACACCTCAGGGATTGACGAAAAACATTATTCATCAATACGCATTAAGATAAAAATAAAACATAGTGAATCTTTTCATGCTATCCCCTGTTATTCGCTTACAACAATTTTCACAAATAGTATTTGCTTACAATTTTAGCAAAAACAAGTTTTCCAATATACAGTTTTTTTTACGTGATCTAATAAATAACAATAAACTTTATGTGACTGAATGTTAATAATTCTTACAACTTGTTGGAAAAACCAATCTATTTGATTTCTATGAAAAAAAACTTTTTTTACAAATTATAATTATAGTTCTGTTTCTATAATTAATTTTCTCCAACATATTAATTTTCTTCTACTTTTCTTTATCGAATATCAGAACACAATAAATAAATATACAAAAAGTTTTATTTTCTTGTTATCCTGTGGACATTTTTATCCTTCAGTACATTTATTTGAAAATAAATTTACGCACACAGTGAAAAAAAATTCTATTTAGCATAAAAATAGGGAACTATCACATTAATGGACCATATATTATTGATATCTATGGTAATATGAATTTGTCATGTATATTACATCTGACATGTCTGATAAATGATTTCACTTGAATACATTTGCAATGCAGTATCTAACTCATGAATGTAGAATGTATATTGTAATATAATGTGTTGGGATTCAGCAATGAATTATTGATTTAGCAATGAAATATCTACCAGTTGTCAAAAACGACTCTTTAAGTAAATCTACTCTTTTAAATTTAATCTGCTAAATTTACTTTAAATAAAATAGTAGATTTGACAATACACAAGTTTAGCTTAATTACGCTTAGCTTTTTTTACAATTATATTTTCTTTAATATATTTTTATCATGTATAAAAGCATCAACTTGGAATTTAATTTTTGACGTTTTAAAATGTTTAATATAATATATAAATATAATCAATTCATATATAATCCATATTTAATATGAATACCTTTTTCTTTAAAGCGTAACCTTTGTTTCTCTATGCTATTAAAATATGCAGTTAGGTATGTTTAACATAAATTTATGGTTGTAATTAGTATATGAATACAATTTAATATGAATTTTAATATCAAGTAAGGTAAATTATATCTTTCAAATGATTTTTGTTGTCGTTTGTTTATTTGTAATGTCTTTTACCAAGGTTTTCCTAAAATTTTTAATTCATTACCATTTAGTATTTTCTTTTTCTTTCTTATTTCCATTTAATTTTTAAAAGTGCTGGTTAGTTATTGATTTTTGTGAGATATTTTTTCATTTAAAATCATTGGATAAGATTTTAATGGAAACAAATTTGAAATGTGTTTGTTATAAAATATTTTTTCTTATTTGTTAAATTATGGGAATAATTTTTTTTATTTATTTATTTATTAGAGACTTTTTGCATAACGTAAACTATCCCGCATTCACTTTTCCGCGATCAGTCGTATTATGCCACTGGACATGCGTCCGTCAAAAGTCGCCGATTTATCAAGAGATTAAAAAAAAAAAAAAAAAAAAAAAAAATATTGAAAAGTGTCCACTTTCGCTTACGTTAATTTCGAAACCGCTGCACTACTGGATTTCGAATATGAAAAACTGGATGATATTCTACAATTGCAAATATGTAATTCCCAAAAGGGAGTGTATCCAAGATCTAATAAATAGAGAAGATTGGATTTTAATCGTTTGTCAGAAGAAATTTATCCTTTTTAGTGTATACAGGGTAATTATACTTTATACAAGGTGATTATACTTTATACAGGGTGATTATACTTTATACAGGGTGATTATACTTTAAAAATACTTTATTGATATGAGCCACTAGTTATCATACTGTTCACAGAAACAGAACAATTTTTTTATCCGATTTGAAAGATGCCATCCAAAGTTTAGATTCAACAGTTTCATTTTACCATGGTACTTACTTCAGTACTATAAACATCTAGCAAACAGTTTCCGTCTCTTGACTATCTACTGTTATTTATGTACTGTGATCTTTAATAATGGATTTATACGAATTTCTGAAATAAATTCAATGACTTTTACAATTACAAAGATGAAGTATTTTCCCTAATTTATGTACTGTAAATATTCTTATAAAATACATATATCCTATTAAATAACAGTATGAAATTATATAATATAGTAATATAGTATAATGAAGCAGTGTCAGACAAGAAGAAAAAAGTATAACCTTAATAGGAATGGTATGATGTATAGTATTGATGCGTAGGATATACGAAAATATTAAATTTTACTATTTTTAAAATATTTGGACAGCTTCTATAAGATATTTTTCATTGTTGATTCAAGATAGTTTTTTATAAGTCTTCTGCTGTAAATAGAGAGTTTTTGCATACCGTACGTTAGTTACCGTAAGACGTCCGTTAGCTTTTTCTCCCTAGCGCGCATGCTCATATGAAATTATGTTTCCTAGGAGCATGCGTGCTAGGGAGAAAGAACTAACGGACGTCCTACGGTAACTAACGTACGGTATGCAAAAACTCTCTATTATCTCTCGACACTTACTTGGTTTGCAGTTAATTCAGTACTGTCTTTGCAGCTAATTGCATTATTGGAGGATAGATTCCTGACACTAATTCCTACCAAAATGCTTGATTCCCAACACCTTGCTGACAACTATCATTCCGCACCTCTAGCTTTAAAAATTTGAAGACGGATGACTGAAATTAACGTAATTTGCAGAGATGCCTATCATCACTCAATATATTAATAATTTAAATTTGAAAACAATATTTTTAAATATTTTTCTTTTTTAATCTTTCTCTTTTTTTTATAACTTTTAAATTTTGCGTTAAATATTCATAAAAAAGATGCGGGAATTAGGAGGCTCTATACTTTTCTCTGCATATCAGTACTATATTGTTTTCAAGGTGCTAAGTAAGTTGTGAATCTTTGATTTCTCAGTTTTGCTGTGTCCTATAGATGGCGCCACATGTGTGACTCTTATTTTAAAAATGCAGAATTCATATGATTGATTTTAAACGTTAATTTATTTAGATGTTTAGATTAGCAAGTTACAATACAAGAACTATTACAGACAGAAAACTATGTATTTCTATAACATAGACAGAAGATTATATCTGCATACATAGTTCTTCAGTCTTCTTCTAACAGAATTCCCTGTTAGAAGAAGACTGAAGAACTATGTATGCAGACAGAAGACTATGTATTTGTATCAAACAATGTATTTAAAATTGAAGTTAGAAACAACATTTTTCGCATTAAGTATATATTAGAAATGAAGTTAACAATACTGAGTTGAAAGAATTTTATTAGTCCATAATCTATTAACATTTTCCTCCAATAATTACACATTTTGAAAACAACAATTTGCTTGGATCTGAAGTTGCAAATATGCATAATATATTTTTTTTATTGCTTAAATAAATCTTTGATAAGAAGATAACAAGATTTTTCCCTCAATGCAATGAAGTTTTAGAAATTTCTTATCTTATTTGCTCTACCTAGACTGAGATAATAAATGCCCTGTACTCTGCAGATATCCTGTTAGCTATTTGGGAGTCAATTTTTCACCTATTTTATAAGAAAAAGAATCTCAAATGCAGTCCCTTAAATGTTCGGCAATATTGAACGTGGTTGAAATTTTAAATTCAATCATTGCATTATCGATTAAACTAATTTTGTTAACATCAGTGATTATGCAAATTTTTATATTAAAAAAATTTGAATACCTGCAAATATTCATCATGTTGTCATATAAATATCACTTTAATTAATAATGGTAAATTGCATTTTATGAACATATTTAAATATATTTTATGAACAATATGGATGTTTTATTATTTGTTATATCATTTTAAAATTATGGTAGTGATCAGGCTTGAATATAAATCATGTTTATGCAGCTCTCACTGACTTTCGGAGCCAGTTTAAGTTACTGGAAGAGTAATTACGTTTTTTGGAGATTTCAGATTGGATCGGACTTTCAAACCATACTTCGTGAGCCAGTGACAGAGTGCGCAGCAAGCATGCACAAGGGTGTGATTCGAATTCATTGGAGGCATTGTTATAGTCACTGCTTTCAAAGATGAGGAGACTCGATAGCGATCGTGAATTTCGCGTAAAAGTGTTTCACTTGAACAGTCAGACTACTACTACTACTACTACTACTACACCACACAATACCACATCACTGTGCTTAGAGCTGAGTTGCCCTTTACAGTTTGTGAATGATGTGGATGATAAGTCTTATTGGGCTCTACGGTCACATGAGACCGGGACCTAAGACTTAAAGTGGATTCCGAGCCACTACAAACATCCATGGCACCGGCGGGACTCAAACGCCAGAGGTAGCGCCAGAGTGCTAGCCACTCGGCTATCAGGCCCCCGAGCAGTCAGGCTGGTTGATGGGAGTAATCCAGGGTTGTCCCCTATACAGCAAGCAAGTGAAGGGCGGTTTCTCCTCAGAGTCTTACGCGGCCTGATGGCAAATTGTCTAGCTCTCTGGCTTTTGTTACCACAGGCTTCAGGTAGGAAGGCTAGCGGTGGCGTGGATGTTTATGGATTCCACGTTAAGCTGCAGGCACCGCTCTGTTTAGCCTAAAGTGTGCACAAAATGACCGTAGAGCGTCAAACCAAACCAAACCAAACCTCAGAGTCTTACACAAGGCTTCTCTTCTTTTCCGCCGGTGGGCTGCTCGTGGAATATATACCAATAATTTATAATTGAATTTTAGTTTTTGTCCAAATTCTGACGCATTTAATGTGCACGTCTATTGGAATGGGTCCTATTTATTCGTAAAGGTGCTGATGGTCTACAATTGCGGTGCAATGCTCATAACCATTTCAGAAACATATGACAATCGCATTTATCATTAAGTATGCTGTATTTTTTTTTAACTGTCAGTATGATTAACAACAGTAGAATAAGTCAATAGAATTCATTCTTTCTTTTTTTTTTTTTTTTTTTTTTTTTTTTTTTTATAACTTTACATTTTTTTTTTTTTTTTTTTTTTACATTTTTTTTTTTTTTAAATAGAAACATTCATTTTGAAGTGTATTCAATTTTAAAGTTATCAAATTCAAATAAATTATGAATGAATAATATACGAACTCGCGAAATATCTAAAATCGTAAACACAATACATTTCTGTATAAGATAAATATATACATCTATAACTTACAGTGATATTATAAATATGAAAAAAATATGTGTCCGAGATGTATCGTGAACAGAATTCTAAGATATTTTGAACAAATAAAAATTATTTTTCATAGAAGAGTAGGGAATCGGATGTTTAAACCATTTCCTGATTCCTACAGTGACCGGCTAGATTGTTCAAACACAATCTCGCCACAACAATATCGCCCTGGTCTGAATGCTGACTTTGTGACGTCACAGCCTCGAGCAAGCTTCTTCCAGGGTGAAGATTTGGTTTTAGAAATAGTATTTAACGTTAAATATTCATTTAAACCAATAGAACCAGATTATGAAGTTACCTCGAATTGTTATGTACACAAACGTTTTTTTTAATATAAATACAATTTTTTAAAAAGTGGATTAATTCCCCATCTTAAATATTTTTTACCTTATTTTGTTTAAAAAAAAATTTCTCTACGAAATGAATTATATTAATAAAATAGTTTATTTATAAAAATTTATTAACAAATAGCCCTTATTATCTCATCAGTGGCGCACCAGCCCCATGATGGGCCAAGGCCGTCTGCCTATAGGCAGATTTCGAGACAAGGAGATGTTTTCTTTTTAATGTGGTAGAGTTGTCAGCCCTATGCCCAACACTCTACAGTCATATTAAACCGTAACCTACGGCTTCAAGTGGATTCCGAACCACTACAAACGTCCATGGTACCACCGGGACTCGAACCCGAAACCGGCACCGAGGGCCAGAGCGTTAAACACTCGGCCATCAGGCCCCAATAGCCCCTATAGTTTGTATATATAATACAAAAAAATATTTTTTTTTAATTTTCATTTATCAGTGGAGTTAAATTTATCTAGACAAATTGTATTAAAATTGAAATTAATTTTTTTCGCCTTTAAACTAAATTTTATTTATATCAATCCTAAAAAAATTTTTATTTGAATGTTAACAAATTATTATTATTATTATTATTTTACGTCATAGCAAAACAAAAAAAAAACCTTCATGATACAAAAATACTTTTCTATATTTACATTTATGGCATGAAAAGTTACTTTTAGTGAAGACTTGACTTATCTTGTTGGACCCGTTCCAACCCCCTAGTCTTTCACAGATGAACCCCTCACTCCGACACTCCACCTCTGATTCAAGGGTTCCATCACGCCATGGAGCAGACAACTCGTGTGAAAGCCAGAAGGGCCAAGTTTTTAGCATTTATCGCTCTGGCGCTCGGCACCACAGGTTTCGGGTTCGAATTCCGGCGGTGCCATGGATATTTGTAGTGGTTCAAAATCCACTTTAAACCGTAGGTTCCAGTCTAACATGACTGTAGGGTGTTAGGCTGACAACCTTACTGGTAAAAAACAGAAAAACATCTCTAGTCTCGAAATCTGGCAGACGGCCTGGTCCCACGATGGGGGGTGATGATCATGATGATGAAATTTTGGTGTAATTGTTTACAGTAAATGTGTTTTAAATACACTAATGCACTATACTTTTGGGTTCGAATCCCGGCGGTGCCACGGTTGTTTGTAGTGGTTCGGAATCCACTTTAAGCTGTAGGTCCCGGGCTCATACTTCCGTAGAACCTTACAGAGCCCAATCAAACTTCTCACCCGCAACATTCCCAAACTGTTAAGGGGCAACTCAACTCTAGACACAGTGATGTGGTGTGGTGTAGTAGTAGTAAACAATATGTGTGATCACAAATACCAATACGGTTAAGGTGCTAGTTGTTATCTAGTTGCTAAGGTGCTAGTTGTTATCTAGTTGCTAAAGTGCTAGTTGTTATCTGTTGCTAGTTGTTGAAATGCAAATGATGTTGTTGTTGTTGTCGTATCCCTCATGGAAGTAAAGAAGATGGGAGTAGGTTCTGTTGTGATGGAGCACTCGTAGGTAGAAATCCGACTTATGTTCCTTGTAGCTGAAGTAGGAGGGCAGTGCTTTCCGGGATGACCTTTAGGGAGAACTACCACCACATCGTATGGGAGAAAAACCGAAAAACTGCCACAAGGTAGTCCGACTAACAAAGCAAGATGTTGCGTCACAGGCGCTCAGATGCATCACAAACGCCACCGAGTTTCCTTGTTTTTTTTAACTTCCTTGTTTGTTTACAGTGCCTAGAACAAAGCAGCCAGCGGATTGAACCTAGTCTCCACCCTAATGCTCCCAAGGAGAATATAAACTTCAGCTTAGCGTCAAAGATGTGCGTTTAATTTATGATGGTCATCGTAGTATTACTTATTGGATAGAAAAGATATGAATATTAAATAAAGCATAGCAATTAAGTTAATTCATTACATTAACTAGGTCCAGTGGCAACGAGCGCAGCAGGCGTACAAGGAGAACTAAGGTTCGAAACCCAACGACTGATTTTAGAAGAGGGGAGACTTTATGGCAACGTTTTTAAAGGACATACATATGAGTACAGTAACAACAAATTTATAAAAAAAAAAAAATTTTAAAGCTTCCGAAATTTACATTCTCCAATGCAACAAACTACATGTCTCTCTTTTTTTTTTTTTTTTTTTTTTAAATCAAAATTTTTGAAATTTACTGTATATTTCACATTTAAACCTTTTGTATATTTAATGAGTACAGCATTAAATTATCCATTACCAAAGAGGAAATTTTATGCATAATAAACTATTCAAAATAGCAAACTATAGCTTGGTTGTTGATATTGCTAGAAAGGTTTACTTAATACTGCACTCTTTTTTTCATACACAATACGTTTTTTTTTTTTTTTCCAGATGTTTTGTGCAAGAAATGCAGAAAATGTAAGCAAATGTTGCAGCTGGTTTTAAAAGTTTTAGTTTTAAAAATAAACCAGCTGCGGATTTCTTAAATTATTTTAATATTACAGAACAGATTTGGCCCGCCTTTATTTTGTTTTGCTGCTGTTCGCATCGTCATTTGTTTTTATTTTAAAACTCCATAAGGTCGATCAGCTTTTCCCAAAATAAATTCTATAGTGGCCATTTCCCAAATCCTAAACATTTAAAGAAACACTTTGAGTTTAATATTAATTTTATTAACAATGTAAATATATATATATATATATATATATAAGTTATAAAAATAAATTAATTCACTCTATAAACAAAATCAACATTTAGGAAGGAAATTTTCCGTTGATGAATTTTCACTTTCTAAAGAGTACAGTAACAAAAAGAAGCTCGCTGAATTAAAAGAAATGTTCAGAAAATCGCTAAACACTTTGCACTTAAGTGCAACACTTTGCAATTAAGATGGCTGATAGTTAAGCTAAAAATACACATTCATTATTTTTTCGTAATCAACACTAGCTAAAGCAATAACTTTTCTTACTTAAACAATTCATGTCTATACATTTAAATCTAATTTCGAATAAAACCATATTATGTCAAAAAAAATTTGAAGACTGTAGAACAATCTTCAAATTAACTGTAGAAAGGAGTTATACTCATTTATATCCTCAGACGTGTCATTCAAAACATAGATAAAAAAAAAAATTCAAACAAATTTTTGAAGGCATTTTTTGAGAACCTCAACATATCTAAAAATAACTCACACTTTCAAATTAGTATCAAAGGTTATTTATAAAAAATATACAATTTTTTAAATTGCCATTAGTTAGTGGGTGGTACGGAGGTTACGGAGTTCCAATGTGATTTTAAGAACCACTAAATCTCTACATTTTAAATTAGTTAAATATTTGAACAAGGTGGAGGTTCTTCCAATTAAAGAAATAAGAATCCAATTAAAGCAATAAAGGAAATTTAGAAAAGCATCTCCTGCTATGAGAGCAATTAAAGCAGGAGATCGAAAAAGCAAAAGTTATCGGTAACAATTACGTGTCCGTTACGCGATCCGTCCCTCACCCAAAAAAAAGAAAAAGAATAACTTAAAAAACACTACAATATCAAACAAACACAGTTATGCATGTGAGCACAACAAAAGAATTTTACATGTTACAGATCAAAGCAAATAAACACACTGAAAAAAAAAAACATATCAAAAGTAGTTTCAAAAGTATACAACAGATGGCGCCACAATGGCGGCAGAAATTTAATACTACACTTCAAACAAATAAACGATTGCAGAAGGAAGACAATGAAGAAATTAAGTTAAAGAAGAGAAAACAAAAATTTAAAATTAAAAAGTTAAAAAATTAAAATAATAAATTAATAGGGGGAGACTTCCACCTTTGGGACAGGCGAACTCTATCTTTACTACAGTCAACGCCAACAGCGATAAGCGGTGGCGATGTTGTTACATTTGGCGATTGCTTACTAACCTAATGTTTATAGTGTCAAGTTTGACTGTTGATGTGTGCTTCGGTTAGATGCCTCCGCA
The DNA here is from genome assembly GCA_021605075.1 of Caerostris darwini. Taxonomy (NCBI): domain Eukaryota; kingdom Metazoa; phylum Arthropoda; class Arachnida; order Araneae; family Araneidae; genus Caerostris; species Caerostris darwini. Next base: position 13,378 of record BPLQ01010974.1, on the reverse strand, counting down.
CAAAAAAAAAGTTTCTTAGATGACGTAGTTGTGTGACTGTAAAATATCCGAGTGATTATGTGTTTCCGCTTTAAAAAAATAGTTCTTTGAAGAATTTATTAAAATTAGCCTTTTCCGTTTTGTAAATTTTTCTTCCTTATATATTGGTTTATATATTTATTTATTTTTTTGTAAAATTTCATTTGATGCTATTTCTGTACATAATTTGCACTGACTTTTAAATTTATTAATTATTTTTTTTAAATCTCATTTCTATTGTGTTTTTTATGCTTATTCTGTGTTTTTTATATTATGCTATTGCTTCATAAATACAGAATTTTTATTCAACTGATAGAAAGTGGGAATGCCTCATTTATCAAAATAAGTGTTCATTGTGGCACTGGATCATATTTGTATCCATGCTCACTCTGTTCTCTTTTTTTGAGTATACGACCACTAATTATCAGAAAAGAAAAATTTTTAATTATTAGAAAAAAGAAAAATTTTTAATTTAAAAAAAAAAATTTTCACTAAAAAATATACAGTGAGGAAAAGTGTTGGTTTAATTAAAATAGAAAAATCATTTTTATTATTAAATCCATTTCTTTTATATTTACAAATAAAATTTACACATTACTTGTGTAAAATATTTTTTACAGCAAAGAGCAATGGAAATTAACGAAATATAGCTTTTGAAGGATTCAGTCTTATGTTTAAAATAAAATATTTGGCAGTGTATTAAACAAAATAATTCATGGCCATTTTACAAATTAGTCTATATTAATCCTCTACATTAATAGAATCTGTAAGGATAAATTACTCAGTAGGTTGCTGTATTGTATGCACATTTTTGCATTATATAAATTTAACAGCAAATTAAAAAATATTCAAAATTGCATTAAATGATTTTTTTTTTTTTTTCAAAACACTGTGATATAAATAGAAATACATTTCTGTACAAAATTATAAATTTTACAATGTGTTTTTAAAGAGTAACATAATTTCCTGCTTTATAGTACGAAGCACTGTATAGTATGGAAGCACTGTATAGTATGAAAGCCCTTTTTTTATTCGAGTTTTTTTTTCCCCTTTTTATTTTAATTGTTTCCTTTAATCATAAGCCTTACAGCTTATTCTAACATATTTTTCTTATAGCTTTGATTCAGAGCAGAGGTACGCTTCGTGTACAGATATATATTCTCTCGTATTGAAATTCATAGACTTTGAGGATATACATTTATATTTTTAAAAAACTTATGTCTTATGTTATGATAAAAAAAACCACCCTTCACCTTCCCCTTCAATCATGAGTACGTATGGGCTCGTGGGCTTGGCCTAGAAATATCTGCCAAATGGGATAAGAAACAACAACAAACAGACAATAGACATTTTTTTTTTGGGGGGGGGAATTGAAACATGATGAATGTGTTTACTATTATTCTTACATGTAAACATTGATGATATAATAATAATGATACTAAACGAACATTGTAAAGAAATATATAACACTAAAAATGAAATATTTCATTATATTTACATATTTTTTATAAAAAAAAAAATTACATCATCAAAAAATATTTACTTTACTCGGTGGGAACGAGCCTTTAATATAATAGGTTCTATGTTTCACTTAAAGTGGCCTTAGTGGCGCAGTGAACATCCTTAGATCACAGTTGATTGTTGATAGCAAAGCAAACCAGACTCTTAGTTGAAGTTGTTTGTTCTTGGTTCAACTTATACCTGCGAATCTTTTTTTTTTTTTCTGAAATGAAATTGGCCAAACAAAACTCGCTCAAACATAACGGGCGCTAACTTACAACACCAATTACGATGTGCAAATACCCAAATTGAGGTCGATTTGCAAAAGCTAAGTGAAAGAGTGGAGAAACGAATATCGCACTAGTAAAATAAATATTTTTTAATGATTTCAATTTTTTTTTTAATTCGTTTATAGTACAGTAAAAATTAAGCTAAACTCGTGCATTGCCAAATTTAAAAAAAAAAAAAAAAAAAAAAAAAAAGCGTATATATGACAGCAAATTAAATTTAAAAAAGTAGATTAACTTAAAAGTAGTTTTGACAACTACTAGGAGCATGATATTTCATTGCTAAATCCGTAATTCGTTTCTGAATTTCAATGAGATTATAAAACTACAATTTTCTTCACTGTCGGTATGATTTTATTTTTAAAGAAATGAAGAACATGGGCCTGAAAGGCTGAATGGCGAGCGCTCTGGCGCTCTGTACCACAGGTTTCGGGTTCGAGTCCCGGCGGTGTCATGGATGTTTGTAGTGGTTCGGAATCCACTCTTGACTTTTGCATCATGATAATGCACCAGCTCACACTGCATTGATTCTTCGTGATTTTTTCGCCAAAAATGAAACCCATATCGTTCCACAACCACCGTATTCACACCATGTGACTTTTGGCTATTCCTAAAGGCTAGTTCCCACCGAGGCGAGAGACGTGAAGATGCAAGAGGCAAGCGACCAAATTTTTTCGACCCCTTCACAGTGAAACGCCAGAAATAGCATTACGCCTAATGAAAAACCGCTTGGAGTTGAAAGTTGGGCTACTCCACGCGGCGAACTGCAAACCGGTTTCAGGCGACCGCGGTGAGGTCAAATTTTGGTCGCTTGCATCTTGTCGCCTTGGTGAGCACGAGCCTTTAAACTCAAAAGACTACTCCGGGGACACCATTTTGAGTCGATCGAAGAGATTCAACGCGATTAGGAGTGCGCTTTGAAGGCCATCCCTGGCGATAACTTTTTAGCATGCATTGAGGATTGGAAAACAAGTTGGCATAAGTGCATTGCGTCCGGAGGGGATTACTTTGAAGGCGATGAAATAAATTTGGAAGAATAAATAAAGAGTTTTTGAAAAAAAATAAAAATTGGTCTTACCATTAGTTAAAAATTCTTGCCCCATTACCATTAGGGTTCTATTTCACTTTCACTCCCTCTATTACAGGGATGGGCAAACTACGGCCCGCCGGAAGATTCTATCCTGCCCGCGGATAGAAGTTTAATTTGCCGGTCCGAGGCAAATTAAAAGAAATATATATTTATATATTATACATCCATCTCCTTTTCTATTTTGATTAAATATTATTTTATTTTATTAAAAAAATTATTATTTTTATCTCATTTCCCGAGTTTAAATTCAAAGCCCTCAGTAAATGAAGAGAAGCTTAAGAATTATGAAGATAACTTGAAAAAACTGCATTTTGAGTTCGAACGCAGATTTCAAGATTTCAGTGCCATTCAAACAGAACTGGATATTTTTACCGTGCCTTTCAACGTAAATTGTGAAGCAGTGAGGTCAGACTTGCAGGCTGAATTAATTGAGTTGAAATCTAACAATCATCTCAAGCAGTTGTTTTTAAATATGCCTAAGTTCGAGTTTTACAAATCATTATCGAAAATAAGTTTCTCAAATTTAATATCTCACGTCCAGAAAATCAGTGCTATGTTTGCTTCATCTTATATATGTGAACAAGTGTTTTTGATTATGAACCTTAGAAAGAATTATTCAGAAGTGGACTGACAAATGAGCATTTAGCCTCGTTCCTTAGAATCAATACATCTCACTTCGAACCTCAATATAAGGAACTTTTAAAAATGAAATCGCAATTTCATTCCTCTCGTTACCATATTTAAATTGTAATACTAGTATATTGTTTTTAAAATCTTAGAAAAATTTATCTTGGCCCGCCAAACTTTTTTTTTTTCAGCGACCGAAAAAGTTTGCCCATTCCTGTTCTATTATTTTGTGGAATTTATAGGGCACTTATGTTAATATAGGACAACAATTACACTCAACTTTTCTGGTACAAAAGTTGAAAATTGAGTTACAGTTAGAAATCTTCAGATATTTGGTTTTTTCCGTATTTCTTTAGCAGTAAAATGCTTTTTATATCTTTACGATCTCAATATTTATCAATAATATACATTCAATAATATCGATCTCAATATATATATATAGATCTGTATAATCTTAATTCCTATGATCTTTAATTTATTTTTATTATTTTTATACGTTATTTAAATTTGAAGTAATTTTTAATGATTATATTACTCTAATCATTTTATAATTTATCTTTATGATACATTTTGTGTAAATAAAGTTAATTGCTCTCTGCTTATTAAAATGGTTTTTAAACTTCTAATTTGAGGTGGATAAATAGGTGGATTTTAAATCTTGCTTTCACGATTTGATTATTAAACACGCGCCATTTAATGAATAATTTCATATTTATAATTATATAAAAATTAAAAAAAAATTTCTTGGAAAGGGTGAATTTTTTTTTTTTTTTTTTACATTAAATGCATAATTATAGGCAAACCAAATCAATATCAATTTTTTTTTTTCATGAAGTAATCAAAAAAGGGAATTTTTAAAATGTAATGTTTGGTAATATACCCTTTAAGACATTAAATCATCCCTATATTGTAAACTATCTAGTGCTACGTGTGTTTATTGATTATAAATTTGAAACTAGAATATTTGAAAGCTTAATTTCTTGTCACTGAATCCGTTTTGTTAATAAAGTCCATATCCAAAAACTGAAAAAATATTTATCTCTTAAATAAATGTAAAGGATGATTTTTAAGTCAAATTGCAATTTTAAATTATTTACTTTCATCTGGATTTTTTACTATCCGTACAAAATTAATACAAATAACTCGTTAATTTGTTAGTTAAACAACAAAATTTAAAAGAATGAGGAGTTCATTTTCTATACTAAGATTTTTCTTTCTACTTTGCTTACAATAATTTTGAAATAAACTAAATTTACATCCCGTACGTTTTGAATAGTGTGGTGTATTTTCATTGTTTTAAATTTATCTTTCATACTTTAATTGATTTTTTTTTTTTTAATTTTTTATAATGAAAAGAAATTAATACCTGTATATATAAAACCTATCATTAATTTTTTATACCACACTGAGAAATTAAGAGATGGTTTTCAAGAAATTTTACTTACTTTTAAAGATTTCATATATCATATATATATTCGTGATTTCAGATATATCGTGTTGAAATTTCTTCAATGCAGAAATATGTCAGTTTATATTAATATGATGATTATTATCGATTGGATATTGTAACCTGTAGTTAAATAATTGCTTCGAAAAAAGTTAATTCATTCAACATCGATGCAGTATTTACAGAATATTCACTTGGGTCCATATAATTTAAAATCAATCTGTACATTCGGTAATTTGTAAATATTATTTAAAAAAATAATAATAAATGTACCATACAATTTAAGTTCTAGTTAAATTCATATTTAAAAATTTCATTACATTTGCTAAAAATCTCTCATTACGTTTTATGCTATATTTGATAAAATGTAACAAGCAAACTTTTATCACGTTAGGTTGTTAAGTTCTATTAAGTATAATGCAATATTTCAACATTAAATGACGGATTTTTTTTATTCTGTAATTCAACAAATTTTGCTATAATGATCCTATTGAAAATATAATTGCCTTTATTTACATATGTTATGTTATTGTTTCATCCCTATTCTTGCAAATTACAATGTTAATTCTTGAAAATTTAATTTTTAAAACTCATTCGACTGTGCGTTACTCGTGATAATTAAATAACAAATTTTAAAAGTAGTTGCTATAATAAAAAACCAATCTTTTCCTATTATATTTTTACTATTTTTACGTGTGACATGCACATAGATTATTTCTTCAGAAATATACATGCATGTCTCGAAATATACAAGCATACAAATTTCCAAGAATTTTTCCATAAAAATATTAACAAAATAACCAGTTGCAATTTGTACAAGTAAGCAATTTTGCAAATTTACATGATTTTACTGTCAGATATTGTTGTAGGTTTGAATCAACATGTGTCTTTCAACAAATGTTTTCTATTATAAGCATAATAAAATTAACATGTTTGTGAACGAATGCTCTCTATTATAAACATAAAATCAAAATATCGTTCAAGATTAACTGACATATCTAATTTTATTAGCACCTTTAAGAACAAACATAGATGGCCTGATAAAAATAACTACAAATTCAAAAGCCCATTAATTAAATACTAAGTGTTTAATAATTATTTAGAATTAAAAGCTTCAAAAGTTAATTCATTTTTATTTTACGCATTTAAAAAATATTTATTAACAATAAAACCTAAATTTGTACTTTTGTTTTATTTATATATATTTTTTTTAAATCTCCACTATACAGACTAATATAAAAAAATATGCATAATAATTCCATAATTAGCATATAAAAAAACGTTTTTTCACCATGTTGGAAAAGCTGAAAGTGGCATGCATATATTTTTTTTCAAACAGTGACACTCTTCCCAAAAAAGGTTAGCCCATCTTTGTCCTATAAAAAACAACTCTGGTAGTTTAAAATACAGTGTACTGCTATGAGTAGTGTAGATCATTAATTTTTCTCAAATCAAAATCTTTGCAATATTAATATAACATAATATATCTTTATTATGAATAGATAAATTATGAATATATAACAATTATGAATGGATATTATGAATATACAACAATTATGAATATACAACAATTATGAATATATAACAATTATGAATATACAACAATTATGAATGAATATATATACAAAATCAATGTGTCACTTTCATAGCATCGTTTCATCATCTACACTACAGACCATAAAAATTGCCATACCAGGAAGACGGCACGATATACACACGTGAATTTTGTAGGGCAAATATAACATGCTGAGTTATGCAAACGATTAGCTTTTTCAGCACAGTCATGCATCATTGCTGCCGTTCATCATTTATAAAAGCCTGTTAGAGAGCTGCTGGTGTCATTGCTGCCGTTCATCATTTATAAAGCCTGTTAGAGTGCTGCTGGTGTCATTGCTGCCGTTCATCATTAGTGCTGCTGGTGTCATTGCTGCCGTTCATCATTTATAAAAGCCTGTTAGAGTGCTGCTGGTGTCATTGCTGCCGTTCATCATTTATAAAAGCCTGTTAGAGTGCTGCTGGTGTCATTGCTGCCGTTCATCATTTGCTGGTGTCATTGCTGCCGTTCATCATTTATAAAAGCCTGTTAGAGTGCTGCTGGTGTCATTGCTGCCGTTCATCATTAGTGCTGCTGGTGTCATTGCTGCCGTTCATCATTAGTGCTGCTGGTGTCATTGCTGCCGTTCATCATTAGTGCTGCTGGTGTCATTGCTGCCGTTCGTCATTTATAAAAGCCTGTTAGAGTGCTGCTGGTGTCATTGCTGCCGTTCATCATTTATAAAAGCCTGTTAGAGAGCTGCTGGTGTCATTGCTGCCGTTCATCATTTATAAAAGCCTGTTAGAGTGCTGCTGGTGTCATTGCTGCCGTTCATCATTTATAAAAGCCTGTTAGAGTGCTGCTGGTGTCATTGCTGCCGTTCATCATTTATAAAATCCTGTTAGTGCTGCTGGTGTCATTGCTGCCGTTCATCATTTATAAAAGCCTGTTAGAGTGCTGCTGGTGTCATTGCTGCCGTTCATCATTTATAAAAGCCTGTTAGAGTGCTGCTGGTGTCATTGCTGCCGTTCATCATTTATAAAAGCCTGTTAGAGTGCTGCTGGTGTCATTGCTGCCGTTCATCATTTATAAAAGCCTGTTAGAGTGCTGCTGGTGTCATTGCTGCCGTTCATCATTTATAAAAGCCTGTTAGAGAGCTGCTGGTGTCATTGCTGCCGTTCATCATTTATAAAAGCCTGTTAGAGAGCTGCTGGTGTCATTGCTGCCGTTCATCATTTATAAAAGCCTGTTAGAGTGCTGCTGGTGTCATTGCTGCCGTTCATCATTTATAAAAGCCTGTTAGAGTGCTGCTGGTGTCATTGCTGCCGTTCATCATTAGTGCTGCTGGTGTCATTGCTGCCGTTCATCATTTATAAAAGCCTGTTAGAGTGCTGCTGGTGTCATTGCTGCCGTTCATCATTTATAAAAGCCTGTTAGAGTGCTGCTGGTGTCATTGCTGCCGTTCATCATTTATAAAAGCCTGTTAGAGAGCTGCTGGTGTCATTGCTGCCGTTCATCATTTATAAAAGCCTGTTAGAGTGCTGCTGGTGTCATTGCTGCCGTTCATCATTTATAAAAGCCTGTTAGAGTGCTGCTGGTGTCATTGCTGCCGTTCATCATTTATAAAAGCCTGTTAGAGAGCTGCTGGTGTCATTGCTGCCGTTCTTCATTTATAAAGCCATGGATGATGATGATGCTTATATATAAGATTTATAGGTACAAATAATTTATTGGATGCAACGGATAAATAAGAATAATAATGGATAAATAAGAATAATAATGGACAAATAAGAATAGTAATGGATAAATAAAAATATTAAAGGATAAATATAAAAAAATATATATGAAATATGATTATAGTGTTATAAAATTTGTTTTAATAATTAAACATATAAAAATAAAAAAGATATAAAATATATACAGCAAAAATGTAATAATAAATGAATATATATATATATAAATCACATTAAAGGTTTTGATAAATAAATGAAAAATTATAAATATGACACATTGATTAATAAAAATAGAAAATATATTAAAAATACAATTTATATACATACAAAAATATACATTATATGGACATGCTGCAGGATTTGTTATAAAAATAGAAAATATATTAAAAATATAATTTATATATATACGAAAATATACATTATATGGAGATGCTGCAGGATTTGTTAATGCACCCACCTGGCCATGTAAATACTTCCACTTGATTCTAAAATACTGAACACACACACAAAAAAGACACTAAAAATTGATAACTGATATGTAAGATGTAGAGCAGGGAAAAAAATTCAATAAGTGCAATTGAAATGTTATAATATATTGGTTAAAAATTAGTTTTGTTTTTTAATTAAAATTTTTTTTCCCTTTAAAATAGTAATTTTATACACTAGCATGCAAAACTTAAGCAACAAATGCATTTTTCAACGTACAATGGAATGCACGCGTTCAGTGCCAAGGCAATGTAAAAAGGTGGAGGAAGGATGCATTTCCAGACATTCCCTGAACGTGAAATTGCATGTTCATAATGGCTGCTACAAGAAACCATCCGGATGCCTTTACACGAGGTAGAATGACGCTTGAAGAAGTTTGACGAGTGTTGCACAAAAGTTTGGAATTGACAAAAAGTGTGGTTTCTTTAGATTGGATAGTCTTCCAAATGGCAGGTACAGCTGTAAGAAAGGTTGGCAGTTGGTCGGTCGTGGAAAGCAATGGTAGTGATGACCGGTATATTTTTCTGCAGGTGAAAAGAGACAGGAACCAGACATCGGGCAACATCGTTCAGCAGCTGCGTACAGCAACCAAAAGGCAGGTATCACGCCAGAGGTCCGCATAAAAGTGGCTTGTTCGCCCGTCGTCTTGAACGCTGCATAGCATTAACAGCAAGCCCATCCGTGGCATCGTCTACAGGTGCGTTAAGAACACAAAGGCTGGACATCTCATCAATGGAGTCAAGTTCTGTTTACTGATGAGAGTAGTTTCAGTCTGATTAACGATTCTCAGCACCAGTTGATATGGAAGGAGGTAGGGTCATGGTTTCATCTAACGAACATCAGGGAAAAGTCTTGGAGTGCTTGTATGGCGAGGCAATATGTTAAATGGACGATATCCAGCTCCATATTTGCGACATCGGTTCACTTACAGAAGATCGTTGTTGCGATGAAATTATCCTCCCACGTGTGAGTCAGTTCCGAGATTCCATTTTTTATGGACGACAATGCACGTCCACACAGGATCTCTGCTATTGAGAAGCTTCAAGAAAGTGAGTGAAGAAAGTAAACATGTGTGGGATGCTTTGGGGAGATGCCTGGCAGCAAGATCCTATCCTCCTGAGAACACCAGATATAGCTGAAACAGATGAACCTTGCACAGTGGCAACTCTTCTTGAAATAGGAACTGTTGGATAATTTGGTATTGAGCATGAGCAGATGGTGTTAAGTAATCATTGCTGTTAAGGAAGATCATATCACTTATTAAGGAACTTTGTTTTGCAGTTCTTCCTCATGGCCAGACAATGTTTATTACTAAAGCCATTCTGTTAAATTCTTTTTCTGCTTTGTTCCAAAATGTATGCATATTCATTTTTCGGCTACAATACTTTATTCATCTTATAAGTAGTATTGTGCCTCTGTAGTATGAATTCCATATCTCTTGATCTTGATTTTTTCCAAAATTATTTCAAAATCAGAAAAGCTGCTAAGTTTTGCACACTAGTTTATTTCCCTGCATTATACATTTATAATATTTCAATAAATTAAAACATTTAAATTAAAATTTTAATTTCAATAAATTAAAAATTCAATAAAAAAAACATTAATATTTCAATAAATTGAAATCTTTTTTAGTTTTATAGAAAATTTTTCAATAAATTTAAATTTCAAACAGTTCTTTTTTGTGCATTATAAATGAAAATTTAAAATTTTAGCAGATCACATCTGTGGCAATTTCAAATCGTATGAAAACTTTCCCTATAATAATATTTTTAAATTATAATAATTTTAAATTTCACACAAATCACATTTCCTTTCAAATATGATTCCAACTAGATTGAATATTTATATAATAAAAATTAGCCATTTAGATTAAAGCCAGAAAATATTTTTGAAAAAAAAAAAAAAAAAAAAAAAAAAAAAAAAGGTCGTATTATAATAATTAAAATTTTCTTTTTATCTTATCGTGTTTCATCTTCATTTTATTTAAGACACAGGATCATTGCAATCAAAATAAATGTAAAATTCATATTTACACAAAACATAATTGCTTCCTATCATCCTATCTCTTTTAATTGGAGATCAACAAATTTTCTCAATTTTTAAATGAAATGTGCTTTAATTTATTGATTTCATATAGAAAATTATTTTGCTAACAATTTTTAAATAATTTTGATATAAAGATCGTTGTTTGTAAGGATTTGAATATGTCTATTGAGATTTATTGACAAATTAAAGTTAATAAACCTTTTAACGAATGTCTGAAAAACAAACAAATACCAGACATAACAAGTCCAAGATTTCTACCTGTATCCAGTAGATCTGAAATGTAGAACACCTAGAATGACCTTGAAATTGACAGCTGAAAGGTGGAATTATAATGATCAAGACAATAAATATTTCATTTTTCTGCGGGAATTTTCTAACCAAAAAAATTATACCAATTTTATACAAAATTATAAAAATCAGTTGCACGTAAGGAGGAGTTTTTGTTCTTTGACCTTATGTCTAATTAAAAATTCACAAATTAAAAATTTCATGAATTATTTTTTATCGGTGTTATTAAAAATTTAAATTAATATGAAAGATGGATTAGCAGGATCCTCTTCTAGGAATTAGCCACAATATTCACCCTTCTTCAATAAATAACTCTTAGTGGAATTATAACTATGGTGGATTGTGTATCTCTTGAAGTACACTCAACAACTGAAACAAATGTTGACTGTAGAATGGACTTGACTCTCAACAATAGTTTGATAATCGAATGGTGAGCATAGTGTCAAACAATTACTGCAGTTAAGAAAGATCATACCTCTACCGAGGGACATCTATTTGTTGTTGTTCTTGGCAAGATACACATTTGTACCAAAACTCTTTCAATAAAGCCTTTTTTTTCCTTTTGTAATTATGAGGGATCAAATGAGATAGGGATTTTTTTTTTTAAACAGTGGAATTGCAATTTTGTCCGATTCAGTTAATGTGATTAGTTTTACTTCGCTATTTTGATTGATTCTATAAAAGTGCTTCCTAACTTAATGTCCTAACAATGCCACCCAAGGAAACGTAAGACGAGTGAGTGCAAATTTGTTTTACACTGCACTAATTCTCTTGCCCCACATGATCTCTGATCTGACAAAATATAGAAAAACACATACCGGAGCAACACCAGATAAACAGTTGGTTTCATTATAAATATCCGCACGCGAAAATTTTACAAACCGGAAAAGGTGAAAAAGGAAAATTAATTTCTTATTAATGCTGTAAATTTTGAATCAGCTTATAAAATAGCACAAGAATATGAATATACATGTGCAGCATCTGTACATACAACTGTACATATTCTCAAAAAATTTATAGAAAAAGTAAAGTATCTTAACACAAAAGAAAAGTGCCTTATAAATATATATTAAACTTGTTGAATAAAAAAACAAATGTCGATTTTGAATAGTGAAAAAAGAATCAGCCACTTTTTGCGAGCATTCATCAAGTTTATGATGAATCTGCTTACTTGGAGTGATAAGTAGATGGGGAAAGCATCCCCCATTCAATATTAAGGCAGAAATAAACCAATTACTCCTTTAAAATCTATTCTCAAACACGTTTCGGGGCACCGCTTCAGCCACCAAATGATTGGATTCGGGTCATCCTTCCTCATTGCAGTACCGTCGGGGCACGACATTAACCCCGGCGAGTTTTGTGGCAAAACTCTTGTAAAGAGATTAACATCGCCCGCACCCCAAACAACCCCTGAAAGTGACTCAGTCACCTTAGTGGCGGAGGTTGGTATGTTTCTATGAACAGCGCCCTTAATACTGTGTAAGTCAGGACAACCACTTCTGAATAATAGCGACAGCTCGTCAGGAGCTCTTACGCCGGGTGAAACGCTTCGTTTGTTTAAGAACAAATTTACAAGAGCAATCGGTACAAGTTGGTATCATGTAAACGTACTTTCTATCGGCATCCATTTTTTTTTTTTTTTTTTTTTTTTTTCCCCCAATGCAGACATCTATTGAAGACAACCAGACAGCTGAAGAAATCAAATCCTCAGATATTTATGTGTTCAATTCTTTAAAAAAAATATCCACCTAAGGCATAGGATAGCATTTAAGATGAGGCCTATGCTGGCGGCTGTAAATTGAGTGTACATCACAAAATTCAATACGAGTATCATCGTCAAGTAAATTGCAATGGATGTGGAAAAGTAGGAGTAAACAAGCATAAATGTCCATCTGGCTTCCAACCTGAGAAAGTGGAGTCAAAGGACTTCAAAATAGTACAACAATACACTATGTAATAGAATCTTGACTACCAACAAGCTCACCACTACTACCAAGTCCACAACTGACTTACTATTAATCAAGCTACTACTTATAAAGAACATTGTTCCAACTAAAAAGCTGTTTTCGAACAACCTATAACAAGTTTAAATTCGAATCGAAAAATCTGTAACTGTGTCAAATACCTGGGACACTATGTAACAGAATCTTGACTACCAGCAAGACCACCAGTACTACTAAGTCCACAACTGACTTACTATTAATCAAGCTACTACTTATAAAGAACATTGTTCCAACTAAAAAGCTATTTTCGAACAACCTATAACAGTTTAAATTCGAATCGAAAAATCTGTAACTGTGTCAAATACCTGGGACACTATAT
>BPLQ01010973.1:0-71701 GCA_021605075.1 Caerostris darwini | reverse complement strand
AATAAGCTCATAAATGAAAATCAATATGGTTTCCGCAAGAATAAATCAACTATTCTCGCACTCAACAACATCATAAACATCAATAATAGTGCTGTACTTAACAACCGTATTTCATGTCTCCTTTCAACAGATATGTCCAACGCTTTTAACTCTGTGGACTGGACTATCCTAAAAGAAAAGATCTCCAAATTGAGCATCCCGGCCTATCTTAAAAACATCCTTTATGACTTCCTTCACAATAGGGAAGCTATCCTCATGAACAAGGCAAAAAGATACAACAAAGGTATTCCACAGGGTTCATGCTTGGGCCCGATCCTGTGGAACATCTACATTAACGATCTCCTATAGACAGACTTCGGCCCAAATATTCAAGTCCAGGCCTTTGCCGATGACATTCTAATTATGATCCAGGCTCCAGCTTCATACTGCTTCACCGCCGCAAGCAAGGAAGCCATCAAGATCCTCAGAAAATGGACCGAAACCAATCGCATGACCATAAACCATGAAAAAAGTTTCTTTACGATTTTATCAAATCGAAAATGCTCCCATATTCCTTCTATCAAGATTGATTGTCGCAATATTAAATTCACCAAAAACCTCAAATACCTAGGACTATTAATAGACACGAAATTAAACTGATTCCACACCCGAAACAGTATACAGGATAAAAATTTTTAATCTCCAACAAAAGCTTTCCAGGATTTGCGGGCAACCTGGGGTCTTTAACCCAATGGTTAAAAAAAAAAGGAAATTTATAACAGAGCTTACTTGATAGATTGGTCTCATGCGGCCTGCAAGCAGATTTGGTTTCAAAACAGAGTCAAAACAGAATAAAAGGGAAGATCCTCCAACTGCAGAGGTCTGGACTCCTCAACATCACTAGATGCTAAGGGACGCGTCGACGGATGTCCTGCGGCAACAGCAGGCATCCTCCCCGCACACGTCAGCTTCGCCCAAGCATGCGCAAAACCTTTATGGTCAAACACCTAACCAGGTGTTGAAATTTTAAGCCATTCAATCAAGCTCCATTGAATTCAAATGGAAACAAAGCTATCAAGCCCTGACTAAATCCTCAATACACTGGAACCTCTTCAAAGAAAAACTTAGAGGGAACACTGGATCTTACGGATGGCTCCAAATTAAACGACAGAGTAAGTGGTGCATTTGTCATCTTCAGTGAAGGAAAAGAAGTATTCAGCCGTCGCTTCAGGCTAAGTGATCATGCCACGGTATACTTAGCGGAACAAACAGCAATTCATCTGGCAATCGATCATAATCTTCAACTTGCCAGTATAGTCACCGACTCAAGATCAGTGTTACAAGCCCTCCAAAATATCAATCCCCAAGAGTTAAATATTCTCAAATGCAGCCAGTCTAAGAACTATATGACTCTATTCATCTGTTCTGATCATAGCCCACGTTGCTTCCGTGTTCGAAAGCGGCAGATGAATATGCAAAAATAGCCACACCACAACATTAATAGATACCGTAATGTTCCCTTTGAACATTGCAGAAACTCTTAAAAAGTAAATTCAACAAAGAAATCATACAGAATGCAGCAAACCCACTGAGTAATACCACCAAAAGTGAAGTTCGCATCAGCCGCGGAGGTTAAAACAGCCAGACTTCAAGGAGACCTGAATAAACTCACTAATCACTGGCTCACGGTACCTGGCAATGGGCCAGGATTCTTCAATAAGACAATTTGAAATGGTGACAGTGGTCACCAACAGGAGGACAGAACCTCACATCATTCATGATCGCCCAGGAACGTTAGGAGCAAATTCTTCGACCAACTTCAAAGACTCTACAATCAACCTCCTATTGTTCGACAAAGACCAAATCGGCTTTAAGGGAAATTATGCAGCAGAAGTTGCAGAAATCCTTCAGCCCAATGAAGACACTACTAGAAGTTTCGCCAAAAGTAGCTCCATCTTGCTCTTCTAGAACTACAGACAATACACCCTCGTTGGACCCTCGAGTGTTACTTCGCATTGAACAGTAATTATACTGAACACTAACTCAAAGTGCTACTCAAAAACTTTTGACATTGTACGCACACATGTTCACAGCAAACGATATTAAATATACCCCTTCCGTTTCTAATGGGATAGCCTCTGGAACCTATTGTCTTTTACGTGTTATTATTCTATCATGTCATCTGTTGTAAATATTGTCCACTTATATATACCCATTTCATATTGTTTGTATTTTCTTTTGCAGCATTTTTTACTGTGTTTTTATTCACTATCAAGCAGAAACTACAAAATCCATTCCATTCTATGTAATCTTGTTTTCATCAATAAATGTGGCTACAGTTATAGTCCCCGGAGAAGCTAAGTACCTGGTCCAAGATCAGCCTTGTGCATGGTGTGTCAGGTCTGGAGTGCCTACCAGGAGGATGGAGTGGGATTGCTGTTAAACACCGATCATTGGCATCGTATGCCTTCGGGCTTGGTCGATCACTATTATAGTATTACCCTTTACGTGAGGCCGGGGCCAAAGCGATATCAACAGTGCATTTTCAATTTTATTGACAGGAGACAACGGCCAAGAGTCTATCTCCTGTCAAAGCGTCTATTTTGAATTCCTTTCACTGTTACTTATTTTGGTGCCTTACCTCCACGAGGTCCCGGCCGGGCAACGTGCTGAGCACGGCCAAACAGATATTTCTTATCATCAGCAAGGGTAAAACTTTCTAAAAAAAAAAAGGAAGTCTATTTATATTGTCTGAGAGTCATGAGTCAAACTCTCGCTGAGGAGGTGGAAGAGGGTGGTAGTGAGGATAGCGTCCTCAAGGCAACAATGCTATTCAAATCCATAGTGGATCTAACCTACCAAGAAACCCTAAAAGCAAGAGACAAGGCTCAGATAAGAGACTTGGTTACAAATATGATGCAGATTATACAACTGCAAAATAGAAGCTTATTTTCCTTGATCGATGCCAACAACGAACTTGAGAAAATGATAGCAAAAAAGCCTTCCTTTTCTCAGGTGGTTAAATCTACGATAGAAAAACAACAAAAAGAAGAAACGTCAAGGAAAACTGTAACTAAACAAAAAGTCTTTCATTCTCTTATTATAAAACCAAATGATGAGAATAAAACTTCTTCTTTTACAAAGAAGGAGCTTCAATAGATAATTTAAAAATCGGCATAAGAAGTGTAAAGAACATTTCAAAAGGAGGAATATTTGTAGAGACTACAAACTTGGACGACGCAAATAAACTAATTGAAGAATTGGAAAAAAATGAAAATATTAAGGATAAATTCAAAATCTCAAAGCCTACTTTAAGGAATCCATCGATAATATGCTTTAATGTATCTAATGATACATCAAACGATGAGATTATTCATTCTATTGATAAGAAGTATGTAGACCAAACAGAAGGAGAAATAATCAAACTCCGTACTTCATATGAAACTAAATATGGAAAAAACGTTATTGTTGAACTAGGCCCTTTATCCTTTAAAAATATTATGACTCACAAAAAAATTAACATAGGATGGGAAGTTATCTCCCTCAAAGAATCACTGAAACCAACTCAGTGTTATAAATGCGGCAGGTTTGGCCACGTGTCAAAATATTGCAAAAATGAACACGAGATTTGCACAAATTGCACAAGTACAGAAAACAGTTGGCGAAACTGTAATAAGGACTCTAAATGCACTAATTGTGCTTTTTATAACACAAAGTTTAAAACCGATTATAACTTAAACCATAGCTGTATAAACAGATCTTGTAAAATATATAAAAAAGAATTAAAGAACTTGCAAAACAAGATAAACTATGGTTAATAAAGTAAACACAAAACATATTAGAGGTGCTCATATAAATTTAGGCAACGCAACATCAGCCATGGTACAGCTAAATCAAGCAATAATAAGCCAGAATTTTGATTTCTACTGCCTAAAGGAACCATACTACTATAAAAATAAAATAATAAACATTCCTACTTCCTACAAAATAATATCTTCAGAAGAAGCGCCGAAAACGGCAATTGTTGTAAAGCAGTCCACCCAAGTTTTGATCATTTATGTAAGTTCATGCATTACAGCAATTGAACTTAAGTTGGACTCTCGGTCTTTTATTTTAATATCCATATATTGTCCTCCTAGTGAGGATATTGAACCCCTTCTGAATATTCTCCAGGGGATTATGTTGTCACACCAATCTGCCCAAACAATCATTTGTGGTGATTTTAATGCCAAGTCTCGCCTATGGGGAAGGAGAGACTTGGACGCTAGGGGCCAAGAAGTTATTGACTTTTGCTCTACAAATGAAGTCCTAATACACAACAATCCAGCCTCACCCCCAACTTTTTGTTGTTCGAGAGGTGAAAGCTGGATTGATTTAATTATGTCCAAAAATATTAATGACCAGCTAGAAATTAGGGTATTGGATGAAATTTCCAATAGTGACCATAACATGGTAACTATATTATGGTCAACTCATGACAACTTAGAGTCAAATTTTAAAATTAAACTGAAGCAACTAAATTGGCTCAAATTAAAAATCAACTTCGCCCAATTATTAGAAAATAGGGAAAACTATATAAATTCAATCAGTCCAAGAGATTTAAACAACTATATTGTACAGATTCAAAAGTTAATAATAGAAACTTCTATTCAACCTCAAAACTCAAGCGGTTTAAAGAATAGACAATCTAAATCAAAGAATCCAGGTTTTTTGGAACGCAAATCTAAGAACTTTAAGATCAAAAGTGCGAGCACATAGAAGGCTTTTCCAGAAAGAAAAAGACACATTGGAAAGACAAAGGAAAAAGTTAATCTACAAAAATTTACAAGCTACGTACAAAAAAGCTATTCTTAAATATAAGAAAGAAAGTTTTAAAATCTTTGTTGGAAATATCACAACAAAAAATATATTTGGAAAAAACTTCAAACTGATAGCAGATAAAATTACTGCAAATAAAATCATCAAACCAATAAAGGACGAATCTGGATAATCACAAAATCATGAAATGAAACTATTAACAAAATCTTGGGCCATCATTTCATTTATAATGAATGTTCTCAACAACATGAACTGGAGTATTTAACTCCTATAAACTCTATAAACTCTTCAGAATTTAGAGGTTTCACAGAACAGGAAATAGGAAGTGTAATTTCGAACATTAAACCAAACAAGTCCCCAGGACCAGACAGTATTCCTGGTGAACTTGTGAAGGAGATGTATTATGCCAATAAGGTATGGTTTATGGCCTTACTGAATAGGCTATTGGAAGATGGAGTATTTCCTAAGGAATGGAAAAGGGCTAACGTAGTTTTTATACCCAAAGAAAACAAAGACCTTAGTGTGGCAGCACACTATAGGCCTATTTGCCTATTATCATCATGGGGGAAGATTTTTGACAAATTAATATCAAACAGGATTACATACTATTTGGAAGTAAACGATTTCTTCAATCCCAGACAATACGGATTTAGAAAGAGAAAATCAACTATCTCAGCAATCCAAAACATAAAATCTTTTGTTGAGCAAGCAGCCCTAGATAAAAAAATGGTCTGCCTTATTTCACTTGACATCAAGTATGCATTTAACTCGGTAAACTGGAGTTTACTTAGAAACAAAATAGCCAACTTACGAATTCCTCATTATTTAATTTGCATCATTTTGGATTTTCTGAAAGACAGATCTGCTTCATATGATAACTTAAGAATCTCATATAACCAAGGTATTCCACAGGGATCGTGTCTGGGACTGATACTGTGGAATATATATATAAATGATTTATTAAATCTGGAGTTTGGAGACGATGTCCTTATTCAGGCTTTTGTCGACGACATTGTACTAATGATCAAGGAGAGGGTATCCTATCTTTTCAAAGATAGAAGCCAAGAGCCATTGGGGAAAATTTACAACTGGACTCAAGCCAGTAAACTCGAAATCAACTATGAGAAAAGCAACTATATAATTATCTCAAAGCAAAAATTCTCTCATATTCCCCAAATTAAAATTGCAAACAACAGAATTAAATACTCTAAGGAGTTAAAGTATTTGGGCATAGTAATTGATAGTAAATTAAATTGGACGCCACATTTAAATCACATTAAAGAGAAAATAAATAAAATACAACACAAGTTAGATAGATATGGCAGAGTAACCTGGGGCTTAAACCCCAAGGTTAAAAAAGAAATTTATCTTGCAGTATTGGATAAAATTATTACATATGGTTATCAAATCTGGTATACCAACACTGTAAAGCAGGACATTAAACTTACCCAACTTCAAAGAATAGGTTTAAGAAACATCACAAAAACCTATAAAACGGTCTCATCAGAGGCACTAAATGTCTTGGCAGGATTACCGCCAACTGACTCTTGACTCGACTATATGAGCTTAACACCTCTCATAAAGACTTAATTATAGACAATCTTGTCATCAAATTTGAGGATAGTTATGTTTCTAAGCCACCTTGGGACAGTTGTTCCGTAAATTGGAAACACTTTTCTAATAATTATGCAAACACCATCTTCACAGATGGCTCGAAAAAATCTGGAAGGACAGGCTTTGCATTTGTCTACTACGTAAACCACAAAGAAATTTTCAAATCTATAATCAGAATTAGTGACCACGCCTCAATCTTCACTGCAGAACTACTAGTTATTAGTAGTTCTGTAGATTTCGTCATAACAAATGAATTAAATGACACAATAATAGTATCAGATTCAAAGTGTTTTAGAAGTATTAAAAAGTCCTGAAAACGTAGATATAAATATTCAACGTCTCAAAAATAAAATAAGTTCCTATAAAAACAGAATCCAATTTGAATGGATAAAAGCCCATTGTGGCTGTACACGTAACGAGCTTGCTGACTTTTATGCAAAGTTAGCTATTGATAAACAAGAGATTGACCAACATCAAAAATATACTTTAACTCAAGTTAAGAAAATTCTAGAGACAAAGATAGACATGGTCTAGCAAGACAGATGGAGCCAATCTACTAAGGCCAGATTTTTATTCCAGATTTTCCCACAAATTAGTAGACAAACGACTTGTGGGGACTGTTTTATAAATCAAATTCTTACTACACACGGAGCACTAGCTCCACAGCAACATGGAGTTCTTGGAAAATCAAATATATGTCCCGGCGGGGACGCTGAAGAGTCAAGATTTCACCTGATATGCGAATGCAAATTGTGGTCAAAGGAAAGAGTAAACTTCCCAATTGACTATATGACTTGGTCTATTAGATCCCTAATTAATAATAAACATTCAAAAGCAATATTAAGGGATATAATGGAAAAAAGGTATTTCTTGGAAATAAATAAACTATGATATATATCACTTGGTTCTAGTTGAATACAAGGGTTGAATTATTTATCAGGAAAAGTTCTCCTGTTTTTATTTAATATTAGTGTATATTTCCTTTTGTTATCTGGACATTCACTCGAGTTGAGTAAATTCCCATATATTGTGTTCTTTTGTTTGGTTGTAAGTGTATTTTTTTTTGTAGTTCCCAGTACTGCAAAACTGGAACTCTACGAATTGTAGTCTCCTTAAATGGAATTGATTAGTACGTGTTATTATATTGTATAAAGTACTTTATACAAAGTTGGACTAGTGATGCATTATTGATGTTTTGTTATTACCTAGCAATTGGTAACAATCTCTTATATTGTAGTCACTTTATTGTAATCATTTTACTTTTGTAATTTACTCCAGGGGAGTAAAACTACTACACATTGTGTCTTTTATTTTAGTAATTATTCTTATTATTTTATTAAGATCATTATATTCTGTAAAGTGATACTGTAAAACCAAATTGTTTTTCTAACTATGAAACTATGGAAAGAAGAAGTTCTTTCTTCTATTGAATCCTAATTACTGTCTAATACTATCTAATACCTAACCAACCTCTAACCAACTAAAAAATATATATATATTAAAAAAAATATTAAAAAAAAAAAGTTGGGTCCGTTGGGACGTCAGGTATATTCTTTTCGTTAATTTTTCCTCATAGTTTGAGGCTTTTTATTTGTTTTGTTTTTCAAGAGTTTTTGCCCTTTAGTTAAATGAGTCAGCTTGTACAGTCCGGAATTGCTATCGCAACCCTGGTCTGAAGAGCCGGTTGCCTAGGCGGGACGGTGGACGGGACTATCTGAACTTACCCTTTACGTGAGGGCCGGGGGCCGAAGTGTTTTTTGAAAATATTTTTCCAATTTTTCTCTGACAGGTGACAACGGCCAAGAATCTATCACCTGTCAGCAGCGATTTAAATTCTTCAAATTTTACAGATTATTAAATTACATACCTTCGGTGCCTTACCTCCAAGTGGTCCCGGCCCGGGCAACGTGCAACCCTATTGCACGGCTAAAAAGGCAAAAAAAATCAGTTTGGGTAAAACTTCTGTTCTCTGCTGGGGAAGTCCGTCATGGACGACTCACAGATCTTAGAGGATGATCACGTGGCGAAAGCCATGGAGATCTTCAAAACTTTTTTTGATCTTTCCTACAAAGAAAAACTCAGAAGCGAGGATAAAAGTCACATGAGAGAAATAATCTATCAATTAATGGATATCGTCCAGAGACAATCTACAGAAATCTCATCACTTAATGGAGCAAAGGATGAGTTGGCTAAACTGCTTCAGAAACCAACATACGCTGAAGTAATGAGCTCTAAACAGGAGAAAATTGATCATAAAACTCCTAGTTCAGTCCAAAAGAAAGCAAAGAAATGTCAGGCAATAATTATAAGACCTAAAGATGAAAATAAAACCTCATTATATACTAAACAGCAACTTCAAAAGAACATTAATATTAACAGGTTAAACGTGAATATAAAAAAAATAAGGAATGTTGCAAAAGGAGGCCTTTTTATAGTCTTCAACCTCGGAAGAGGTTGAAAAAATTATAGAAGAAATACAGCAAAATGAAAATATTCAAAATGATTTCATAGTATCAAAACCAAAATTAATTAATCCCAGTATTATATGCTATAATATATCAAAAGATACTACTGACGAAGAAATACTAAATACTATAAAAGAGAATTACGCAAAGGGTACAAATGAACAGAATGAAATAAGAATCAAAACTACATTCAAGGGCAAACATGGAAATAACTACATAATTCAACTGGATCCAAGTTCTTTTAGAAATATTATAAGCAGAAAAACTATTACTGTTGGCTGGGAGATAATCCATTTTAAGGAATATCTCCGGCCCATACAGTGTTATAAGTGTGGCAAATTTGGCCACCTCTCAAAAGTATGCAGAAGTGAAAAAGAAATTTGTACCAATTGTGGCCTGGATGACCACAATTGGAAAAATTGTAGTAAACAGTCCAAGTGCACTAATTGTAGCAACCACAATATTAAATTCAGGACAAGTTTTAACGAAGACCATAGTTGTATCTCTTTCAAATGCAAAGTCTAAGAAAAAGAAGTTAAAAATCTTATAAATAAAACGAACTATGGATAATAGTCCACCAAAATATATTAAAGGTATACATATAAACCTGGGAAATTCAATTGCTGCTATGGCGCAGCTTAATCAACATATAATTAATAATAATTACAACTTCTATTCTTTGAATGAGCCCTATTACTTCAAAAACAAAATCATAAATATTCCTAATTCCTATTCGGTCTTTTCAGAAAATGAAAGACCTAAAACAGCTATTTTATTAAGAAACCCATCCCAAAATTTCATGATTTATATGAATAGAGATATAATCATTATGGAAATCTCTTGCAGCAATGTTTCTTTTATTTTAGTTTCAGTGTATTGTTCTCCTAGTGAGACTATTGACGATAACCTTTTCATCCTGCAGGAACACCTTCAGAAATATTTAGACAGAAATATAATTATATGTGGCGACTTTAATGCCAAATCTAGGGTCTGGGGCGTAGAGACCTAGACCCAAGAGGGCAAAAGTTGTTGGACTTTTGTGCATTAAATAATTTCAATATTGAAAATAACCCAGCCTCACCCCCCCCCTTTTTGCTCTACGTGTTGTGAGAGCTGGATAGATATTATTCGCACTAGAAATATTATTGATGGTCTCTCGGTTGAGGTTGTTGACGACATAACAAATAGTGACCATAACTTATTAGAAATTAATTGGCTACTTGATATATCTACAATGGATGAAAAACCAAGAATAAACTTGAGGACAATAGATTGGCTAAAACTGAAAGTAAACATGACCAAGGTAATAGAAAAGTACGTACACAAATTTTCCGATCTATATAAAACTAGTATTGATCAACTAATAAATAATCTCCAAAAAGATATATTTGAAATTGTTATGGACTCACAGAGACCTGTAAAGAAAAGAGAAAATAGAAACCCAATATGGTGGTCTCCACAATTGAGAACAGAGAGATCAAAAACAAGAGCACTAAGGAGACTTTTCCAAAAGGAAATGAACGATGATATAAGAAATATAAAAAAGCTAAATTATAAAAGACAACAAGCATTGTATAAAAAACACATCCTGGAATGTAAAAGGAAATGCTTCAAGGACTTTATTGGTATAATTACTACAAATAACATTTTTGGGAAAAACTTTAAGATCTTAACAAATAAAATCAAATCGACAAGAGCTTTTAGTCCAATTACCAGGATTGATGGAACTGTTACCTCCTCAATCGATGAGACTATACAGCAAATCTTGAATTATCATTTCCCTCTTAAAATCTATTTAGATAATATTTCACCGGTATTTTTGAATAATTCAGAATACATTTCTATAAATAATGAGGAAATTGAAAGTGCATTGGATAAAATAAAACCAAATAAATCTCCAGGGATAGACAATATCCCTGGAGAAATAATAAAAGAAATTTACCTTGCCAATAGATCTTGGTTTGGCCATCTTTTAAACCACCTATTAAGAAATGGAAGCTTTCCCACTCCGTGGAAAACAGCTCGTGTGGTACTAATACCAAAAGCTGGAAAAAGTCTTACTGAGGCGTCTCACTACAGACCAATCTGCCTCCTGTCCATGTGGGACAAATTATTTGATAAGATTATAGCAGATCGACTGACTTATTATCTAGAAACAAATAATGTTATCAGTTTAAACCAATACGGCTTTAGAAAAAATAAATCGACTATCACAGCTCTCCAAAAAATAAAAAGCTTTATTACGAACGCAGATTCAGAAGGTAAAATTACTTGTATAATATCAATAGATATAAAAAACGCATTTAATTCCATTGACTGGAAAGCAAAAAATTAAGAGGCTTCCTCTGCCTTCGTATCTAGTTCATATTTTATTTGATTTTTTATCGAACAGATTTATTTCTGTTAATGGCTTTGAATCATCATATAATATGGGTATTCCACAGGGCTCCTGTTTAGGACCCGCCCTGTGGAACATCTTTATAAATGATCTTCTGCAGATCGATCTTGGAAGTGGTGTCAGTATTCAGGCTTTTGCCGACGACTTAGTAATAATGATGAAGGAAAGAGCCACTTATCTTTTTAAGGAAACAAGTATTAATCCTTTGAATATTGTAAATAATTGGATTCAAGAACATAAACTTCATATCAACTATGAAAAAAGTAGCTATATTATAGTCTCGAGTAGGAAATTCTCCTATATTCCTTCTCTGAGAATTAACAAGTATAAAATCACTCATTCTAAAAATTTGAAATATCTTGGTGTATTGATAGACAACAAACTTACATGGAACCCACATCTTAACTACATAAAAGATAAAATAAATAAAGTTCAAAATAAACTAAATAGATTCTGTAGAGCCACTTGGGGCCTTGAGCCAAATGTTAAAAAGGATATATATGAAAAGGTTCTGGAAAAAATAATAATCTATGGCCACGAAATTTGGTATAGAGGGACAGTAAAACAGGACTTAAAAATTAATCAGCTCCAAAGAATTGCTTTGTTAAACGTAACTAAAGTATACAAAACACTTGCCTCAGAAGCCATTAATATTTTAGCGGATGTTCCACCCCTAAATGTTAAGCTAAAAAACCTCCAGAAATTCTATAATCTTAGGGTTCATGGCGAGAGCTTCGATCTAGAGGACACGGTTATTAACAAAGAAGATTTGGAAGAAACTCCAGGAATCAAGCCTCCCTGGGATACTGTTCAAATCAGATTTAAGGCATTTTCAAACAATTATAACAACACAATTTTTACAGACGGCTCGAAAAGAAATAATAAAACTGGATTTGCCTTTGTACATTATATTAATGGAATAGAACAATACAATGAATGGAATAGAACAATACAAAATAAGTATAAGTAATCATGCATCCATTTTTAAAGCGGAAATGCTTGCCATTAAATATGCAATAGAATATATAAAATGTAATAACCTATCAGACACTATCATAGTATCAGATTCAAAATCAGTACTAATGGCACTAAGTAATATAAATAATAAAGATGAAAATATATATGCATTAAAAAAGAATATCAATTACTTGGATAGAAATATAAAAATTGAATGGATTAAAGCACATGAGGGCTTTGAGGGAAACGAATGTGCAGACCATTATGCAAAAAATGCAACAGAGAAGGAATTTGTAGATTTAAATGTTAAATTACAAAAGTCTCAAATAAAAAAATTATTACAAAAAAAGATAAATAAAACATGGCAAAGTATGCCAAAGTAAACATGCCAAAGTAAAAAAGCAAGAGATCTTTACGATGTTTTTACAAATGTAAATAGAGAAAGAATTTCTGGAGACTTTTTTATCAACCAGATTTACACTTCACATGGGGTTTTTGCTGCGTATCAGTCGAGATTTTTTTCTAAAACTAGTACCTGTCAATGCGGCGAGGGAGAAGAAACCAGGCAACACCTTCTCTACACATGTAGGATCTTTGAAGAAGATAGAAAAAAATCCTTTCCTCCAAATTTCCAACTCCTCTCTATTAGAAGATTGCTGAATTTCAGCGGGGTTAGAGCGGCTATTAGAGAAATCTTGAAGAAACGGTTAGAACAAAACATGGGAATTACTTAAAGGAAGAGAAAAAAAAGTCCTTTTGTTCAACAAATAATTGTATTATTTGTTCTTTTATTTTTATTTTTTCTTGTGGAGTTCCACAAGTTTTTTCTTTTTCTTTCTTTTAGAGGAAAGTCCCTCTATTCTGTAAAAAAAAATATATATAATAATAAAAAAAAATACAAAAAAAAAAATAAATAAATAAATAAATAAAATTTAAAAAAAAAGTTGGTTAACAGTTGCACGACAAATCTTCCAGTTTGTTTATCTTGTTTTGATGTTTATTTTGAATTTACGGATAGTTTTCGTCTTTTCTTTGGACTTTGTCGACCCTTATAGAAGTTTACCCGGATTTTTAGTTTATCCTCTTAATTTGAAAGTACAGTTCGGGATTGCTATCGCAACCCCGATCTGAAGTCCCGTGTGCCCTAGGGCGGAGCGGGTGTAACAATCCTAATTACCCTTTACGTGAGGGGAGCGCAGTGGATCCACCTCCTCGTGGTGCCCCTCGGTAACCTCACTTAAAACGGCTAAGAGATCCACACATCTCGGCGGGTGTTCTCGAACACGTTCTGTAGCGTGAACGTTGATGCCTTAGAGTATAAAAAGCCCAGTTGAGGGCAGCCAAAGACTGTGGGGGTGTTGTACTTATTACATATCACCCTATCCGTGGAGCCGGATAAGGAGGAATCCTGGTAGCCCTGAGTTGGTTCTGTCTGCGCTTCTGGTCATTCAGCTTCCGTAAGCCTTCGGGCAGGTCGGCAAATCTTTTTCGAATTACCCTTTACATGAGGCCGGGGGCCGAAGACTTGTATTCTTGAGATTATTTCTAAATTTTTTTATTGATGGGTGACAACGGCCAAGAGTCTATCACCCGTCAATAGTGTTTATTTGTCTTTATAAATCTTGAAATTTTTTCATTTGTCTTTGGTTGCCTTGCCTCCACGGGGCCCCGGCTGGAAACGTGCAAAGTTTGCGCGGCTAAAAAGGCAGTAAGCGTTATCAGTTTGGGTAAAACTAAATTAGATTATAATGAATGTCTCCCTGCCCACCACAGAGGAGGAGGTGGAGGTAGAAAGAGGAGGAGAGGACAATACTCAAAAAGCTGTGCATTTATGTATATCCCATATTTCATTCACATATTATGACAGGCTAAAACAGGAGGACAAGTCACAGATGCGGAATATGATAAATTCCCTATTGGACATAATTCAACATCAAAATAGAGATATTTGCACCTTATTAGGTGCAAACGAACAGTTGGAAAAGATAATGGACAAAAAACCTCATATGCACAAGTTACAGGACAAAGCCTGGAAATACAGAGAGGAAAAGAATCAAAAGAAAGCAGAGTGAAACCTAAATCTATTCAATCTTTGGTAATAAAGCCAATAGATGAAAACAAGTCCTCAACATTCACTAAGAAAGAACTTCAAAAGGACTTACCACTGGACCATATCAATATAGGTATTAAAAAGGTTAAAAACATATCAAAAGGGGGAATATACGTTGAAACGTCTAACCAAGGTGATCTAGACACTCTAATAAATGAGATGTCAAAAAATGATAAAATAAAAGAGCAGTTCAAAATTATAAGACCCAGACTAAGAAATCCAACAGTGATTTGTTATAATGTTTCAAGCGATACATCAAATGAAGAGTTCTTAGAAATCCTCAAACAAAATTATCTTGAAAGAGAAGAGAATGATCAAATAAAAATTAGAACTAGCTACGCAGGACGTAACGGAAAAAATATCATAATAGAACTGGGTCCTAAAACATTTAAGAAAATAATAAAGGATAAGAAAATTAGAATTGGGTGGGAGATAATTTTAGTAAAGGAATTTTTGAAACCCACCCAATGCTATAAATGCGGGAGATTTGGTCACATTGCAAAATTTTGCGTTAGTGATCACGAAATTTGCACAAAGTGTCGTTCAAGAGACCACCAATGGAAGAATTGTAAAAACGACCCAAAATGCTTAAACTGTAATTACCACAATGAGAAATTCAAGGCTAATTATAATATCTCTCATAGCTGCGCGGGCAAAAGTTGCAAAATATACGAAAAGGAAATAATAAATCTAATAAATAAAACTAATTATGAATAATAGCAATAATTACGTTAAAATAAAAGGAGCTCATATAAATTTGGCAAACTCAACAGCAGCTATGACCCGACTCCATCAATCTATAATAAGTCAAGATTTGGAATTTTACTCACTGAACGAGCCTTACTCGTATAAGGACAAAATAATAAGCATTCCAAACACTTACAAAGTTGTTGCTTGTGAGGATTCCCCTAAAGTAGCAATTATAATTAAACAGACTACCTATACTTTATTAATCCTGGCATCAGTTAATCTGGTTGTTTCGGAAGTGTTAATGCACAGTAAAACTTTGATTTTGATATCCGTTTACTGTCCTCCAAGTGAGGATATAGATCCACATTTAAATAATCTACAGTTCTTCATACATCGGTACCCCTCATATGATTTTATCATATGTGGTGATTTTAATGCCAAGTCTCGACTTTGGGGTAAGAGAGACTTGGACATTAGAGGCCAATCTGTAATACAGTTTTGTGCTTTAAATGAACTATTCATTCACAATAGTCCATCTTCTCTACCAACTTTCTCCTCCACTAGAGGAGAGAGTTGGATAGATCTTATTATTACATGCAAAATTGATTCAAACTTCACAATTAAGGTGATTGATGATATTACGGGAAGTGACCACAATATGATTATTATGGAATGGTCAATTGTAGAGGAATGCTTTGATTTACCAAGAATAAACCTCAAAAATATTAATTGGTTAAAGTTAAAAACAGAATTTGCTCTTTTAACCGAAAAATTTAAAATTGACCTTAATTCTTTGAACAAAAAGGAAGGAAATTCCTTTATAGATAATGTCCAGAAATCCATATATAATATGTTCAACAACTCAAATAATTGCAAAGAATTTAAGAAACAGAAGAGAAATGCAATTTGGTGGTCACCAAAGTTAAGAGCTATGAGATCAAGTGTTAGAGCTATTAGAAGATTATATTAAAAGGACCCTGGCCAGGCTACCAGACAGATAAAAAAATTGGATTATAAGAGGAGCTTGGCTATGTATAAAAAAACTATTTTATTGTATAAAAGAAACAGTTTTAAACTATTTATTAGTAATATTACTACTAGCAACATTTTTGGGAAGAATTTTAATATCATTAAAGATAAAGTATCAAATGATAAGATTTTTAGACTAAGTCCTGGTGGATCAAATTTAGATCCTATGACTTTACATGATACTGTTTTTAATATTTTAAAATACCATTTTGTTCAGAGGAATTATGAAGAAAATATTCAGCTAGATTTTATTACACATGATGATTTTATGGCACTGGATGCCCTTGAAATTGAAAAAGTTGTTGTAAATATTAAAACTAAATAAGCCCCAGGTTTCGATCTGATTCCAGGGGAATTAATAAGAGAGTTATTCTATTCAAACACAATATGGTTTGTAAATATCTTTAATCAACTATTAAAAAATGGAATCTTTCCTGCTATCTGGAAACTCGCTAAAATTGTATTGATTCCTAAACCGGGCAAAGATCTTACAATCCCGGCTCACTACCGACCTATTTGTCTTTTGCCAACATGGGGCAAAGTTTATGATAAAGTAATTGCAAATAGAATAGTCTATTATTTAGAGATGAGAAATTACTTTAGCCCTAACCAATACGGATTTAGAAGAAGGAAATCTAGAATTAACGCACTGGAAAATATCAAATCTTTTGTTAATCAAACTCATGCTGAAAATAAATTAGTTTGTCTAATTTCATTAGATTTCCAAAATGCATTTAATTCCCTTAATTGGAATATCCTAAAGCAAAAGGTTAGAGATTTACCAATTCCGGTATATCTTATAAAAGTTCTTTTTGACTTTCTGAAAGATAGAGCAATACTATATAAAAATAATGAAGTTCCATATAATCAGAGTGTTCCACAGGGTTCTTGTCTTAGACCAACCCTGTGGAACATCTTCATTAATGATTTACTAAACAAAGATTTTGGTGAGGATATCAAAATTCAAGCTTTCGCTGATGACGTAATTCTCATGATTAAAGAAAAAGCTTCTTATCGTTTTAAAGATAAATGCATTGTACCATTAAACACTATTAAATTGTGGATTGAAGATAATAATTTGAGTATAAACTTTGATAAGAGCAATTTCATAATAATATCCAAGAAGAAAGTTTCTCGCATACCTGCTATAAAAATCGACAACAAAAGAATTAAGTATAATAATAAATTAAAATATCTAGGAGTGATTTTGGATGATAGAATGTCTTGGAACCCACATTTAGAATACGTCAAAGGAAAAGTAAATAAAATACAAACATAAAATTAATAGATTTTGTAGGGTGACTTGGGGTCTCGAACCTAAAGTGAAAAAAACTATATATGAAAAAGTTATAGAGAAAATCCTTTTTTATGGTTACGAAATTTGGTTTAAGAATTCAGTTAAACAGAATATAAAACTTAGACAGATACAAAGAGCAGCTCTAATAAACGTTACCAAGACCTATAAAACAGTCTCAACAGAGGCTATAAATATTCTCTCTGG
The DNA here is from genome assembly GCA_021605075.1 of Caerostris darwini. NCBI lineage: Eukaryota > Metazoa > Arthropoda > Arachnida > Araneae > Araneidae > Caerostris > Caerostris darwini. Next base: position 54,140 of record BPLQ01010973.1, on the reverse strand, counting down.
CATTGTACCAATAAATATAAAACTAAACAACTTAATCAAATTGTATAATTTGAAAACTTTCCATAAGGAAATAATTTTTGATGATTTAACAATAGGTCCTGAAGACTGGGAAAATAATGAATTTTATAATATACCTTGGGACAGTAGCCATATTATTTGGAAAGAATTTACGCATAATTATGATCATACAATTTTTACTGATGGCTCGAAGAGGAATGATAGAGTAGGGTACACATTTGTATACTACAATTTGGGGGAAAAAATATATAATAAAGGCTATAGATAAAGTGATCACGCAACTGTTTTTTTTGCAGAGTTATTAGCAATTAGTGACTCTGTAGATTATATAATCGAAAATAATCTTAAGAATATCACCATTGTCACTGATTCTAGATCAGTATTAGATGCGCTGAAAAATATAAATAATAAAGATGGGAAGATAAACACATTTAAAAATAAAATTAATAAATATCACGGAAAAATAGATTTTGAATGAGTTAGAGCCCATAAAGGTTACTTAGGTAACGAAGTAGTGGATGACTACGCTAAAAGGGCCACAGAGAAAGATCGTGTGGATAGATATGAAAAATTTTCTATTCCCCAAATTAAGAGAAAACTATTTCAGGTTATGATAGAGACTTGGCAGAATAATTGCAACAATATAAATGTGGCAAGACCTGTATACGAAATCTTTCCAAGAGTTAATACTAACAGAAATTCTAGTGATTTTTTCATTAACCAAATTATAACTACACATGGCGTGTTTAACGCCTACCAGAACAGATTTTTTAATAAACCAAGCCTATGTTTATGCGGAAACTCAGATGAAACAGTACACCATTTGATCTTTGAATGTACAAACTGGAATGAGGAACGCAGAAATCTTCCAGGTAATCTTAGAGATATTTCATTGAAATACCTAATTCTTAATAATAAATAAATAGCTGTTTTAAAAGAGATTATAAAGAAACGTTTCCTTCAAGTTATAGAACAACTGTGAATTATGTTTTGATACTTCTTTTGTGATATGTAAAAGTTTCTTCGGAACTTTAAATACCTGTTATATTTCCCATTTTTGTTAATCCTAATATTATGTGTTACAGGAATAGTTATCCTGATATTTTTTGTTATATCGATTAATTGAGAATTAATCGTTAAGTTTTTTGAAAATATGTTTTATCTATTGTTTTCTCTATCTCATTTTATGTTACAGGAATAGTTTTCCTGAATTTATTATTATTGTTTTAAAATTGTATTTTGTGTCTTTGTACTGACTTTACTTACAAAAAAAAAAATTGTTGGTTGGCGGTTGCCGACATGTCTTCCAGTCAGTGCAGCTCTTTTTTCAGTTTAGTTTTTTATTTTGATTTGACCTCAAAGCTTGAGGTGTTAAAATTTTAGAGGTAGAGGAATTATTTTTGCTTTTCGTTTGGTAAAAGTTTTACCCAAAAAAAAATTTTCAGTTCTCGGTTAAGCTCGTACAGTTCGGGATTGCTGTCGCAACCCCGGCCTGAAATACCGTGTGTCCTAGGACAGGTCGGTTACTAAGTTGACTTACCCTTTACGTGAGGCCGGAGGCCAAAGATATTTTGAACTTAATTTTGTATTCTAAATTTAATTGACAGGTGACAATGGCCTAGAGTCTATCACCTGTCAATAGCGTTTATTTAGAGAATTTTTCAAAATTAAATATTAAAACTTATTTTCTTATCTGTGGTGCCTTACCTCCGCGAGGTTCCGGCCGGTAACGTATTCATCACCGGATACGGCTAAAAAGGCAGATAAATCATCAGTGGGTAAAGACTGGAGCCCCCCCCCCCCAAAAAAAAAAAAATGATAAACGTACTACCAACTTTAGACGAGGAGTACGAATTAGAGGATGGAGCAGAGGAGGTTCACGTTAGAGAAGCAAACAAAACCTACACCACTTTAATTCAATACACATTCCAAAAGAGCCTTGGAAGTGAAGAGAAGTCCCTCATGAGAGATTTAATCACAAATCTGTTTCACACTATACAAAATCAAAATAAGGAAATATATTCCCTAATGGCGGCAAAAAAAGAGTTAGAAAAACTAATTGAGATGAAACAGACTTATGCAGAAGCATCAAGAATAATTGCGGAAAGACCAAAAACAGAAACTATAAAAACAACTGAAACTAAACAAAAGATGCAACCAGCCCTAATCATCAAACCAATTGATGAAGGGAAAACTTCGACCTACACAAAAAAAGACTTACAAAAAAATATCAACTTAGAACAGATTAAGGTGGGTATTAAAAAATTTAAAAACATATCTAATGGTGGTATCTATATAAAAACTAATAATGTTGAGGATCTTGATGTTTTAGTTGAAGAGTTATCAAAAAATAAGAATGTAAATGATAAATTCAATATTAATAAGCCAAAACTTAGAAATCCTACCATAATAGGATATAACATCTCAAATGAAACACTAAACGATGAGATCTTAGAAACTATTAAAAATAACTATATGCATGATAATGAACAGGATTGTCTTAAACTTAGGACATCCTACCCAAGAAGGAATGGAAAAAACGTTATCTTGGAAGTGGGGCCTAATACCTTTAAAAAAATTATGGAAAAGAAAAAGTTATACATTGGATGGGAAATAATTTCAGTAAAAGAAATATTAAAACCTACCCAATGCTACAAATGCGGCCGTTTCGGTCATGTAGCCAAATATTGCAGAGATACGGATTAAACCTGCACGAATTGTGGAAATAAAGAACACAATTTTAAGAACTGTAAAAATGAGAAAAGGTGTATAAATTTTCTAAATCATAATGTTAAATTCAAAACCAATTTCGATACGGGTCATAGCTGTGTTGATAAGACTTGCAAAATTTATGATAAGGAAATAAAAAATTTACATAATAAAATTAATTATGGATAACAATTCTGAACAAAATATCATAATAGGCGCACATATTAATCTTGATAATGCAATAGCAGCTATGGCGCAGTTGAATCAGACCCTAATTAATCAAGTCTATGACTTCTATTCATTGAATGAGCCCTATTCCTATAAAGGTAATATAATCAACATTCCTTCGTCTTATAAAATATACGCTTTTAACACGAACCCAAAAGCAGCAATAGTAATTCATCAGATGTATACTTCTCTTATTGTCCATACAGACTCATCATTGGTTATTTTGGAAGTGGTTATTAGAAATAAATCCTTTATTATCATCTCAGTTTATTGCTCGCCAAGCGAGAATATTGAAAATAACTTAAATGTCATTCAATAATACATTCACAGCTATGAATCAGCACAAATTATTATTTGTGGAGATATGAACGCCAAATATAGAGTGTGGGGCAGACGAGACCTGGATAGCAGTGGCCAAGCAGTTATTGAGTTTTGTACTCTAAATGATTTATATATTCAAAATGATCCAGCTTCCCCTCCCACTTTTTGCTCCACAAGAGGGGAGAGCTGGATTGACTTAATTATCACCGAAACATCCCTGAGGATTTAAATATCTCTGTTCTTGATGAAATAAGCAACAGTGACCATAATATGGTCACTGTTGAATGGAAAACATCTACTGAGGGAAATAAGAGAAATTTTATAAATGTGAATAAGTTGAATTGGCTTAGACTCAAGGTAAATATTTCGCAATATTTAAATAAATAAGCAAATATTGATTTTAATAATGTTGAGGACCCAAACAATCTTATTAAAGAAATTCAGAGTTCTATCTATAACATTATGGAAAACTTAAATGGTAATAAAATTAAAAAGAATAACAAAAATGTTAGTTGGTGGACGCCTGGATTCAGGGCATTTAGGTCTAGAGTAAGGGCTCTCAGGCGTCTATACCAAAAAGAAACTGAATCTCAGATTAGAGAAGTTAAAAAATTGAAATTTAAAGCCTTACAAGCTAAGTACAAAAAATCTATTCTTTGTCATAAAAGAGATTGTTTTAAAAGTTTTATTAGTGGCTTAGTCACAAAAAACATTTTCGGAAAGAATTTTAAAATTTTTACAAATAAAGTAACTAATAGTAAAATTTACAGGCCAATTTTAAATGATACTGATACTATTGGAAATATTAAGGATATTGTACAAAACATTTTGGAATACCATTTTCCACTGAAAAATTATTCAGAAGAAATCTCTCCAATTTAGATGAATATATTAAACTTGAAAAACCAGAGCTTGAGGGTGCTCTATATGATTTAAAATCCAAAAAGGCCCCAGGTTTTGATGGCATCTCTAATGAAATTTTAAAGGAAATGTATTTGGCTAATAAGAATTGGTTCGTTGATTTTTTTTGATTATCTTTTGTCAAAAGCGATATTTCCAAGGGAATGGAAAATTGCACTGGTTACACTTATACCTAAGCCCAAAAACGATTACTCGTCTGCCTCGCACTACAGGCCAATTTGCTTATTACCCACATGGGGTAAACTTTTTGATAAGATCATCTCTAGACGCACTTCCTATTATTTGGAATCCTCTGAATTTATTAGCAATAATCAATATGGATTTAGGAAATATAAATCTACAATTACTGCTTTTCAAAACATAAAAAACTACATAGATCAAGCCTCTATTGAGGGGAAGATGGTTTGTATAATTTCGATTGACTTTAAAAATATATTTAACTCTGTTAATTGGAGCATTTTAAGGTGTAAGATCGTTGATCTACCCCTTCCATCATATCTTAAGAATATTCTCTTGGATTTTTTGAATAACAGAGTGATTAAAAATGGTGACACTGAAATTAAATATAATATGGGTGTTCCACAGGGATCCTGTTTAGGTCCTCTACTGTGGAACATCTTTATTAATGATTTGTTAAAAACGGAATTTGATGGGGGTACAAAACTCCAAACATTCGCGGACGATGTTGTATTATTATTGAAAGAAAAAGCCTCTTATTTATTTAAGAACAAAAGTTTACAACCGCTAAGACACATCATAAATTGGACTAGAGAAAATGATCTTAGTATTAATTTTGAAAAAAGTAATTTTACCCTGGTCTCTAAAAATAAGTTTTCTCACATTCGGACTATAAAAAGTGATGACTGTAAAATTTCCTATAAAAAAAGAATTTAAATATCTAGGAATCATACTAGATAATAAGATGACATGGAATCCACATCTGAATTATGTTAAAGACAAAGTCAATAATATACAACATAAATTAAATAGATTAAGCAGAGTTACTTGGGGTTTAACTCCCCAAATTAAAAAAGATATTTACAATAAAATTGTTGAAAAAATTATTATATAAGGGTATGAAATATGGTACAAGGGCAATGTTAAACAGGATATTAAATTAAGACAAATACAAAGAATAGCACTTCTCAATATTACTAAAGCATATAAAACTGTTGCAACAGATGCGCTCCAAATTCTTGCTGGTGTTCCACCAATTAATCTAAAACTTAAAAACCTTATGAAGATCTATAATCTAAAAAACTTGAATGGTTCTATTCCTATTGGCAACTCTATTATTATGGCTGACGACTTAGAAAAAAGATGTTTAAATATCCCACCCTGGGAAACAAATTATATTATTTGGAATAGTTTTTCAAATAGTTATTTAAATATCATCTATACAGATGGTTCAAGAAAGAACGACAAAACAGGTTTTGCATTTGTTTATTTTAAAGATGGTATAGAAACTTTTAGAAGTCTACAAAGAACTAGTGACTATGCAACTGTTTTTACTACGGAGTTACTGGCAATCAGTAGTTCTGTAGATTACATCATTCAAAACAATCTTGATAAAGTTACTATTGTCACAGACTCGAAGTCTGTTTTGATGGCACTCTCTAACATTAAAAATGATACTTATTATGTCTCTTCTCTTAAAAATAAAATAAGATCTTATAAAAATTTGAATGGATAAGAGCTCATAGAGGCTTTCTTGGAAATGAAGCAGTAGACCTTTGTGCAAAACAAGCCTCTGAAAGAAGTACAATCGATATAAATATTAAATATTCATTGACACAAATTAAAAAGACAATTAATAAAGACATAAAAGCAGAATGGCAGATCGCGTGGAACACTTCTGATAAGGCACGACTTCTCTATCAGATTTTTCCTGAAGTTAGTCTAAATAGATTAAGTGGGGACTTTTATTTGAACCAAATACTCACCTCACACGGAGCTATGTCTAGCTATCAAAATAGATTTTTTGGTAAATCAGCTATTTGTCCTTGTGGCGATCAAATAGAGGACGTGAATCATATTATTTTTACCTGCAAAAATTGGAATGATGAAAGGAAATTAAATTTTCCAAATAATTATAAGTTTTTGTCTATTCGTGAACTTCTAAAAATTAATAGAACAAGACTTTCAATAAAAAATATCATAGAAAAAAGATTTATTCAATCAATAGAACATCTATGATTAGATCTGAACTGTTTCTTTTGTTCGTTGTTTTTTGTTCTCAGGAAAAGTGTTCCTGACAAAAAAAAAAAAAAAAAAAAAATTGAGTTTGGGTTAATTGCTGTTTTCTTTCTTTGAGGCATAAATCTGCTTTTGTGGGATAGCCCAATAGCCCGCTTAACGGCAGCGTAGCCGGCCTGCAGGTGGACCTATTGGGTGATTTCCTTCCTTTCTTTTTTCTTTCTTTGTTTTGAGTTGGGATCTTTTATTTTCTTTTGAAAAAAAAGTTATAAAGTCTTCCAGTCAGAGTCAAGTCGACAAGTTTAATTAATTTATTTAATTATTTTACTTCGGTTGTGGTACTAGTCGTTACCCAAAATTATTTTTCTTTTCTAAGTTGTACGGAGCGGGCTTGCTATCGTGACACCGCTCTGATGTTCCGGATGTTCCTTAATGGAACAGGTCGGTAAACTAATGGAATTATTCTTTTCGTCCCTTTAGGCAGAGACGTATACGAGCTCTACAAGGAAGTCAAGGAAAACAGAATGCAAGGCGACTTTTTCCTGAACCAGCTTATTACTGGTCATGGTACTGTCGGCGCCCACCAAGCACGGCTTTTGAAAAAGTCCCCTTCCTGTCAATGTGGACACCCTACAGAGGACAGGCAACACATCATTTACCAGTGCCCTCTTCGGAACAGTATTAGGTACAAGCACCTCCCACCAAACCACAGCTCCATCTCCATGAACCTCATCTTCGCAAACAACAAGTCTAAGAAGGGTCTGATTGAAATTATGAAGATCAAACTTCAATCAGCGCTACAGCCCATCGAAGGCGAAGATGATCCATCTCACTGAATAAGCAACGAACTTTGATCTCCAAAACAGACCATATTTCAAGCGCAATACTGTGGCTTTTTTAGTAGGAACTTTTAATTCCCGCCAGGGACAAATGAACTCAGTTCAACGTCAAAGAAAGAGAACTAAAATTTTTCTTTTTTCACTTTTATTATTATTTTAGTATATTGATTCTTTGTTCGTCCCAGTATTTGTTTATGTTTGTAATTAGTCATTATTAGCTGCAGTGTATCAGTCTTTTCTATCCATTTTGTACCCAAGGAATTTTTTGTATGTATTTATGTATCTTGTATTGTCTTTTATTCTCAATAAATGTGGTGGTACGTCAGATCCCCCGGGCGGGGCTAAGTATCTCCTTGCCCGGCCAGTCATGCTGCTTGACGTCCGAGCCGGGTCTTTTGGTATGTAGGGGGTTGCTCCCGCGGCACCGCTCATCAGATTTGGAAGCCTTCGGGCATGTCATTTAAATTTATCGAATTACCCTTTACCCTGGCCCGGGGGCCGAAGTATTGATTTTGAAAGTTTTGTGTTTAATTTTTACAGCTGACAACGGCCCAGTGTCTATCACCTGTATTGCGTCTATTTTGCGTTTTTTGAAATTTAATTCTTCTTTTGTTAACTGTATTCGGTGCCTTATCTCCACGAGGTCCCGGCTGGGCAACGTGTTTTTCAACACGGCTAAAAAGGCAAATTTTTCTTAGTAGTGTAGAACTATCCTGTTTCAGTATGTCTGAAAAAGCAGTGAGAAGAGGAAGTAGAGCTCATTACTAGAGCGTCGCGAACATACAGATCCTTATTGGATATAACACATCAGAACACTTTAAAAGTTGATGATAAAAGTCGTATGAGAGATATGATTTCCACTTTGATGGATATCATAAATGAGCAAGAAAGGAAGATCAATATCATTACGGGAGCCAAGGATGAATTAGAAAAAAATGTTAAGAACAAACCTTCTTTTGCTCAAGTAGTAAAGACAAATAAAAGGGAAAAGAGTAAAAGCCGCTCAAGAAGCAAGAGCAGGCAAAGAAAGCAGCAGGCTTTCATAATTAAGCCCAAAGATGAGAGTAAAACTGCTAGTTTTACTAAGTCAAAGCTCAAGCAACATATTAACATCAGCAAGTTAAATGTTGGAATTAAAAAGATCAAAAGTATTTCTAGAGGTGGCCTCTTCATTGAAACCACGAACTCTGATGATATTGACAAAATAGTTGATGAAATCAACAAAAGTGAAGGAATAAAAGAGGATTTCAAGGTCATGAAACCTCAATTCAGAAATCCCACAATTATTTGCTATAACATTTCAAATGATACCTCGGAAGAGGAAATAATTAGGAACATTAAAGAAAATTAGGTAGAAGAAGCTAATGAGAAAGACATTTTAAAAGTTAGAACATCTTTTAAAACTAAATACGGAAAAAATTATGTTTTAGAGTTGGGTCCCAACTCTTTTAACAATATCATAAATAAAAAGTCAATCACAATCGGATGGGAGATAATTGCGGTCAAGGAGTTCTTGAAACCCTTGTAATGTTACAAGTATGGTCCACTTATCTAAATTCTGCAAGAATCCAAAGGAAATATGTACTAACTGCGGAAGTGATGATCACAGTTGGAAGAACTGTAAAAATGATTCAAAGTGTCTAAACTGCCACTTTCATAATGGCAAGTATAAGACAAATATAAATTTGGAACATAGCTCCGTTTCTTCAAAGTGTAAAATTTATGAGAAAGAAATTAAGAACTTAATCAACAGAACCAGTTATGGATAAGTTATCTGAAAGAACTGAAATTAAAGGATCTCATATAAATTTAGGAAATTCTATAGCAGCTATGGCACAACTAAATCAGACGATGATTAACAATAACTTTGACTTTTATTCGCTAAATGAGCCTTACAGTTTAAATAGCAAAATCTTGAACATTCCAATTTCTTATAAAATCTTCCATGTTGAAGAAAGTCCAAAAGCAGCGATTGCGGTTAAGCAGTCTGCTCAGGTACTTCTTTTGTTTGAAAGTAGAAACCTCATTCTCTTAGAACTGACTGTGCAAGAGGTTTTATTTTTCCTTATGTCGGTATATTGTTCTCCAAGTGAAGACATTGAAATTCAATTGAATGTCATTCAGGAACTCATTCTCAAATTTTCTGATTCAAAATTGATTATTTGTGGAGATTTCAATGCAAAATCTCGGATTTGGGGAAAGAGAGACCTTGACCTTAGAGGACAAAAACTTTTAGACTTTTGTAACAAAAATGAGCTCTTTGTTGAAAATAATCCTGCTTCTCCACCTACCTACTGTTCTTCTAAAGGGGAGAGTTGGGTGGATTTGGTGATATCAAAAAATATTGAATGCATGCTTCAAATTGAAGTTATTGATGAGATTACAATTAGTGATCATAATTTGATTAATATAATATGGAGCTTGGAAGGAGATGCCACTAACATAACTATGTCAAATATACCACTATGTCAAATGTGAATCTACGGACTATTAATTGGCTTAAGTTAAAGATCAATCTTGCTCGTCTATTGGAGAACCATACGAACGTAATTTATTCTTTATCGGTCCATGATTTGGACAACTATATCAAGGGAATTCAAAAGGATATCTTGGAAAACATTTTGCAGTCTCAAAAGCCCAGAAAGTGTGATAAGGTGAAAAGAAATGCTATATGGTGGACTCCTCAGTTGCGAGCATTAAGAAGTCTGTTTCAGAAGGAAAAGGAAGATGACATGCGAAACATCAAGAAAATTGAATTTAAAAAGTCCCAAGCTCTCTATAAGAAAAATATCTTTCAGCATAAAAAAGCATGTTTGAAAAACTTCATCACCAATATTACGACAAAAAATTTGTTTAAGAAAAATTATAAAATAATTACGGATAAAATCCAGAAAAGCAAGGTTTATGCTCCTGTTCTAAGGTCAGATGGCTCTCTCACTTCTTCTACAGGAGAAACAATTACAACTATTCTTCAACATCACTTCCCGGTTAGGGCATATAAAAATGAAATTTATACAGAGGAATTGGCAACTACTAGCTTTCATGAGCTCTCTAGTCTGGAGATTGAAAGGGCACTGGCAAAGATAAAAAGTAGGAAAGCACCAGGTATTGATAAAATTCCTGGTGAAATTGTTAAAGAGATATATGCAGCAAATAAGGAATGGTTTGTTTTACTCTTCAACATGCTATTAAGGAATGGAAGATTCCCAAGTCCTTGGAAAATAGCTGAGGTAGTACTCATTCCTAAAGTTAGAAAAAAATTGAATATGCCATCACATTATAGACCCATTTGTCTCCTGTCAACATGGGGAAAGTTATATGATAGAATCATAGTTGACAGGCTTATTTATCATCTTGAAATGGCGAATTATTTTAGTCCAAATCAATTTGGATTTAGGAGGAAAAAGTCAACTTTCTCAGCTATTGAGAACATCAAAAGGTACGTCAGTCAAGCTGACGGAGAAGGACAAGTTACATGTCTAATTTCTTTAGACATTGCTAATGCATTTAATTCTGTAAATTGGAATTTATTGAAAGAAAAAATTTTGTATCTTCCCATTCCATATTTTATTAAAAATGCTATATTTGACTTTTTAAAAGATAGATTTATCTTTAATAAAGGAAATGAAATCTCCTACAATATTGGTGTCCCACAAGGTTCTTGTCTATGACCAATATTGTGGAATATTTTTATTAATGATCGTTTGAAGATTGATGTTGGAAATGACATGGAAATTCAAGCGTTTGCTGATGATATTGTTGTCCTAATGAAAGCATCAGCAACTTTTGATTTTAAACAGAAAAGTATAAGACCTCTCAACATGGTGCATGACTGGATTTCAAAACACGATCGAACTATCAATTATGATATGAGTAAATTCATTTTAATTTCTAATAAAAGATACTCTCACATTCCTTCTATTAGGATAAACAACAATAAAGTGGCAAACGTGAAAGAACTGAAATATTTAAGAATAATTATTGATCACAGATTTTCATGGAGTCCGCACCTGAACTACATTAAGGATAAAGTAAACAAAATTCAGCATAAGTTAAACAGATACTGCAAGGTGACTAGGGGCATTCAACCACAAGTTAAGAAAGAAATTTATGAGAAAGTTATTGAAAAGGTAATCACATATGGTTACCAGATTTGGTATAAAGATGGGGTTAAGCAAAACATCAAGATAAGACAGCTGCAGCGCAGCGCTTTTAAATGTTACTAAAGAATATAAGACTGTTTCGTCTGATGCTCTAAATGTTTTGGCAGGTGTGGCTCCTCTTGACATCAAATTGAAATATTGGATTCGTTTTTATCAACTAGAGGCTCTAGGGCAGGATATTTTGCTCGACAACGCAAGTATCTCCCATTCTGATTTAGAGGAAGAAACAAAGATCATTCCTAAATGGGACGTGGAGATTATAGATATATTATAGATTTGCTTTTGTGCATTTTATAAATGGCAAGGAACATTTTGTTCACCAAAAAAGAATAAGCGATCATGCCACAGTTTTTACTGCAGAATTATTGGCGGTAAAAGATGCGGTGGATTACACTATTCATAATAGTTGTTTCAACATGATTATAGTGTCTGATTCTAAATCTGTGCTGGAGGCGATTAATAATTTGAATAATGAAGAAGGGGCAGTGTACGAGCTGAAACAAAAATTTAAATTTTACAAAAATAAAATATTCTTTGAATGGATTAGAGCCCACAAGGGCTTCAAAGGAAATGAGTTGGCTGACTTCTATGCGAAGAAAGCAACGGAGAAAGAAGTTATTGATATTTCTATTAAATTTACGTCATCTCTAATTAAGAAAAAACTTTCTATTTTGTTTGATAGAGAATGGCAGGCAAATTGGAACTCTTCTTTAAAAGCACGTAATTTATTCGATATTTTTCCACAGATTAACAAGAAGAGAATCTGCGGAGATTTTTTCCTCAATTAGATCGTCACGTCCCATGGATCTTTTGCAACTTATCAACACAGATTTTTTAACAAATCTAGTTTATGTGTCTGCGAAGAAAAAGATGAGACCCTCTACCATTTGGTTTTTGAATGCAAATTATGGACAGAACACAGACGGAAAGGTTTTCCAAAGGACTTTGCAGTGATGACCTTGAGACAACTTCTTCATCGGAAAGACTTCAGGCAGACGATTACAGAAATTCTGAAGAAACGACTTGAAACGGCTCTTGAAGAACAATAGAACTATGTATGGCTCTACTGTATATATGTATATATTGTGTTCTTCTTTTCATCTGTCTTTCTTACTTTTCTTATCTTTCTCATCTATTGTAAAAGCTGTTTATGCTTCAGGAGATTTATTCCTGTTTTCTTTTGTATTTCTGTGTGCTTAAAAAAAAAGAGAGAAAAAAAAAGTTGGTTGGTGGAGTTGACAAATCTTCCAGTCAATCAATAGGCTCTTCCAAATTTTTCGTGTTTTTGGTCCTGGTTGGACCCATGGGGTGAACGGATTGTGCGAACGGTATTTCAGGAAGTTCTTGTTTTATTTTTAATAAAGAAGTACGGTTTGGGATTGCTATCGTGATGCCGATCTGATGTGCCGTGTGCCTTAGGGCTGGGCGGTCTAAAGTAACCTGGACTTACCCTTTACCCTCGCGGCATCAGATTTGGAAGCCTTCGGGCATGTCATTTAAAATTTATCGAATTACCCTTTTCGGTAAGACAGGTTAGTTTTACCCTACTGATGAGGAGACCGGTTCTTGCAGCGAGCGAAGCAAGTCGCACCCTCCTGAGGTCCGCGCAACGTAAAAGAGGCGAAAAAGACCCCGTAGCCTTTCCGATTCCGATCCTTTTCGACCAACGCCGTCGACTTCATCGTTCTCCCTACTTCTATTTTCAAAGTGTGCTATTGTGTTTTAATTGGCGTGGTGTACCCGCCAGGATTATTTTCTGTGATTAAGTGTTGTGCTATTAGTTCTGCGTGTGTTATATGTGCGTCAGTGTGTCTTCAAATACGATTTTCATCATCATTAGTGTTTTTCGAAAATTTGACATGAGCGGCTAAAAGCTGTAAAACTACCTTGGTGAGTCCCTCCACACTATATTATTATGAATCTACATGCAATTATGTTTATTTGTATATAAATTGTATTTATGTGCTAATTATAGTTTTGATTTTATGGTGAATCTTAAATTCGCCACGTAATAGTGTACCTTTTGCTTACATTTTGTATTGTCATTTTTTATGCTTTATTTTGATTTAATGTTTTATTTTTGTGTTCCTTTCAATTGACTAGGACTGTATATTAGTAATTTCATCTCCGTTTAATTTTCCGTTATGTATTTAGTATTTTTTAAACGGTTTTTAGTGGGTGTTTTTAAGATTTTTCTTTTTCCTACCCGCAATTCGTTGTCTCCCGTTGCTTCTAGTCACTTATTGTTTTTATTTTACGAAAATTGATGCATCTTTCTTTTATTTAACACTTTGTTTTTGCTTCTGTGTTTATTTTTTCCTATTATTATTTGTATTTTAGTTTTTCTTGATTCTGAGGATTGGGAGAGTGAATCCTTTCTACCTTTCCCTTTCCTCGGTTATATCTTTTGTATTTATCATTTTTGCTGTTTAATTTTTGTACCATTTAAGGAGAATCGCTTTGGGATCATTTCCCTCTTTTGTTTTTTACAGTATCTTAATTGGGGGATTTTCTGTTAATTTTTTAATTTGGATGTTTTTTACGGTAAAGGGGAAAAGGGAGGAATTTTCCTTCAATTTTTCCTTTCCATCTTCATATTTCATGTACTTTTTTATTATTTTCATTGATTTTTGGACATGTTTTTAATTATTGTTCCACCTCTCTAACGATGTCTTCATTTTATTTTTGCGACTTTTAGTTGTGAATGGATGGCTATTTGAAATTATGATTTTTCGGCAACCCGCGAGATCCGCGCTGCCGCCGAAGCTTCTAGAAGGTACCAGACCTTCTAGAAGCTTCGTTCCCGCTGTTTGGGTCGATGACTCAGGGTAGGGGCAGCTTTAGGGGACCATCACTTACCACATTTTAGTGCTTCGTCACTCTCGCGTCACTTTTGTTAAGGGACCAGCCACAAATTGAAGCGTGAGCTTACTTTTTGGACTTGTCTCTACAAGTGATCCTCGTGGCCTTTCGAGAAACTTCTAGAACTTTCTCGATCTTGAGGGGCCGTATATGTTTTTCATTTTGTTTAGGCGTCTCCCAGTTACATTCTTGGTTGGGGGTCGTCTATAAATTGCGGATTTTATTTTTATTTATTTATTTTTTTATGAACATTGACTCCTTATAACATTGTTTTTTCCGGAACCGCCTTAGGAGGAGGTATACTTATTAATTTTGGTTTTTCTTTCTTTCTATTTTTTTTTGTTTCTTTTTTCTGTTTGTTTCTCTGCACGCGTATGGGGTTGGGGGTAATTTTCAGGTGGGGTCATCCTCCTTATCCCGTTTACAGGTCTTCGTGCCTCCATTACAGCTGGGGGTAATTTTCAGGGAGCAACATTACTCATTTGCTTTTTGGGGGGTAGTTTTCAGGCTTCTATTGGGCACTCTAAAGTATCTGTTATTTTATTTTGGGTATATATAATTTTTGAAGATATGTGCGAAATTTATCATGTCGCCATGTATATTTCCTAATCATTGCTTTTGTATATACTGTCTTGAGAAATATTGTGCATCATGTATTCTTCTGTGTCACCATGTATTCTTCCTATTAGTTTATTGTATTGTATAAAGTAATTTATGTGTGGATTCATGATATGTGTGGAGGGGTAGCTCACCGGGGTGGTTTATTGCATTCATTCTTTTTTGTAATTTTCTGCATTCACCAAACTTGTGTTGTGTTATATACCGGACTACAGTGAGACCTTCTTCCTTATTTTGTGTATTAGAAACTTTCTACCAATATGGCAGAAGAGTCCGATTTGGACGCATCCAGCCTGCCCATTGAGGAGGATATTACAGACTTTTCGGACGATAATAACTTGGACTGCGAAAGTATGCTCCAAGCATTAACGTTCTATAATAAGATTTTTGAGCATACCGATACCAAAGAATTAAAGAAAAAACTTAAAACAGCAATACGTGTAAACGCACTGGCAATTGTTAAGATTGTCGCCAGTCAGAACACGTATATTGCCCAACTGGAGGGTAGAGTCCAGACGATGGAAAAGAAGCAGCACACAGCAGGCTCTGATAACAGAGGTGGTGGCAAAGGAACTTGAAAAGAAGTTTCCTGCTCCAAAGGACATTGTTCGGCTTCCCCCAGTAGCGAAGGCGCCATCTACAATCTCCTATGCTGATAGAGTTAAAAGTGGAACTACTACAGAACGTAGTAAAAGCGTGATCAAAAATAAAGTAACGAAGAAATACATAACCACAGTAAAGCCCAAAGAAGAAGCAAGCTCATCCGCCGAAACTCGGAAAATGGTCCAAGCCAAACTGGACATCAGAACACTTAAAATTGGCGTCAAACAAGTAAGAAACATACGGAATGGAGGTATCATAATTGAGACCGATACGGAAACTGACCTGGATAAACTCATCCAGGAATTCAAGCTGCAGGACGACCTCACAAAAAACTTTACCATTGATAAACCTGCACTTAAGAAACCGCAAATTATTTGCTTCGATGTTGCACAGGACACCAGTGGCGACAAAATTCTGGAAGATCTGCACTCACAATTCTCAGAGATAGGCCACGAGAATGAAGACTTCCACATCAAGCACCACTTCAACTCCAAACGAGGAGTGAACTGGATCTTCGAAGTAAACCCTAGCCTCTTCAGCAAGGTAATGGCGGCAAAGAAGATTGCTCTCGGATGGGAGAAGGTTAGCTTTAAGGAATATATTAGACCCACGCATTGTTTCAAATGCGGCAAATTTGGCCATATTGCCAAATCCTGAAAAAAAGAGAAAGACGTATGTACACATTGTGGTCTGGAAGATCACAATTGGAGAAATTGCACGAAACCGGCCAGATGCATTAACTGCCACGACCACAACTTGAAATATAATTCTAAATTTGACATAACCCATAGCTGCATGGACAAAAATTGTGAGATCCTGGAAAAAGAAAGAACCATAATCATCTCTAAAATTAATTATGGATAATTATTCGGAAAATACAATATTAAAAGGCGCACACATCAATTTAGGCAACTCACGAGCAGCTAATTTCCAACTCAATAACTCCATTATGAACTCTAAATTTGATTTTGTCTCTATTAATGAACCTTATGTTTTTGAAAATACCATCACTGCTATACCCATCAACTATAAAATTGTGGCAGCAGACTGTGGGCCAAGAGCTGCTCTTGTTATCAGAAGCACTCTTGAAACACAAACACTTCTGGTGACCAGAGACACATCTGGTGACACATCACACGTGATTTGGACTGTCTCCTGATCTCAACATATTGCCCTCCTAAGGGTATTCTCGCTACAAACCTAGACGTCTTACAATCCTTCCTAGAAAAATACCATCTCTTCAAGACCTTCATCTGTGGCGACTTCAACGCTAAATCGCGGGTGTGGGGCAAAAGGAATGTTGACAATAGAGGCACACAGTTATTGGCCTTCTGTAATGCCATGAAACTTACCATAGAAAACTCACCATCCTCCCTACCCACCTTTGACTGCAGGAGATGTCAGAGCGGGATTGACCTGCTGCTGACTAAGAACATTGACAAAGGGATTTCTATGGAGGTCTCTGATGACATGTCTAACAGTGACCATAACCTCCTTCACTTTTCATGGTCTATGGATCAACTGCCTCCTCCTGAAAGGATCCACATTAACATCTCCCAGACAAACTGGCTTTCTGTAAAATCCACCATTTTCAACATCATCAGGGCACACTCCAGCTCTGGCTTTTCGGATGTGAACGGATTGATTTCCACCATCCAAACGGAAATCACTGCACGTCTCTGTACCACCTCTAAGAACAGACGATCATCCAAGCAAGCAAATGGGGATCAAACCAGTGGAAATCACAACAGAATCCACCTCATTAAATACCAAGAGAACAATCCAAAAGTATGAACATTGCAATAAAAAATGTTAAATCCATCAGAAATGCAGGCATAATGATAGAAACAGAAAAAGAGGAAGATCTCGATAAATTACAGATCTTTAAACAAAAAGACGAACTCAATAACAAATTTCTAATTGACAAACCGAAAGCAAGAAACCCTCATATCATCCTTTTTGATGTCTCAAAAGATACAAAGGAGGAGGACATTCTGGATTGTCTAAAAAACCAATTCCTAGAGCAAGACCAAACAATTGAAAAAGATTTTCAGATAAGGCACCACTACTCAACCAACAGAGGAACTAACTGGATAGTAGAAATAAATCCAGAACTCTACCCAAAGATAATCCAAAATAAGAAAGTCAATCTAGGATGGGAGAGGATTAGCTACAAAGAATACCTCAAACCGAACCTCTGCTTCAAGTGCGGAAAGTATGGACATGTGGCTAAAACATGTAATAAAGAAAAAGATATCTGCACAAATTGTGGCTGTCACGAACACACATGGAGGAACTGTAAGAATGCTCCCAAATGCTTAAACTGTACAGCCTTTAACGAAAAATTTAGAACAAATCATCCAACAAATCACGCATGCACTGACAAAAAATGTCATGTACAAGAGAGAGAGAAGAAACAAATTCAACTAAGAACAAACTATGGGTACTAACAACTTAAAAACCCATATCAAAGGAGCCCATATCAACCTAGGACACTCAAGAGCTGCCAACATACAGCTACAACAAACTATCCACAATAAAAATTTCAACTTTCTCTCACTAAACGAACCCTTCACTTTTGAAGACAATATTACAAGCATCCCAAAGGAATACCTCATTCTGGCAAATAAAATCTCCCCAAAAGCAGCACTTATCATCCATAGACAACACGACTGTCAGATACTCTTTAAGAATTCTTTTATAGTAATAGCGCTCACAAAGATACAACAAC
Organism: Caerostris darwini; assembly: GCA_021605075.1. Classification (NCBI taxonomy): domain Eukaryota; kingdom Metazoa; phylum Arthropoda; class Arachnida; order Araneae; family Araneidae; genus Caerostris; species Caerostris darwini. The sequence continues at coordinate 35,931 of BPLQ01010973.1, read as the reverse complement.
AAGAACTACTATTAATCTCTACCTACTGCCCACCGAGAGACAATATTGATCAAAACCTTAGCATCATTCAACAATGGATAGAAAAATATCAAAATAGTAATATAATTATTATGGGCGATTTCAATGCTAAATCTCCAGTATGGGGGAAAAGAAGGGAAGACAAAAGAGGATCTCATCTTATAAACTTCTGCATCAACAATGACATCATTATAGAAAATTCCCCAGATCTACCTCCAACTTTTGACTGTAGCAGAGGACAAAGCTGGATAGACCTGATCCTTTCTAAGAACCTCAACCACGACCTAGCTCTAGAGGTGTCAGACGACATCTCGAACAGCTACCACAGACTACTCCAGCTGACCTGGGAACAAGAGAAAATAGAAAGTACACAGAAGAAAGGGATCAAGTTTAATCATTCCAACTGGCTTGATATAAAACAAGCAATTTTCAAAATAATTAACAACAACAGCCATCTTGAACTTCACAGCCTCCAACAACAAATTGATACTATTCAAAAAGAAATCTTTGACAAGACCTCATATGCTCCCAATAACAATAGGAAGCCAAATAAAAGAAACACAGTTTGGTGGACTCTGGAATTGAAAATCAAAAGAAGCAAAACCAGAGCGCTACGCCGCTTATATAAAAAAGAAAGCAATGACACTATCAGAAACATAAAAAAGGAAGCATTTAAAAAGAGCCAAAGCGAGTACAAGAAACTAATTATCCACACCAAAACCATCAAATTTAAAGAATTCATTAACAAAATCACCACAAATAACTGCTTTGGTAGGAATTTTGATATAATAGCAACCAAGAAAAAAAGAGCTGAAGCTAAAGCCCATTTTGAAGCAAGATGGATCTTCCACAGCTTCAATTCAAGAATCTCATGAAGCCATTCTTCAATTTCACTTTCCACTACTTGATTGCAGAGAATTCTTAATAGACCAAAACATCCCAGACTCCAACTTTGTGGCCATCACCATTGGGGAACTGGAATCAGTAATTAACAATATCAAGCCCAACAAAGCTGTTGGAATAGATGGCATACCAGGGGAAGTCATTAAGGAAATTTATCTGGCTAACCCTAAGTGGTTCCTCAGGCTCTTAAATATACTACTAGAAAGGGGAGAATTCCCAAGGATATGGAAAATAGCTAGAGTTGTACTCATCCCTAAAGAAGGCAGAGATCTATCTCAACTACGGGACTACAGACCGATCTGTATCCTCCCATGCTGGGGTAAAATTCTGGACAAAATCGTCTTAGAACACCGCTCCTTTTTCCTGGAAAAGACTATCCTCCACCCACTCCAGTTTGGATTCCGTAAAAAGCGATCCACAGCTAATGCCCTCCACAACATCAAGGGTTTTATTAATGAGGCACATGAAAGAAGACACGTAACATGCTTAGTCTCTCTGGATGTGGCGAACGCCTTCAACACAGAAAAAGTACAATCAAAGTATCCCACAGGGCTCATGCCTAGGCCCGATCCTGTGGAACCTTTTTATAAACGACCTTCTCTACTTGGACTTAGGCCCAAATTCAGCTATCCAAGCCTTTGCGGATGACATTGTTGTGATGTTCAGTGCACCTGCAACCTTCCATTTTTCCATCAGCTAAATAAGATTCAAGACTGGATTTCCACTACCAAGCTTCTCATTAACCATTCTAAAAGCATCTTCACTATTATTTCGAAAAAGAATTATTCTCACATCCCCTCCATCTCAATGGGAGGACAGAAAATCAAATACAACAGCCAACAGACAACAATGTCTTCTTTTATCATTGACAAGAAATTAAACTGGAATCCACATCTAGAATATGTTGGCAATAAAGTCTCTAAAATCATCCAGAAGCTCAATAGAACCACTAGAGTACATTGGGGCCTAACTCCAATGGTCAAAAAAGAACTTTATAAAAGGGTCATAGAAAAAATTATTTTCTATGGCCTGGAAATCTGGTTCACGGACACGTTAGACAGCAAATTAAGTTAAATCAGATCCAGAGGATTGGGTTGCTGAACATCACAAAGTGTTACAGAACAGTATCAACGGAGGCGCTACAAGTTCTCTAGGGCATCCAGCCAATCTCCTACTCATTAAGATCCCTTCTAAAAATCTTCAATTTAAGAACATTGAAAGAAGAAATACAGATTGGTGACACTGCCTACAGTGCTGAAAACTTGGAGGAGGACACCGCCTTCATGGCCCCTTGGAAAAAGACAAGAACACCTTGGCGGGACCTACAACCGGTGGAAGGAGGTCTCTGCATATACACAGACGGCTCCAAAAAGAAAGACAGGGTTGGAAGCGCCATAGTTCTGCTAAAGGAAAATGTAGAAACATACCACCAATACTGGCGACTAAATGATGAAGCCACAGTGTTTATGGCAGAGCTCCATGCCATCAAAAAAGCCATTGAATATATTTCAAACAACTCTATTCTCGACGCTAAAATTATCTCAGACTCCATCGGTATTAATGGCCCTGGATAACCCAGCAAACAATAGCCCAGCAATCCTCCTGGTTAAAGAACTTCTGAATGACACGCATCGAGGATAGAAATGGTATGGACAAAAGCGCACATAGGAATTACTGGAAATGAGTTGGCTGACACATATGCTAAACTGGGAACAAAAAAGGCAGTCATCGACTCATTCCACAGGTTACCAATAAGCTTCATTAAAAAGAAGCTAAAGGAAATAAATAAGACTACATGGCAGCAACAGTGGTTAGCTTCCAATAAAGGAAGAGACGTATATCAGCTTTGTCCTACCATTAACCTCAATAGAATTCATGGCAATTTTTACTTAAACCAAATTATTACAGGCCACGGGGCAATAGGCACCCATCAAAGTAGATTTTTTAACGCTAACCCTGTCTGCCTCTGCGGAGCAGAAGAAGACAAAATCCATATTGTTTACAACTGTAAGCAATGGACCAAGATCAGAAAAAAGTTTTTCCCTATGAACTACCAGCAACAAACATTCCTGCAACTTCTGTCCAATAAAAAGGCCAGAACGGGCATGGAGTGTATTATGAAAGAAAAATTGAGCGCCATAATGCAAGTTGAGACCATTGCTCTAATAAGACTTAACTACTTATGGACTAACCAGAACTTACATTTATGAACCTACCAAAACAAATGGACTAATCACAATACATTAGACCAAGACTTAAACAAATGAACTGTATAATCAAGAACAATTCTTCTTCTTTTTATTCTTTGTATTAACCATTGTATATAAATTGTGCACTGTCTTTGTTGTAATCACATAACCAGTTTGTACCTCTCTTATGTAACCTTTTTTGAAATATTAATAAAGCAACCCACGTGTGGGGGCGTAGTGCCAAAGTTTGCCCGGGCAGCACAGGTGCACGGTGCGAGAGCCTGGGGTTGTGATAGTTATTGGGCTGGGGTTGCTGCGCAACATCGCTCATCAGCTGACGGATGGCTTCGGCCAGTGCGTTATATAGTTTCTGAATTACCCTTTTCGGTAACATGACCCAAGTATCAGATCCATCCATAAGGCAACCTTTAAGAAGGCACAAGCGGAATACAAAAAATTAATTATTAATACAAAGAGAGCAAAATTTAAACAGTACATAAACATCACCACAAGTAACTGCTTTGGAAAAAACTTCAAAGTCATCACTGATAAAAAGAAAAGGGCTACGGTCACAAATAAAATCATAAAAGAGGACGGAACACAAACAGAATCACTGGAAGAGACTTACTCATACATTGTAAGGTACCACTTCCCACCCCATCCTACGGAAGAAACTATTATTCCCCCAGTCCAGCAAGATCAGGACTTCAGGGAAATCACAGAAACTGAACTAGAGGTCGTCATTGAAAACATCAAGCCAAGGAAAGCTGCAGGACCAGACGGAATTCCCGGGGAAGCTATTAGAGAAATCTATTATGCCAACCCGGACTGGTTCAGGAAAATACTGAACTCCCTCCTCATGGCCGGAGAATTCCCCAAGACCTGGAAGGTAGCCAGAAAACAATAAAGACAATATACCAAAGGGATACCACTAATACTACCTAATATACCACTAATACAATACAATACAATATACCACTTATACCAAAAGACAATAAAGACCTCTCACATCCAAGGGACTGCAGACCAACCTGTCTCCTCCCATGCTGGGGCAAAGTTATGGACAAAATAATAGACAGACTGGCCTTTCTTCTCGAAAGTAATCATCTCCTTCACAACCTCCAATTTGGATTCAGGAGAAAACGCTCTACCATCAATGCCCTTCAGAACATTAAGAACTTTATCTCTGAGGTCCAGGAGAGAAAGCAAGTTACCTGCATCATCTCATTAGATATTGCAGACGCTTTCAACTCCGCAAAATGGAGCATTTTAATTAACAAAATCAATAGTCTTAATATCCCGGCTTACCTAAAGCATATCATCTCCAATTTCTTAAAGGACAGAAGCGTCTCACTAGGCGATATTTACCACTCTTACAACCAGGGAATCCCACAGGGATCTTGTCTCGGACCAACTCTCTGGAACATTTACTTTAATGATCTTCTTGAAATTGACCTCGGACAACAAGTTTGCATTCAAGCCTTTGCAGACGACCTGGTTCTTCTCTTTAGAGCTCCAGCGACATTTCACTTCTCCAGAATTTGTCCAGACCCTCTGCAGAAAATCAATAGCTGGATTTCCGAAAATGGACTCTCTATTAATAACGACAAAAGCTTTTTCACCATCATTTCTAACAAAAAGTATTCCCATATCCCGACTATTAAACTAGGAAATTGTAAAATTAAATACCAGAAACATATTAAATACCTTGGAGTAATAATTGATAATCAAATGAATTGGAACCAGCATCTAGAATACACCACAAACAAAGTAAATAAAATCATGCAGAAACTTAACAGAACCACAAGAGTATATTTGGGACTTTCACCCAGTGTTAAAAAATGGGGCAAAGGGAAGTCTCCCTCCACGGCCTAGCCATTCAGCCAAACTCCATTAACTTTAGAAAACCGTTCATTCAGCCATGGAATAAGACAACTCTAAATTGGACTCTTTTCTCTGATAATTTGCAAGGAACGCTGATCTACACGGATGGCTCCAAAATGAACAACCAAGTAGGTGCAGCATTTGTAGTATTGGAACAGGACAGGGAGACCTGCTTTCAAAAATGCAGGCTAAGTAACCCAGCCACTGTCTTTATGGCAGAACTCGTGGCGATTGTTAAAGCCATAGATTTCGTCATCCTACATGCAATATCTCCTGCAAATATCATCTCAGATTCTAGATCAGTGTTGCTTGCACTTGCAAATCCCAATAACCTGGATCCCTCCAACATTCGCATTAAAAACAAAGTAAAAAATTACAATGGTCAGGTTCGTCTGTTCAGGATCAAAGCACATGCTGGCCACATGGGAAATGAAAGAGCAGACGAACTTGCCAAAGAAGCGACCAATAGCCCAACTATTGACATCAACATTGATATTAACCTTCAATACATTAAAAAACTAATCAAAAAAGAAATAAGAGTCCAAGGTGACTTCTTTTTGAATCAACTCATCACTGGGCATGGAGCCCTGGCAGTGTACCAAAATAGATTTTTTGGCAAAGCTCCAACCTGTGATTGTGGCAATCCCCGGGAGGACAGAAATCATCTGATTTTTGACTGCCCTCAGTGGGATAACATCAGGCACAAATTCTTTCCTTTAAACTACAAAAGATCCACCATCGACCTGCTCCTCTTCAATTCAAAATCCAGAAATGGTCTGAGTGAGACCATGCAGAGCAAGCTACAAACTCTTCTCAACCCAATTGAAGATGAGGACCCACAGGCCTAAGCCAGCCATATAACCAAGCCAGCCATCCACCGATAAATCATAGAACCCATTCTCCAAAATATCCAATGTCCAAAATACCCATACTCCAAAGACAACTGTGCCACGAAAACAACTATAGTGCAGTGCCACAGGACTTTAAATTGACTGAACTCTCTTAAAAATATACTAAAAACTCTTGAAATTCTCAAAAATGAACTCTAAACGGAGAAAGTACTTGTCTTAAATGTAATCCACTTTTTACCTCAACAAATACTACATGTTAACCCAGTTTATTTATTCTTGTTTCTGGTACCTTATGTATCTTGTGTCGTCTATGTATATAATTCCTGTGTTTTGTTTATGTATTGCATCTTTTGTAATCCTGTAACCTTGTTTTATACCTCAATAAAAAGAGTTCTAGCCCCAGATCCCATGGTGGACGCTCTGGACCACATTTGTACTTGGGCGGGGTTGCTGTCGTAATAAGGTCATTTTGTTTCGCACGCCCTCGGGCAGGACATAACCAATAATAGTTACCCTTTTCGTATTCCATCTACTGCCCTCCGAGCAAAAATTTAGACGATAACTTAGACATTCTTAAGAACTTTATTTTAAAATATAATAATCTATCACTCATCATCTTGGGAGACTTTAATGCAGAGTCTAGAATTTGGGGCCAGAGAGACTTGGACGAGAGAGGAAGCAAATTACAGTCCTTCTGCCACCTTATAGACCTTAATATTGAAAATAGCCCAGACACACCCCCAATTTTTTCTTCTAGCAGAGGCGACAGCTGGGTGGACCTAGTGATCACCTGAAATGTACAACAGAATTTCTGTTTGACTGTTAGTGACGAGATCACTAACAGTGATCACAACATGCTTTTTGTTCAATATAGCACTCCTGGCTCCCAATCTACAACATTCAACAAAATCTCTATGAAAACAATTGACTGGTTGAAACTCAAGGTCAATATTGCTAACATTATTGGTAGTAATTTGACACTCAATGACAAACTGAATTCTATCCAAGAACAGTTATTTATAGCAGCCAGTACAAAACCTGCCAACAATTCAATAGATAAAAGAAAAAAGAGAAACTCCTTCTGGTGGACCAGGGAACTCCAAATTAAAAGAAGTAAGACCAGAGCCCTAAGACGTCTTTTTCAAAAGGAAACAGATCCCAACCTCAGACAGATTAAAAAAGTTAACTATAAGCTTTGCCAGGCCTCCTACAAGAAACTTATACTTACTACTAAAAGGACTAAATTTAAGGAGTTTATCAGCACAATAACTAACAACACCCTCTTCGGAAATAACTTCAATATTATATCCAACAAGAAGACACGCAATTCAATAAGGAAGCCTATAGTTAACTCACAAGGTACGCCATCCACAACAATAGAAGAATCAAATGCAACTTTAATAGACTACCACTTCCCTTGGTCCAACAGAAACTCAACCAACCCTAATAATATCTCACAAGATGACTTCATCTATTTTACTCAGTAAGAAGTAGCAGCGGTGATTAATAACATTAAACCCAACAAAGCTGTGGGAGTTGATGGGCTCCCAGGTGAAATGATCAGAGAAATATTTCTTGCCAACAAGAAATGGTTCATAGAGATTCTAAACATCCTTGTCGGTAGGGGCCACTTCCCAGAGCTATGGAAAATAGCAAGAGTGGTCCTTATTGACAAAGAAGGCAAGAGCCTAGACCACCCCTCGCACTTCCGCTCAATATGTATTCTACCATGTTGGGGGAAGGTGCTGGATAAACTAATCTCAGACAGACTCTCATATCACCTGGAAAAGGACGGAATGCTCCGTGATCTTAAATATGGCTTCCGTAAAAACAGATCTACAATCTTAGCACTCAACAGCATAATGGAATTTCACCAGTCGGCCAAAGAGGAGAATCAACTGACATGTCTAATATCAATAGACATGTCAAATGCGTTTAACTCGGTCGATTGGGACCTACTTATCAATAAGCTTTTTAAGCTTCCCATCCCCAATTACATCAAAAGTATCATCTCCAGCTTTCTTCAGGACAGGAGAGTCCACCTCAATGGCAATACCAAAATATATAATAAAGGAATACCACAGGGCTCCAGCCTAGGACCCATTTTATTTAACATCTTCATAAATGACCTCCTGGAAACCCTAACATCAAAGTTCAGGCCTTTGCAGACGACGTCTTAATCATGATTAAAGCTCCAGCGACATACTGCTTCTCCAAGGCGAGTATTCCATCTCTCAGCATCCTGGATACCTGGACCAGAGATAATTTCATGACCATTAACCATGCGAAAAGTTTCTTTACGATAATGGCCTCCAAGAAATTTTCCCGTATCCCGCCTATCAAAATGGCGGGTAATAGTATAAAATTCACCAAATATCTTAAATATCTAGGGGTCATCTTCGACTCCCAGCTCACCTGGATTCACCACCTCAATAGCATTCAAAACAAAATTAACAGCCTCCAGCATAAAATATCCAGAATATCCAGAGCGACCTGGGGACTTAATCCCAGAGTCAAAAAAGAAATCCACAACAAGGTCACCGAGAAAATAATTTCATATGGTCATGAAATCTGGTACCAGGGCAAGATAAAACAGAATATCAAAATCCTGAAATTGCAAAGGTCTGGTCTTCTTAACATTACAAAATGTTACAAGACGGTCTCCACGGACGCCCTACAAGTGCTAGCTGGAATTCCACCCCTGGATCTTAAACTGAAATTATCCTCCATCGTCTTGAAACTCAAAACGGGAAATCAGCCCTTCACAATACAGAACTCTCTCATTCAGCCACAGTCCTTCAACCATAAGAAGCCTATATTTCCACCCTGGACTAAAGCAGCGTTCAGTTGGAACTACTACAATAATAATAATATCCCAGCCGGCACACTGATGGGTCCAAGATGAATAATAAAGTAGGAGGCGCCTTTGTAGTATTTGAAAAAGGCATAGCGATTTTTAGCCATGGTTTCAGGCTGAGCAACCATGAAACAGTATTCTCAGCAGAAAGAATGGCCATTGAAGCTGCAATTGACCCCATTATAAACAACAACATACAAAGGTCAAGCATCATCTAAGACTCAAGGTCAGTGCTGCAGGCAATTGAAAATCCTAACAACATTGATATCAACATTATTAAACTTAAAGACAAAATTTCCAGCTACAATGGCATTATTCATCTATACTGGAACAAAGCCCATGAGGGTTTCGCTGGCAATGAAAAGGCAGATGAATATGCCAAAGTAGCAACCATGAAAGACCAAATTGACATCAACTTTATTAAAAAACTTATCAAAAAGGAGATTGTGGCTGAATGGCAGGACCGATGGTCCAACTCTACAAAAGGAAGGGAGGTCTTTACTTTGCTGCCTGAGGTAAAGATCTCTCGCATACAAGGCGACTTTTTCTTAAATCAAGTGATTACTGGTCACGGTTGTCTTGGAGCCTACCAAGAGAGATTCTTCGGAGGGAGTGCTACCAGTTCCTGTGGACACCTTTCAGAGGACAGAATCCATATAATATATGACTGTTCTCAGTGAAACAATTGCAGAAAGAAATTCTTCCCCAAGAACCATCTCGAGGTTAAAATTGAACTATTACTATTCAACAAAATCTCCAGAGACATTATGGACTTGAAGCTTCAAGCCTCCCTATCTGACCTACGGAACTCTTATTTCAATTTAGTAACATTATGTGCACCAACAGAACTGTTTATTTCTTCATCGTTGTATTATATTGTGTATTATGTGTATCGTCTTCTGCACCATGTATTATCCTCATATTTCTATGTAACCAAGCTATGTGATTATTTAATTTCAATAAATGGGACTAAGTCATGACCCTGCGGAGGGGTTAGCGGCACTGTTAACTGGCCAGCTCGGGTGCAGGTGTACCGGCCGGGTCCCTCAGAGCACGGAATTGGGGCTGCTGTTGCAACACCATTCATCAGCGTCGATGCGCCTTCGGGCAGGCCGACATAAATTTGTTGAATTACTCTTTTCGTATGCCCCCTTAAGGGGGCAGGGCGAGCTTTTTCCTCGATTATCCTACTGATGGAGATGGCTCAAAAATGAACGGGAGAGTGGGATGTGCCATTGTGAGTCTACTAAATAACATTGAACAACATCACATACTAGGGAGACTCAGTGACGAAGCAACAGTTTTTATGGCAGAACTTAAAGCCATTGAAACTGCTATTAAATATGCCACCTCTAAACTTTTCTCATATGCCAAAATTATCACGAACTCCAGGTCGGTACTCCAAGCTGTACACAATCCCAACAACGACTATCCTCCAATAAGGAAGATTAAATCTTTGCTTACTAGCTCTGCCACTAAATTTGACCTAATCTGGACTAGAGCCCGCGTTGGAGTTGTAGGCAACGAGATGGCAGACTCGTATGCCAAACAAGCAACTACCAAAGATGACATCGACTTCCACCTCAGCACCTCCTTCAACTTTCTAAAAAAGGCTGCTCATAAAGCCATCATTCTAGAATGGCAGCAAAATTGGACCAACTCGGTGAAAGGCAGACCCGTCCATGAGTTGTGTCCAAAAGTGAATACAAATAGGTTACATGGCAATCACTTCATAAATCAGATTATAACAGGTCATGGAGCTATTGCCATCTACCAACAAAAATGTTTCAGCGCCAACCCAGGCTGCAACTGCGGTGCACAGGTGGAAGACAGGGAACATATTGTCTTCAATTGTGAACTTTGGAGAGAAATTCGTAAGAAGTTCTTCCCTACGAACTACAAAGACAAGACACTTCTCCAATTACTGACTAATAAAAAAGTCAGGACTGGGGTTGAACTTACAATGAAAAAGAAATTAGAGGACATTTTAGATATTTTGGATTGAATTGATAATTTTCTTTTTTCTGGTGGTCAAGTTTTCTGCCCATATGAATGCTGCATAGCAGATCTTTCTTTCTGATACGGATTTCTACCATTTTCTTATAATTTTTGGGTTGACTCCCCATCCTCTTCCTGTCATGACTGCTATTCTATTGGCATGTATTAGAACTTCTTTTTATATTTGTTGAAGGTGGGGAATGAAGTTAAGGTTTTGATCGAACGTTACACCTAGGTATTTTAATTCTTTACAGCATTTGATAGTACAGTCGTTTAGTTTAATTATTGGTTTCCTTTTGATGTTACCTTTTTTTCCCAAATACAATTGCTTTTGTTTTCTGTTCTGAGATTTGTAGTTTTTCTTTTGATGCCCAGTTCATGAATTTTTGAAGTGATTGTTCTGCTTTTTGCTCCATGTCTTTTCTATTATTGCTTGTGATGGTTAGGATGAAATCATCTGCGAATGCTTGTAAATTTGTTTCATTGTCCCATGCTTTATTAAGGATTTTGTTTGCGATGACTGACCACAAGAATGGTCCTAAACATGAGCCCTGTGGACAGCCTTTTTGAATTTGGTGCTTAATAGTTACGTTTCCATAATTAAATTCTATCCTTCTGTTGTCAAAGTAGTCTGTGATTGTATTGATTAGTTCTGTTGGGCATCCGTCCTTGCTAAGAGTTTGTAATATTAAGGGCCACCAGAGTGAGTTGAAGGCTCCTTTAATATCTATTGAGATGAGGATTGTATATTTTGCCTCTCTTGTTTTTGAAGATTAGTTCCATAAGCCTGTTCATCGCGTGTTCTGTGGATATTGCGCTTTGAAAACCGAATTGGTTGCTATTTAAAAGGTTGTTGTTATGGTAAAAGTGTTGCAGACGATCTAGTAGCAGTTTTTCCAGGCACTTTCCTATTGTTGGTAATAGTGTAATTGGGCGGTATGAGTTGGGTCCGTTGGTTCTATGTCTGCTTTATTGAAAAGAACTATTTCCCCATACTTTAGTGCCTCTGGGAAGCTTCCTAGGGCTAAACACTTATTGAAAAATGTTGATAAGATATTTGGCATTGTCTTGTGAACTATTTTAACTATTTTTCCATCGATTCCATCTGGAGCCGGTGCTTTTTTTCTGAGAGAGTCTTTATGACATGGTCTATTTCGTCTTTCGTGAATTTCTTTGAAGGTTAGACTTTTATTTGATGCTGGTTATTTCTTATTTTCTTTGCTGCTATTCTTATTGATTTGTGGCTTTCGTCGTCATCTATTGGGTCATCTTGCTGGAATAGGGTTGAGAGTATATTCTTGATATTATTTTCACTATCGCATGTTTGTATTGTGTTGTGTGCTGTTGATGGTTTGAAAAATTTGTTGAATACTGTTTTATATGCCGATCCATATGGCGATGCTGCGTCTGTGCAGAATTTTTTCCAAGATAGTGATTTTTCTTTATTGATCATTTTTTTGAGGATTGCTTTTTCTTTTTTGTATTGCATAGTTCAGTGGTTTTTAGTTTCCGTGTTTTCTTGATTTTGTGTCCTCCTTCTCATTGCTCTAGTTCGAGACCTTTGTTCTTTTATTTTGTTGTTCCACCATGGGGTTGGTGAGGATTCTTTAAATTGTTTTTTTGTTTTGAAGGATAGCTTAGCGCATATGGGAATATTGTTGATTAGTTCATTTGTTCTGTGCTCAAGTTCTTCTTTGTTGGTTACGTTTTGGAGGTCGAAGTTTCTGAATTTGCTATTTAGGAGGGATTCAAATTTTTTAAAGTTGCCGAACTTTGTTTTGAATCTTTTTTAAGTTTGTATTGTTATTGAGCATTGAATCATAAAGGTAATTGTAATGTGGTCGCTTCCAATGTCGAAGTTATTTGATTTCCAATTAATGATTTTCTGGAACAGTGAGGCACTGCAGAGAGTGAGGTTGGGCCATCCTACTGCTCCCTGTCTAACAAAGGTCGGTGGTGAGTCCGGTGGGTTGACCAGAAAAAGCTGTCTTTGAGAGATAAAATCCGTTAGAAGTTTGCCTCGTAGGTCTTCTTGGTGGTATCCCCACGTTTGGCTATGCGCATTAAAGTCTCCACATATTATTTGGTGTGTGTTTCTAGGAATTTTAGATGCGTACTCATGAAGTATGTTCTCTAGGTCCTCGGATGGTGATGAATAGGTGGATGTAAGCACAATGTCTGTTTGGTTTAGTAGAATTGAAATTGAGATGCTGTCATCTGAAGTATCTATTATTGTGACTGGGATTGTTGGGGTTTTGATTATTATAGAAGACCTTTTTGATTTGGAGTGAAATTGTTTCCAGCCAATTGGGATTCCGGGTAAGTGATCATTTTTGATGTATGGTTCTTGTACACAGGCTATTGAGATTTCTTCTTCTTCTAGTAGCTTTATGAATAAAAGTGTTGCTGACTTGTTATGTTGTAAGTTTTGTTGAGCAATCTTGAATTGATTCATTATTGCTTATAGTTCTTGGAATGTCGAGTAAAAGATGCGATGTACTAAAATAAAAATGAAAAGAGTTTGTTGGTTGTTGTGGTTGTTTTGTACTATTTTTAATTAGTGTAGCTTGGGAGATCTATACGTATCTCTTAGCTTTTTAACCTTCCTTGATATAAGTGGCATTTGTTATCGAATGCCCAATGGTCTGTATTGTAATTGGTTCTTGCTACTTCATTGGATTTGCAGCAGTTGATGTATTTTTTAGTTGTTTCGGTGCATTTCCTTGTGTCATGGTGTTGGCCACATTTGCCACAGTTATCCCTGTTGTTACATTGCAGGCTAGTATGTCCATGTCCTTGGCACTTGAAACATCTTTTAATTTCATGATACGGTCTTACTGTACTGGAGAGTAGATTGATGAATACTCTGCCTATCTTTGTTAGCTTAATCGCATCCTGCTCGTGTAGTATAACTATGGCGTGGCGTCTCTCATTCTTGTCCGTGAATATCTTGGATAATTTAGTATGTTCTGATTCTTTGTCCAATGCTATTGCAATGCTTCTTAATATGTCGTTTTCTGTGGATTCCTCCGGGATTCCATATATTATCGTTTTGAGTTTTTTCTCCTGTGGGGTTCTGGCGTCGATGATTTTAGCTAATTGTTCGTTTTTATGGATGGAATCTTTTAGTTTAATGGCTTGATCTGTATTTGTGGTTTTTATGATCAATTGGTTGTTTTTGTTAATTACTACTTTTTTAATATTTTCAATTTCTGTTGATCCTTTTAGTTGTTGTTGTATGTTCGTCCTTATTTCGTTCATCGGCTGTTCCCTGTCTTTGGGTGTTATTATTAAGGTTGATTGGTTTTTTTTTCGTATGACTTCTGCATACGAGGGTTGTTTTGCAATTTTGTTACTTGAGTTAGTTAGCGCGTCTTTGAAATATGTTGTGCTTTCTTTCAACAATTCGTTATACATGTATCTAGATTCTTCAAGTTGTCCCTTTAAGAATGAGATCTGCTGTTCCTTTTCCTTTTCATTTGTGTCTTGTGAGTTCTCCGTGCTGTTGTGTTTGTTTTCTGTGTTTTCCTTAAGGATGACAATTTCGTGTTGGGCCTCTCTGAGTAGTCTTCTGCTCTCTTTAAGTTTACCTTTGAGGAACATGTTTTCACTCTACTCTTGGGTGTTTGCCGAGCTTTTACTAATTTCTAATTGTGCCTTGAGGCTAACTATTTCTTGTTCTTGTTTTGTGAAAATCTCATCCAGTTCAAGAAATTTTATTCTCGCAGCCTCTTTGGTTGTTTTGACCATGTTTTTGTCCTTCGCAAAGATTTTTTTCTATGTCTTTTGCGAAGTCTACAAGCGCAATAATTCCTGTAGTGAATGTAGTCTCTGCCATCTTTGAGTCAATTTGAACGTGGAGATAACGAATAGTAAAAAAAATAAGAAGAAATAAAAAAAAGAAAGTTTACGGTTACAAATCGGCTTTTTCTGAAAAAACTTTAGACTTCAAAAAATTGCAAAAAATAGGAATAAAAAATTAAAATTGGCAATGAATTAATCAGCAATCGATTCTCTTTAACTATGAACTAGCCGTTTTGTTTAAATCCCAATACTTTTAGAGAAAAACTTTGGTAAACACAAAGGTAGAAAGGAGGACATGCTTAGAAAAATTTCAAAGTACATTTTAAGAATCCAAATAAAAGTGGTTAAATATTAAAAAAATCAATACACATAATATATCAAATTAAAGATAAATTCACATAGATTCATAATTAAATACCAAGAGGAGACTCACCAGGGCAGTTCTCGACTTATTAGCCTTGCATTATTGAAAAATCAAAATAACGGTGCAAAAATTTTGAAGTAAGTAAGATGATGATTTTTGTATATAAATACCACAGAAACACACTATTTTGGCGACACAAATCTTAAGGATCGGTGGTAGATTCACAATAAAACACTTTCCAGGCGGGTATACACGCCTTTTAGCACAAATTTGTAGATTGATTGCAGCGATGGTCTTCGTCTCCGTTCGGAGATATTTACCGTAAGTTGGTAGATGAAGTTACCGCGTTAGGCAGGGAACTCGTTCCGGTAGGGCTTCGAAGTTTTACGTACTGCGGAGCTCTCGCAAAACACGTCTTGCCACTTCAGCTGTCAGGATCGCACCCTTAGAGAACGCTTGGAGTTTATTGCGAAAAATGATTTAATAATCATAAATCCACCAAATTCTGAACCAACATTTCGGAGAGAAAATGCAAAGGGCTGGCCTGATGTTACAATAGCAACAAGGAAAGTGTGCCATGATATTGACAACTGGAAAGTGCAGGAGCTGGACATCGGTAGTGATCACGCGACAATAACCTTTAGAATTAAAGGAAGGTAAGTGTGGATCCAATCAGGCAGCTCACGCTACCCGGGCCCCCAGACCTCTATAAGACTCTGGATTAGCCAACTTGTGAGATTTCGTAGGTTTCCTCACAAGTCCGTTTCCACTACTTGTTCCAAAGGTTTCGTCGGACTTACAGTGACTACTCCGCGGAGAAGTATGAGTTCGCGGCGTGCAAACTACCGAGTCCACTTGGATTTAGGTTTGTTTAGGAGGTCTCACCCCCGAACAAGGAAGGTGGGGTCGACTCGAGGCGGGGCACGATGAGTACCTCTTTTTAAGCTTAGCCCCCGGTTACCGAGGGTACTAGGGACCCCTTCAGGCCGGGGCTTAGTTAGGCACACTCATTAGTGCCAAATAGCGTTCGAAATTGGAAGCTCAAGTTTACCAGGTGATTGCAGAGAAGGCCTCCTCTGTCACGAGAGTTCTTGCCATCATCAGCGGGTCATCGGTCTCCAGAAAACCTCACCTGTGCCTCCGCTGGAACGACTCTCTTCAAATCCTTTAAGTTTTGTAGTTTTCGTCAAGGACACCGGTCAGGTGTATCTGCCCCGAGCTGGCAAAAAATGTCTACAGACATTTACAAGATTCGCTTACTGAGCATGGCCTTAAAATGCCAGCTAAGTATGCCAATATCCTTTAGGACCTGATTGTTTACTTCCGGGAAGGCACCTCGACTACCAAGGACAAAACCATGGATGGATACAGTTTCACCGAGCCCTTCAGGTAGTCACGAAGATCTTCGTACTTCCTTACTTTTTCTTCCTAGGCTTTCTCGAAGACGTCCGGTTGCTCGGTTACGTAACTAATCACTACATCAACGACTATGGCATGCCCTCCTCCATCATGGAGGAACAAGTCGGGGACACGTGTTACACCGCTTTCCAGCTGACAACGGAACTCCTTGCTCACTCTCCAACCAATTTCACCAGCCTTGCTTGCCAAAAGTTTCACAATTCTGTTGTGCTTTCGAATGATCAAACCATGAAGAGCCAGGCATAGTGAGATAAGATGTCTGAGTGTTTCGTGCGGAAATCGACACAAGCGACATTTCTGCATACCACTCCTTCCTCCTCTCAGCAAAACAGCTCGTGTCGGAAAGGTGTCAGTGCGGGACTTGCAAGCACCTTGTCCAGGTGCTCGCCTTCATGCCTTGCGGTTTCTTCAACCAGCTGTTGCTGATGCTCAAACCCATGAAGTGTCTTAATCCAAATCCTTGTACCGGAAGCCATTCCCACTTCTGTCTTACGCCAGTTAGAGCCAGCTTTTCTCTTCCGAGAAGAACCCCAGATGGAGCTTATCACGTCTTCAGGGAGACCACTCAATACCGAAAGAGCAGACTTTCGAAGCCGGTTAATGGAGCTGGCTTTCGCCGTATCGATGATCGCACTGATTTTCGGGATAGCGAGACCGCAGTTCTTTCTCGCTGCGTACAGAACTCCATCCGTCGCAGATGGAGACAGCTTACACCAATCTTTCACGCCCTTTCGTACCATCCGATCCAGCTCATCCAAGAATACACCCCTGGCGGGCGCGAACTTAAGCGTATGAATAAGTCGTGGGACAGCGTAATCACTAAGAAGCGAAACACGCTGGTGGGGCTTCAGCCCACTGAACTTCCCGATCTTGTTTATCCAAGACGCTAATTTAAGTTTGAGACCGAACGTGCGCAAGACCTGTAGGGTGGGTAAAATCTGATCCTAGGTACCTCATGACGCCATCAACAGGAACAACAGCAACAACTTGCACTTCTACACATTGAGCTTCAAGCCAAAGCCGCAGCAAAAGTCTTGAGACAATCGCCAACTACCTGGCCATCCCCTCAACGCTCTCGGCTAAGACAATCACGTCATCTGCGAACCTCTTTTGAAGTGAATTGGCGCGGAATACTCTCCACCTATTTGGAGGCGAGTGTTTGCGTTCGAATAGAGGTACCGGAAGATTTCAATGTACGCATCACACGTACCCAAGCGGTCCAGAGCAGCGAATAGGTGCTGATGTCCGACAGAGTGAAAAGCCCGGGCGAAGTTAAGTAAGACGATCGCCGTCACATAACTCTGGGTGCTGCCTTTTTTGAGACAGCGGGCGTACAAGATGTTCTCTGTAATACCATCACATGGTAAGAACCCGCTCTGAATTTCGTTGAAAGGAGCCTCCGATGCGATTCTCCTGGCTAGTATACTCGTGAATAGACGTAAGAGATTTCCAAAGGTTATTGGCCTCTATGTGTCCATATCCTGCGGTGTTGCGCCGTTCTTAGGGATCGGTACCGTTCTATGCAGGCACCTTTCGGCACTTTAGCCACAAACTGAACAGGTCAGACAACTCGCGCTCAACGCCTCCTTTAAGTGCCCGCTTGAGGCCCACGGCCATCCGGTCCTGCTGTACCTTTGCCACGGCATCTTTTGATTACCGCCAATACCTCTAGTTCAGTGATAGGTTTGGGCGGCTGGCAGTCATTGGCTCTTCTTACGAAGTCGAGTGGTACGCACCGATCATTGGGCGTTTCAAATAGGTCTTTGAAGTTCTTAAAAGCTACTTAAGCGTCGGGGGAGACCTTCGCCCCTTCCCCGTCGCGAACCAGTTCTGCTAATTTATTAGGAATTCGGTCCCACATCCTTTACAAATCGGCAAAGCGACGCTTGCATCGTTGATGTGAAAGTCGCTTGTCGCTTCTCATGTTTGGGCTTGCGAGCGAAAGATTCTACTGGGCCCAATCTCCTGATGCTCTCGATTAATTTCTGTGTCGAACCCTTGATAGACTGCCAACTCCATAGAAAACATTATTTTTGGTTGGTCAGGTGTTCAGGTACAAAACTATCCATCCTGCCCTTAGGCACACGGCGTCTTCAGACCATCGTCACTACAGCAACCCTGGTCTGAGATCTTTATATTCAATCTTCCTTCTACGGGTAAGGGAATCTTTCTGATATTTCCAGTCTAGTACTTGAGCAATCCAGTGGTGGGAGCATTTCCATGAATATTGGGCAAACAGGAACTGGGCCTCAGGAACAAACGAACTTTAAAAACAAAGAACAAACTCAAAAACAGGGAGTGAGCGAGCCAAATTGAAAACGACAACAGGACTTGAGCTCAACGAGACATTTACGTCGACACCGCCTCCTTCCTTTTCCTTTTTTTTTTACACACAACACACATTATAACATTTTTTACATATGATGAAACTCGGGAATTTCTTCCCTTGACATTACTTTCTTCTTCACATTTTTTTAGTGCTATTTGTTATTCTTATTATTATTACTGTTTTTTTTTTAAATTATTATTTATTATTTTTTTTTAGTTTTTGTTTATTTTTTAGTATTTTTTTTTGAGAGATTTTTTTTTATAAACAAGGGTTAAGAACAAAGGAAACTAAAAATTAGAAAACAACAAAAAGAAATTGCCTACCCTTCCAGAGAATCCATGATGCTGTTAAAATTATTTTCCTAATGAATAGCCTTGATTTTTTTATTTTGTACGAGATCTAATAGAAAAATTTAAATAGTCTTCGGGGAATTCTTTACTTCTCTCCTCTTTCCATCTTTCACAAATAAAAATAAGGTGGTATCTGTTTTATCCCCACAGCTACAGATCTCGGATTTCCCAAAGAATCTGTGCTGGTAAGACGCCAAAGCACCATGAGCAGTTAAAATTTGATTGTCTATTGTAATATCTATTGCGTCTTTGAGGGTGGCTTCTTTTGCATACTTATCTACTATTTCGTTTCCGTTCGTTCACATCTTGAAGAAGAATATGCAAATTACAGGAAACCTCAGATGGCGCGGATAGTACGTCACAATGACGAGAGTGTAAGAGAGGGGTATATAAGGAACGGTGGCAAAGAAGTAAAATTGTTCACAAGCTCTTTAAAAGCCTTTCAGTGCAATAGCCGCATAGTTATGGCACAAAGGAAGCATTTGGATGATTTTTTATGTGGTAGAATTATCGGATGACTGGAATGTGGACGTACCCAGCTGGAAGTATCCGAGGAACTTGGAATCGCCCAGAGTGTCATCTCCAGGCTTTGGCAACGATTCCAAGATGATGTAATGTGAGTAGATGTTACAGCACAGGTCGCCCCCGAGTTACAATGCCGAATGAGGACCGGTATTTAGCAGTTACTGCCAAAAGAAACAGACGGAGCACAGCATCAGACCTGTCTCGTCAGCTCCCGGTACGACAGTTTCAAGGCAGACCATGTACAGACGCTAAGGAACATTGGTCTATATGCTCGTAGGCCTGTCAGATGTGTTCCACTTACCGCAACTCCCTGTCGCCTGCGATTAACCTGGAGTAGAGAGCATGCATTGTGGACACCGCAACAGTGGTCTGGTGTGATGTTTTCCGACGAGTCCAGGTTTAGTTTGCTGTCTGATTCTCGCCGGCTTTCATATGGAGAGCACCAGGTACCCGTTACCACCAAGAGAACACCATTGAACGACACCGTCACGGTGGTGCAGGATGGCTCGTTTGGGGAGGAATTATTCTTGGTTCCAGAACTGACCTGCAGGTTCAGAGTGTAACGATGACAGGCCACATCTATCGGGATGTCATTCTGGAGCAACATGTATGTTTGTTTCGGGGTGCCATGGGTGCTGAATTTCTGTTTATGGATGACAACGCCCGCCCTCACCGTGCAAACATTGTAGACGAATGCCTTCAATTGGAGGATATCACCCGTATGGATTGGCCAGCACACTCACCGGACTTGAATCCAATAGAGCATGTGTGGGATATGCTTGGCCGACGAATTGCAGCCCGTCAACCCCCTCCCACCTGTCAACCGGAACTTCGGAGGGCATTGCTTGATGAATGGTGTAATATTTCCCAAGATCAGATTGATAATTTGATACTCAGCATGCCCAGGCGTTGTAAGGCCTGTATTGCATCGTCCGGGAGACATACAATGGAGCTGGCTTTTACCGTATCGATGTTTGTACTGATTTTCGGGATAGCGAGACAGCAGTTCCTTCTCGCTGAGTACAGAATTCCATCCGTCGCAGATGGAGACAGCTTACACCAATCTTTCACGCCTTTTCGTACCATCCGATCCAGCTCATCCAAGAATACACCCCTGGCGGGCGCGAACTTAAGCGTATGAATAAGTCGTGGGACGGAAGTAAGAAGACAGAGGACAGGTCTAAGAAGCGAAACACGCTGGTGGGGCTTCAGCCTACTGAACTTCCAGATCTTGTCTATCCAAGACGCTAATTTATGCTTGAGACCGAACGTGCGCAAGCCCTGTAAGGGGGTAAAATCTGCCCTTATGTACCTCATGACGCCATAAACAGGAACTTGAGGAATTACCTCTTCGCCGATATGCCAATTTGTGGAGTTGTCAACGACCATGCATTCTCTACCTCGCCTTAGCAGCAACAGCTTGCACTTCCACACATTGAGCTTCAAGCCAAAGCCGCAGCAAAAGTCTTGAGACAATCGCCAACAACCTGGCCATCCTCTCAACGCTCTCGACTAAGACAATCACGTCATCTGCGAAGCCAAGGCAACCCAGTTTCTTGGGAGCCCTTCGGAGCGTGACGCCGTCACCGCTTTCTTGCAGGTTGCAAATTAGTGGGTCGATTGCTGCCTTGAACAACTCGGTACTAGCCGGGTTGCCTTGTACATCACCTCTTTTGAAGTGAATTGGTTCGGAATACTCACTCCCTATTTTGAAGCGAGTGTTTGCGTTCGAATAGAGGTACCGGATGATTTCAATGTACGCATCACACGTACCCAAGCGGTCCCGAGCAGCGAATATATGCTTTTGTCCAACAGAGTCTAAAGCCCGGGCGAAGAACGACGATCGCCGTCACATCACTCTTTGTGCTCCCTTCTTTGAGACAGCGGGCGAACAAGACGTTCTCTGTACCATCACATGGTACGAACCCGCGCTGAATATCGTTGACAGGAGCCTCCGATGTGATTCTCCTGGCTAGTATATTCGTGAATAGACGTAAGAGATTTCCAAAGGTTATTGGCCTCCATGTGCCCATATCCTGCCGTGTTGCGCCGTTCTTAGGGATCAGTACCGTTCTATGCTCGCACTGAAATGAAGGCCTCTTTCGGCACTTTAGTCACAAACTGAACAGTTCAGAGAACTCGTGCTCAACGCCTCGTTTTAAGTGCCCGCTTGAGGCCCGCAGCCATCCGGTCCTGCAGCACCTTTGCCACGGCATTTTTTGATGATCGCCAATACCTCTTGTTCAGTGATGGGTTTGGGCGGCTGGCAGTCATTGGCTCTTCTTAGCGAAGTCGAGTGGTACGCACTGATCATTGGGCGTTTCATATAGGTCTTTGAAGTGCTTAAAAGCTACTTCAGCGTTGCGGGAGGCCTTCGCCCCTTCCCCGTCGCGAACCAGTTCTGCTAATTTATCAGGAATTAGGTCCCACATCCTTTGCACCTCGTCAAAGCGACGCTTGCATCGTTGATGTGAAAGTGTGACTCTACCTCCTTGTCGCTGCCCACGTTTGGGCTTGCGTGCGAGAGTGTCTATTGGGCCCAATCTCCTGATGCTCTCGATTAATTTCTCTGTCGAACCCTTGACAAACTGACAACTCCATAGAAAACATTATTGCACAACGTTTTAAAACAAAATTTGGAAACCGTAAGAAATTCAAGAAACTATTACAAAGTACAGCTAATCAATTTTCATTTAAACACTTACTAGAAAAAGAAGATCTGGATATGCACACAAAACAACTTATTAATATAATAAAAACATCAGCTGAAGAGTCATTAAAAAAAATTAATACAACGATAATTTGGTGGAACACAGAAGTTAATATACAGAGAAAGAAAACCAGAGCTCTTAGTCGACCTACAACAAACACAAACGGATGATGAAATTAAAGACAAAATTCAAACTGAGCTACAAAAAAGAAAAGGCCATTTTGAAGAAAAAAATCTTAGAAGAAAAAAGAGACTCCTGGAAAAAAATTTGTACTGAAAATGAAGTATGGATTGGTTTGTTTGGTTGTTGTTTTATGGCACAAGAGCGAGATTTGTCTATACTGCGCCAAACAAGGTGGTAAAAAACAAAAGGCAATTAGCAATAACACCAGTGAAATTTGCGACTCCATAAAAATATTATTAAACTCCTAGGAAAATATACGAAAAACAAAATAAGGAAAGACAGGTATACAGTCGACCACAAAATTGAGTATACACCTTAGAAACTTTTTGCAATTACAAATTAAATATTGCTTTAAGATGATTGAATTTTTTACCTTATATACTTTAGTCTATGCTTTACCGTACTATACATATAAAATTGTTACGTTTATTTATTTTTTACGAAAAAAAATACAAGATCTGAGACGAGAGGAAAAACAACACCACAAAAATATGTATACACCTTTATTAATTTCCTTTTAACGTACAAATTAATATTTTGTTGCATAACCTTTTGCTTGAATTACAGCTTGTAATTTTCTGGACATAGATTCTACTAGTGTTTGTGGTTTCAACAGAAATTTTAGCCCATTCTTCTCTCAGAACCTTCTTGAGAACTTCCTTGCTTGTGATTTCGTGCTCATGTACAGCTTTCTCTAATTGCGACCACAAATTTTCGATGACGTTTAAGTCTGGAGACTGGGCTGGAGTGTGTAATTGCTTCTTGCAATGGTACAGCAAGTATAACTGCACAATCTTCGCTGTATGCTTGGGGTCGTTGTCCTGCTGGAATATGAAGCTTGACCCAAGGCCCAACTTACTGGCACTTTTTTGCAAGTTATTATTTAAAACCCCCAAATACACATGTTTGTCCATAATACCATCAATAAAAGCAAGCTCTCCAACTCCTCCAGCCGACATACAACCCCAAACGAGGATAGATCCACCTCCGAACTTGACTGTCTTAATGGTGTTTTTAGGTGCCAGTGCTTTCCCAGCTTCTCTCCATATTTTAAATCGTCCATCGCTGCCGTAAAGATTGAACTTACTTTCATCAGAAAATATTACAGTGTTCCAGAAAGAAATAGGCTTTAAGCAAATGTTCTTTGGCGAAAATCACTCTCTTTTGTCTATTCACATACTTGATGATTGGCTTTCGTATTGGTGCACGGCCATGAAACCCATATTGGTGAAGGGTACGT
The DNA here is from genome assembly GCA_021605075.1 of Caerostris darwini. Lineage (NCBI taxonomy): Eukaryota > Metazoa > Arthropoda > Arachnida > Araneae > Araneidae > Caerostris > Caerostris darwini. The sequence continues at coordinate 12,306 of BPLQ01010973.1, read as the reverse complement.
AGAATTGTTTCAACTGAGATCATTTTCCCGATTGTAGAGGACATCGATAAAGCTAGTTTAGAGGCACTCACCCTCGGATCTTTCTTTACTGAGTGTACTTTTCCTCTTCGCTGTATTACTCAGTATTTCTTTACGTCCTCTTCCAGGAATATTGGCCACAGATCCAGTTTTTTTATACTTCTGAAGTATTTTTTTGACACAACCATGAGTTACATGAATCAACGAAGCGATTTCTCGAAGAGATTTGCCCTCTTTCGACAATTTTACAACCACAGATTCATTAGTTTCTCTACGAGAGCTCATTTTACGATTTTTAATGAGAAAAAATACTATTTAAAAGCGTTGAAGTCAATAGCACGTGTTATAAGCAGCAACTACTCCTGAAACTCATTAAAGAAAATTTGAAACCAAAAAAAGTGGTGGCAAAATTTTACAAATATAAGAAGTGTAAACTCAATTTTGAGGCATGGTTTTCTATCTTTTCTTCGAATCGCTTAACTTTTTTCGTAATAAATAAGTTAACTATAGAATTGTGTTATTATAGGATGGTAAAGCAGAGGTTAAAGTATCTAGGTTAAAAAAATTTATATATTTAAATCAATATTTAATTTGTAATTGGAAGAAGCCTAAAAGTTTTAGAGGTGTATACTCAATTTTGTGGCTCACTGTATTAAAAAAACAAATGTAAGGTTTAAAAAGAAATATTAAGATTAAATACACGTTTAAAAAATTTGCTTATAAACACTTGGAACAATTTGTTCAAAGTTAATGTAAAAGAGACGTAACGTGGATGGCGCATGGTTAAAATATTAATTGTAATAAAAATTTAAAAATAAATCATTCTGAAATCATCTCAGTCTCGTCATATTCAACTATGTCGCTAGTACTGGAGCTGTCTTCTGACGTAGATTCCGGTGACTCTGATGTAGGAGAAGGCGGTTCGGTAAATCGTCTTTTATTTAGGAAAGATCGATTTTAAATTCATTTTCTGGGTATCTATTTTTTTGTTTTTTCCGACTAGAGTAGCCGTTGGGTTTGTTTTATTTTGAACTAAATTTTTGTTTGTGGTGAAATGCACTTGCCTCTTGGGCTGAATTTTGAACGAGGTTGCACTGGTCTGTGGTCGAACGGTAGCGGACTGAACACAGTGATATGTAGATGGAGCAACTAGTAAATTAACAGAAGCAGTGACATCTGTAAATTTGGGTTTTTGATTAGAAAGAGGTTTCAGCTTTTTAAGTGGTGGACAAACTATTCCCGTGATATTACTATCGGTCATTATGGAGACAGAACATGAAGTTGAAACTTTTTTGAGAGAAACTGTGATGTTATTTTTGCCTTCTGCTACATATAACGTAGAAGACCATTGAAGAATGATTTTTTTGGCGTCGAGATACGATAATTTTTTGTTTTGAGCTCCTGCATTGTTTTTCTTGTTTCCATTTTGGACAGGATTTCGAATTAGACGGATAGGACTCTTGGCAATTTACACATTTAGGTGTGGCACGACAATTTAAGTAAGAATGGCTTGCAGTTGCACAATTGGAACAGATTTGTGTTCCACGACAAGCATTCTGAAAATGTCCAAATCTCTGATATTTAAAACAACGTAAAGGGTTTGGAATGTAAGGTCGTACGGGACAGTTAAGATATCCAGCTTTAATAGTTTTAGGTAGGATAGATCCATAGAATTTGAGAACTATGTGTTTTGTTGTAACTGAATCGGAGTTTTTTTTATGATAATTCTGCGAGCAGAAAAAAGACCTTGCGAACTTAATTCAGAGACGATTTCATTAAGGAATACATATTGCAGGTCTGGTTCGGAAATAATGCCTTCGCAATAGTTCAATGTCTTGTGTGCTTCTACTGTAACAGGTAAATCGGTTAGTGCATAAAAAGAATTTGGACTGAGCAGTGGAATAAGTTTCAATAAGTAGATCACCGGATTTTAGCTTTTTGACACTTTTAAGGTCGCCACCTATAGCTTGCAAACCTTTCTGAATTTTAAAAGGTGAAGTAGTATTAAATTCTTTATTTTCCGCAGATATGATAAGAAATGTAGCAAATTTAGATGCCCATTCATGATGCAATGTAAGTAAAATGCAATGTTCCAATCCATATGCAAGACATGTCTTGCAATTACTGTTTCAAGGCACATTCATGTTACTCAAAGCCTACAGTTTGGAATTTTTTCATTAATACAGCATGTGCTTATAATTAAACTGAATTTGATTTGTTCACACCTCTAGGAGCTGCTCACACCTTTTTCACACCTCACCGTCCTCACCCTTGCTGGCCCTAGAACCACAGCCCGCCTGGCCCATCTAAACTGCCATACTAGTTTAGTTGGATAAAAAGAAATTAACACTAAAAATTTCTGATATTTCCTATATAAGGACACGTTTTTATTTTCACAGTTGATTTTGTGAAATGTAAATTTAAAAAATACAGCTTTTTAGAATGCAAATATATTTTTTGCCAATATTAATATTTTTTCAATTTATCTAACATCTGTGGCAAATTTTATTTCTTAAAATAATTATGAGAAAATTCAATTGATTAATTTTAGTTAATATTCTTTGATTATTTCTGCTATATTTTTTGTTGGCCTTTTTATTATTATTATTAGAGACATAAATGATCAAGATAATGGATCCTTTTAAGTATTTAAGTGATCATCTCTTTTTGTTGTCGATAAGTTAGATATTAGTTAAAAGTAGATTTTGATATACAATAATTTCATAATTTTTTCTAAAATTGCTTTTACTCTTTGAAGTCATGCAGTTATTTTTATAGGAATTTTTTTTATTAATATATCGGAAAAACAATTTTCTTCCAGCGAAAATAATTCTGTTAGATGTGACGAGCTATAATTGTATTTCTATAACTTTAATAATTACAATCTGAAGACAAAATTGATACAATTCTTGATTTCATAAGAAAACGGGTGCCACAAATATGCTAACATCTCCATAATTCTTTAGATCTGTATTAATCATCCTGTTTAGTATTGTTACAATAACAGAAGTATCCAACAGCTTTATACAAAAGGAAAGTAATAAAAAAAAATAATAACAATGATAAACATATTGCAAAAATAAATTAAATTCGGCTTTTTTTTTGTAATGTTAAATTTCCTTAATCTTATGTTTGATAAAGTATTTCTTTAATCTTATATTACTTTAATATAAATTTGTTGTCTTTCTGAAATTAAAAGAAAATTGATTTTTAATATTATTTTAGTTAGGCAGTTAGACACAAATAGAAATCCCAGGATGACCATGAAACTGACAGCTGAAAGATGAAATTGTAACCAACAAAGTAATATTTCATTTTTCTGAGGGAATTTTGCAACATATGCAATATTATATATAAAAGTAAACAATTTTTGAAAGGAAGAAAATCGAGTTCTTATATTCAGAAAAGAACATAACTTTATCCCAAATCAATCGTACGACTTTCGACAACAAATAAGAGAAATAAATATTAATCAAGTCACACATACGAATACAAAAACTATTCAAGAAACGACGTAAATCAAACTACGAAATGACAAGCAAATAAAGAGCTCTGAAAGACAAAAAAAAACACAGCGTAATGAGACAATGATACGACATAATAATGGGGTCTGTGATCTGGACGATGAAAATAGAAGACAAAAGGATGAAGGAAAAGATCACTTGGTAACCTAGGGGTCGTGACACCTGTACACATCTAAAGAAGATGCGCCCCTGAGGGGAGGATCAATTTTGTGGAACATCTTTATTAACGACTTATTAAAGTTAGATCTTGGTGGTGAAATAAAAACTCAAGCATTTGTTGATGATATAGTTTATAATGATGAAAGCAACAGCAACTTTTCATTTTAAAGAAAAAAAGTATAAGACCTTTAAACATAATTCAAAATTGGATTTTTGAAAATGATCTAAAAATTAATTACGATAAAAGTGAATATATATTGATTACCAAAAGAAAGTATTCACTATACCCTCCATTAAAATCAACAATTGTAAAATTGTTCATGCAAAAAAAAACAAGTTTCTTGGAATTATAATTGATAATCTGTTTTCTTGGAGTCCGCATTTAAACTATATCAAGGACAAAGTAAACCAAATTCAACACACATTAAACAGATATTGTAAGTCGACTTGGGGCTTACAACCAAGAAACAACCAGTCAAGAAAGACATTTACGAAAAGGTTACACAAAAAGTAATCACATACGAATACCAAATATTGTACAAAAATGGTACTAGGCAAGATTTGAAGATAAGACAGTTAAGAATTGCCTTTCTAAACATCACGAAATCATATAAAACTGTATCTACTGAAGCTTTAAACTTATTGGCTGGTGTTCCTCTACTAGATATAAAACTAAAAAATTTGGTTAAACTATAACATCTAAAAGTCTCTAATCAAGATATAATATTGGAACACTTAGTAATCTCATCCAGAGATTTGGAAAATAAATTCAAGATATTTTCACCATGGGATATTGATTATGTTGTTTGGAATGACTTTTCAGATAATTATGATAATACCATATTTACTGATGTATCTAAGAAAGAAAATAAAACTGGCTATGCGTTTGTTCATTTTAAAAATAATGAAGAAATATATATGCATCAAAGTAGAATTAGTAACCAAGCCACAGTCTTTACAGCTGAACTGCTGGCAATAAATGACGCTGTGGATTATACTATAAGAAATGAACACTTTAAGATGACTATTGTTTCAGATTCCAAACCTGTTTTAGAAGCTATTAATAACCTAAACAATGAAGAACTATGTATACATAATTTCAAAAATAGAATTACAGAAAGGATTTCTTTTGCATGGATTAGAGCACATAAGGGCTTTCAAGGAAATGAATTAGCTGACTCATATGCTAAGAAAGCAACAGAAAAAGAGAGTATAGACAAAATTGTTAAATTCACTTCTTCTCAAATTAAGAAAAAGTTAGACATCAAAATTGATAGGGCATGGCAAGAGAGTTGGCATCAATCAACTAAGACGAGAAACCTTTTCGCAATATTCCCTACAATTAACAGAAAAAGAATATGCGGAGATTTTTATATAAACCAGATCCTTACGTACCTTGGTTCATTCGCTACTTACCAACATAGATTTTTTAATAAATGTATATGTGAAGGAGCAGACGAAACACGTCATCACTTATTATATGACTGTAAATTATGGCTACAGACTACAGATTGAAAGGATTTCCTAAGAACTACACCAAGTTGTCTATAAGACAACTGCTCCACAGCAAGACTATACGAGAAATTATGAAGAAAAGATTAGAACATGCTCTTGAAGAATTGTAATGTGACTTTCATGACTCTTCTGTAAATATGTATACAGAAAATTATTTTGCTTTCACCTCACATCTTTATTCATTATATATCTTTCTCTTTTGTAAAAGGAGTTCTTTACTCCTGCTTTTCATTTTCGTATTCTTTGTCCTGTTTCATAATAGTAAAAAAAATAAAAACAAATTATTTGGTGGTGTTTACAAATTTTCCAGTCAAATTCTTAGGCTATTTCTTCGTGATACTTTGGGGTCTTGTTGGATCCACTTCGGGTGCGAACGGTCATTTCAGAAAGTTCTTACAGAATTATTGAATAAGGAAGTACTGCTCGGGATTGCTGTAGTGATGCCGGTCTGATGTATCGAGTCGTGTATCGTGCAAAACCAAACCTACTCTCTCCCATATATGCTGACAACTTTCTGAGATTTAGATAAAGCGTACATTAATGAATTATAATCTAATAAAATTATCTAACTAAAAACTTGGAATCTCACCAATTACCAAGTTTAAAAATGACCACCTCAAAGAGCTCGAGCAGTGATGGAGAAGTAGGTCCAAACGACGTGGTGTCAGATACTTACAACCTACTGAGTTACCAAAGATAAAGCGTTCAATAGAAAATTATACTCTAATAAATTTATCTTTAAATAAATTTTGAAACTCACTACTTCACAAGTTTATAAAAATGTCCACCTCAGATAGTTCAAGCAGCGAAGGAGAAATAGGTCTAAACGACGTGGTGTCAGATACTCCGACACCGGAAAAAGCCAGCTTGCGCAGTAAACAACTGTCGCAAAAGAAACGGAAAACGGGCCAGAATATAAAAAGAACATCTGCGGCGAAAGCGAAGGAGGAGGCTGTGCCTGCCACATCACAGTCTCCAACACAGCAATTACTGACATGCGCCTCGCAGTTGGAACAAATCTTCAACAAATTGAAGATAGCACAAGGCGCGAGATAAGGGACTAAGTCCCTAGTCCGACTCCAAAACTCGACGTTCTTCGCACGTACTTCACAGCCATGTTAAGTAGACGCGTGCTGCAAATGTCTATAGGATTCAACCCCCTTTGCCGTGGGGTTGTTCCCACGTTGTGGCAGTGCAGTGCGGATGGAACTGGTCGGTTTGGCCTGCGTATACGACATTACAGGAACGCGGCGTGAGTTTCGTACTATCCACACGTAAAAGGAAAAGTGTAAAACCAAACCTGCTTTCTCCTATTTATGCTTACAACCTACTGAGATTAAGATAAAGCGTTCATTAGAAAATTATACTCTAATAAATTTATCTTTAAATAAACTTTGAACCTCGCCAATTCACAAGTTTATAAAAATGTCCACCTCAGACAGTTCAAGCAATGAAGGAGAAGTAGGTCGAAATGCAGTGATGTCGGATACTCCGACACCAGAGAAAGCAAGCTTGAGCAGAAAACAGCTGTCGCAGAAGCATCGAAAAACACAAGATCAAAAGATCATCTCCGACGAAAGCGAAGGAGGCTGTGTCTGTGACATCACAGTCTCCAATTCAGCAACTACTAGCTTGCGCTTCGCAACTGGAACAGATCTTTAACCGATTCAAGGTTGAAGATAGTGCAAGGTCCGAAATAAGAGACTTGTTCTTACAAAGTCACTCGATTCGTGATCGTCAAATCGCAATTTGGAAAAACACAGCCACTAAGGGCGAGGCTTTAGAGCAGGCTAAAGCGATAACAAAAGTTGCAGAGCAAGTAACTAATGCAAAGACCTGTTCAGAGGTACTGAAAAGGGGGCACCACCGCCCGGTGTCTAGAAGAGATACTCAGGCTCCGCCCAAGCCCACAGGTTATCAACACACCGAAGTTGTCTTGGTATACGGAAAAATAGAGGCACTCGAAGATTCAACAAACCTGAAACAGTTACTAGAACGGAATGTGTCCCTCGCAAAGGAGGGCATCACACTCCTAAGTACAAGGAATTAGGACTGGCTTGGCCATAACACCCGCAATTAAAGAGTCAGCGGATAAACTGGTGGAGGCACTGACGAAGGCAGAAGCTCTTAAGGGAAAAATCGACGTGAAGTCCCCAGCTAAAAGAAACCCGAGAATTGTCATCTTCCACTTATACAAAAGTGAAGGCAAGTCGGGAGAGAGGGAGGAAAAAAGGTTTCTCTCCCTCTTAGCGAAAGACAATCACCTTGAAAGAAGGAAACATGCAAGTAAGTTTCCGCATGAATGCGAGAGGATCCAGAGAACGTTGGGTCATCGAGATCGATCCAATCATAAGAAAAAAGCTGGGCGACAAGCGACGAATCCTGGCAGGCTTCTCGACGCATCGGTTCAAAGATTATATTGAACCGATTCAGTGCTACCTGTATGGCCATACACAAGGGCAGTGTATAGAGCCGGAGCAATGTTGTAGGAACTGCTTGGAAACGAATTCCAAGCTAGAAACTAAATATGATGTAAAGCACGGCGCAGTGGCCAAGGACTGCCCGGTGTATCAAACAGACAAACTTAGCGTCTTAAAGTCGACTCAATATGGACTTTAAGTCTCCTACAGCTTATAAGGGATGGCGATGCCTTCAAGCAAACGTGGCTCATTCTAAGGCAGCAACCTTGGAGCTGCCGACGATCAAAAGTGGGGACTTTGATATATTTCTCATTCAAGAACCGTATCTGATAGGAGGACAGGTAGCGGGCCTCCCTTTGGGCTGGTGCACGATTCTTGAAGAGAATGGAAGAGCTCTGATTGCAGTGAATAATCCATAACTTGCATTACTAACAAGATGGATTAGCCAGTATGTAGTAGCAGTCGAGGTCTCGGACACGAAACAGAGTGTAACTGTTGTTTACTTCTCCCCAAGTAGACCAAAGGACCTAGCGGTGAGGGATCTAGACCAGATTCCATGCACTCACATACTCGTGGGAGGATATGTGAATACAAACAGCCTTCTGTGGGGACCGGACATCCAAGGCCATCGGCGTCCTGAAGAGGCGCAGCCGCTTGTAGATTTGATAATCAGACATCGGCTTAATGTATGGAACGAACCCAACTGGCATCCCACCTTTGAAACTACGAACGGGAGAAGCTGGATTGATATAACAGCTATCTCAGTAGCACTAGATGGTTATGCGTCGTCATGGAGAGTCATTCAGGACACCCTCTCCGATCATAATTACTTTGCGTTCACTCTAGGACAAATAGCGACTAGGTGTGTTTATCCGCGCTTCTGGCTCAATAAGAACAGGGCCTTTAAAGTTGCAAATACCATCAGCAGCAAATATAGCAACATCACAGAACTAGCAGATCAAATACAAGATATAGCGCAACTAGACGAGTTTGTGCAAGAGTTTACTCAAGCCATCAAACGGCATGCACTTCTCGACATAGAGCGGACACGCAAGAACATCGGAGGGTCCCGTGATGGGATGACGAGCTAACCAGTCTAAGAAAACAAGACCGACACGACCGAAGGAGATTCCAAAGAACTAGGAATCCAACCGAAAGAATGAGCAGAAGGAAAATCTTCTGTAAGAGTAGGACAATCTATCGACGCAAGTTGCTGGAGAAGAAGAATCAGAGTTGGATAAAGTTCTGTGAACGAGTGTCACATATTAATGAATGGCAATTGCCCTATAAACTGGGAGTGAATAAGTTGTCACGACCTCTGGTGATAGGGGCATTCAGAGGGAAGGAATGGCAGCTACAAGTAACATCCGCAGTTTGATAGATAGTATAGTAGAAGTTTTGTTTCCGCAGGGCACGGAACAAAATGAGACGCCTGAACAAAAGAACAAGAGGGTGACTGTAGCTCAGTACGGCACATCCAATGTAGACCGCATGATCACTAAGCAGGAAATAAGGTAGGTGGTAAGATCAATGGCCTGGCGTAAAACACCGGGGTTAGATGGAATTACTATCGAGCTGGTTGAAGCGATCAATAAGGGAGTACGAGACATATTATTGTACACCTTTAACAAATGTCTGGACTTGGGGCACTTTCCAACCTGCTGGAAAAGTGCAAAGTTAATATTACTCAACAAACCAGGTAAAGATCGTTCAGACCCTAAAGCCTACCGACGTATTTGTTTACTCCCAACCATGAATAAAGGTGCTGGACAAACTGCTGGCTCAGCTCATCTTCTTTCACCAAAAGAGTGGGAATTTCCTGAACCCACAACAGCATGGCTTTCGCCCTGAAATCTCATGTAAGACAACTAAGGAGCCTGGTGGTGGAGAAGACGAGGAGTCTGTGGTGCGTCTGCATCATCTCACTGGACGTCGCCGGGGCTTTTGATAACGTATGGTGGCCATCAGTGCTGTATCTACTCACAAAAGCAATGGGTCCTAAAACATCTATGATGTGGTGGTAAGTTACCTCAGTGAGAGCTGTGTTGTATTTGAAAATAAGGCGATGCACTTCAAATATAAGATCAATAGAGGATGCCCACAAGAGTCTTGCAGCGGACCTTTGTTTTGGAATCTAATTGCAGATGAAGCACTAAGTCTGCAGCACCCAGAAAACTAAGCTCAGGCCTACGCAGACGATTTAGTCTTGGTAGTCTGGGCAAGAGATAAATCTTCTATAAAATAGCAGGGAAGTCGCGCACTCAAACAACTGAGAGCGTGGGGAGTTCGCCACAAGTTAAGGTTCAACAGTAGTATGACAGCGCTACTGCCCATTACACATATGCGCAAACTGATGACAGACCCGCCGCGGATTAGAATGGGAAACACCACTATCAAAGTGGTAGATGAAGTAAAATATCTAGCAGTTATGTGGGATCATACCATGTCCTTCTACAAACACCTGAAAGCCGTTAAGCAGAAAACCGACTACCTAACGTAACGCTGTCGACCATAGCGGCCAAACTGTATAGTAGGAAACCATCTCTACTTAAAAGACGCTTTTTGCGATTGCCCGGACGTATAGGACTGTCTCGACATATTCCCTGCAAGTCATCGTAGGAGTAGCTCCTCTAGATCTGCGTGCCTTAGAAGTCCATGCAAAGTTTCTAATGACTGTTATTAAGATTCCCGCAGTGCATGGAACAGAGTTCAACCCAAGTGAGTACGAGTCGGTAGCAGACTTGTGGGATACCCATCCCGCACTCAGGAAAAGTGTACTATTCAACTTGCCAGAGCCGTTCGGAAGCGAAATAGAAATGTATAAGGACAGACCAGGCATGGAGGGACGATACGGGTCAGATCTGGTGGTACTGTACTATGGTCAGAAGATTCACTCAGAAATGAGAAGATTGGAAGATCATGCATCGGTATATCAGGCTGAGCTTGTAGCGATCCACATGGCCTTGACATGGACTCTGAAGCTTAAAGAAGTCAAGAGTATAAATATATACTCTGACTCTAGATCTGCATTACAAGCACTAGCAGATCCTTCCAATACATCAGAGCTGGTATTGGAAGTTAAAAGGATGCACGAACTGGCAACGGCAAGAAGAATGGTGTACCTACACTCAGGCATATGTTGGTTATCTCGGAAACGTGTTAGCCGATCAGTGCAAAAGACGCTACAAAGATTGGTGACGTTGGAACTTGGAAAAAGCCAAGATCCAGAATAATCAAAGATCTTAAAGAACTCCAGCTAAGATGGTTTGCTGGACTTTTTAGCACCAAAGGCAGGCTTACTGGTTCATACCAGGTCAATTTAACAACTAGAACTGAATATCACTCAGATACTAACAGGACTTGGTAGATTCCCTGCATACTTCGACAAATTTGGATTGGCTGGAAACGCACTTTGCCAATGTGGGGTAATCGGCGACTTAAGGCACTATCTAAGTAGTTGCATTACTACTCAGTCCATGAGGTGGCACCTTAAGTCTAGGGATACAACAGACTTGCAAACTTTGATCAAGAATCCGTGCAACACGTGCATACTGGATTCAACAAATATCCAAACAGGTGAATGAGATGATACCCACAGTTCCGCAACAATAACAGCGGACGACAAGATAAAGATAGACTAAAGAAATCGGACAATAAAAAAGGAAGACCAGAGGTCTTCGACCATAGTTAGTAGGTTGGCCGCGGCCATCTCCTCTAATCAATAATACGTTTCGGCTTGGTGCAGAGGGTTGGTTCGTGGACAGATGTCTCAAGGAGGGAAGCATCCAGAGTGACACTAAGGCGATATTCCTGCTTGATTTGCCCGGGCCTTTGACTTGGTTGGGCACGCTCATCTTATCGCTGCTCTTGAACTCTTGGGTACGTGTAATGCATACATAGAGATCTTCAGACATCTCTACTCTACTGTCAGCACTCATCTCCATATAGGAGATGAACTCTCCGAAGCAATTCACTTCAAAGGCGGTGTAATGCAAGGCCACCCGGCGAGCAGAGTTGTTCAAAGCAGCCAGAGATCCATTGATCTGTGACCTCCAAGAAAGCGGTGATGGGCGGATGCTGCCTCGGATTCGCAGACGACATGATCGTTCTAGCGGACGGCATCGTGGAGATGACCAGACAATTGGCGATAGTCGAGGACTTTTGCAAGAAGTTTGGTCTGAAGCTCAACGTTGGGAAATGAGGTTAAACCTCAAATACCCACTCACGGCCATATGAAATGCCTTGGCGTTGACTTCACACCCCTAAGGGGATTGCGTAGTCGCCCTTAAAGAGAAGCTGGAGAAGTGGATTGAGAAAATCGGGGAGTTCCGCGGGTTGAAACCCGAGCAGCTTGTCATGCTTCTCTACAACTACGCTGTCGAACGATTGCTCCACATCCTGAAACTAACACACGTCAGTGGTGTTGCCCTAGCTGAACTTGACCGGTTCGTGCGAAAGAATAGTATATGCTGCCTCGATCCGTGACGGAGTTTTGCATTCAACAAACAGGAATGGCGGTCTGACATACCTAAAATTGGCGTAATAGTCGACACAGCGAAGCTAAGTCCCTGATCCGTCTCCAAAACTCGTCGTTCTCTGTCTTACGCTCGGTTTGGGCTGGTCTCTGATGACGAGAAGAGCTCCATATGGGGTTCATCTCGGAAGATAAG
>BPLQ01010961.1:0-63321 GCA_021605075.1 Caerostris darwini | reverse complement strand
GTTATTAAAATTAATATATATAACGCATCAGTGTCCCATTGAGGTTAAAATGTTTAAAAATTATCAAAGAATATCAAGACGCAATTAAAAAATTTTATTCACCATGTGTTTTTATGTTTCAAACTAAATATCATAAAGGTTACATGCAAAGCATCTTTGCATAAGCCCTATGCAAAAGATTCAAGGTGTTATACTTAATGGTTCACTGAACCGTGAACCATTAAGTATAACCTTTATCTGCCTAATGCCCACTGATATGAGTGTCCCAGTTTGATGATTTCCCGACAGATCTCATCTCTGAGATGGATGTTTCTCATCCTCACTTTCTTCTGCGGATAGTCTCCACTGGAGGTCAAATTGAATGGAAGATTATTTCAGAGATTAAAACGGCAAAGGGCTTGCCAAATGTTTGCATATCGATACATTTATTTGCAGATAAGGGATTATCATGAAAATTTTGGGTGTTAAATAATTCTAGAATGTATGATATTTTAATGTGACAACAGTTTTAATCATATAAAACTTTCTGAGAATATATCAGCAATTTCGTGGGTACATGGGCCATCTTTATGACGGTGGACGCCAATATGGTGTGACAGCATTGTTTCATAGAAAATTATACAATTAATCTTTAAAACTATCCCGTTTAAAAACATCATTCCTCCGTAAGTCAACGTTATTTCCTAGAAGGTTATAAATTATACGACAGGTGTAACTGCAATTCCTCTTCCACGAGAGTTAAATATAATTCATTTTATTTTTGACGATGAGTTTGAAATGCTTAATTCTTCTGCTTAATGCTGCTTCTGAAACTTCACAAATCTTCTTCTTCAGTGGCACAACAACTCCATGGTTGGCGAAGGTCGTCTGCCTACTGGCGGATTTCCGGACAGGGGATGTTTAAAATGGATTCCGAATCACTACAAACATCCGCGGCACCGCCTGGACTAGAATCATAAGTCATTGGCACCAAGCGCCAAAGCATTAGTCACTCAGCCAACCTGCCCCATTTTTCACATTTACAGAGCAGTAAATAATTACATACTTCCTGTTATTTTTATGTCTACTAATTCAAAAATTTATTGATTTCACAAATTTTTAAATTTAAAATCCTATATTTTTACCGTATTGCATCTTCATATTCTGTATTATATGTTTAAACCATAATGCATCTGTATTTTAATCCTACTGTATCATACATTTTCACCATAATGCATCTCTATTTTAACCCTACTGTAGCATATATTTTCACCATACTGCATCTCCATTTTAAAAATAGTGTATCATATATTTTCACCATACTATGCTTTTCATAGGATTCTAAGCAAGACGAGAAACAACAACAAATTCATTATAAATTTCAAAGAAAAACAAACACATCCCACTAAGAAATATGTGAAACAAAAAAGAATATACAGATGTATAACTTAAGATATACTTCTGAATTGATGCAATTTCCTAAAAAAAAAAAAAAAACTATTTGCCAAGGAAGAAAAAAATTTCCGATCAAACTTTAAAATGGGTTACTAGAGAAAGAATGATTCACTGTTTAGGAACCATTTTATGCCATTCTTCTTCGTAAAGAAAAAAAGGACATTGCTGTAGCCCCCGGGGATCAAACGCTTTCTCTCGCTCTATCAAAAATGAAAAAAAAAAATGTATTTTTTCTGGTTTCACTCTTAAAAACTAAAAACTTTTTCAATACTAAGCAGCACCGATAACTTATCTGGAACATTTCGGGATTGAATAAAAAAATATTGGCGCTGCTTTTTCTTCCGAAACTTCGTCTTTGGGATCTTTATATCTTGAGCCTCAGAATTCGACAGCGGTTGGCTGCTTTGGTGAGAAATCTATCGCATGTTGTTTGTCCTTCGTGAAAAAGAAGTACAGATTTTAGAGTCATTTGAATATCTAAAAACAATTCATTTGCAAATGATGCTCGCTAGAAAACAGGGAAAAAAAACAATTTTTTTTTTTTGCTGATTTATATGTTTTGTGTTTTTTATCAGCAAACTAAGCAGTATTTTTTTTTATCAAAGGATTTGGAATTTTACAACGTTTTACTTTTAATTATTTAATGAATGTTATACAAGTTTGTACTTTCAGTTCTTTCTAATCTGGTTTTTTTGTCAATGCTCTTTAAAAATAAATATTTTTTTTCAAATGTAAACCAATATTTGTTTTTCTTTACATCATTATTTTGTTTGAAGTTTTCTCGATGCTATTTTCAGTTTGAATGAGATATTGTTCGATTGATTTAGTTGAGTTTGTCCACGAAAGCATATTTTTTGTTTCATCTTCGATGTGAATAATCTTTTATCTTTTAATTTCGTGGTGATGTAAAAGAAATTTGTACATATTTTGTGTTTAATCTTTTTATATTTTAAAAAAATAGTGATTATCTAGGCATGTTAAAAAAAAAAAAAAAAATAACTGTTAAAAGGCATTACAAAAACCGCCGGAATTAATTTTAGCGTCTCACAAAGCCGAACGTAATGAATATTTTGAAATGAAATTTCACACAGATGTCAAGTACAGTGCTGGCAACCTAAAAAAAAAAAAAAAGAAAATTGAAATTCCATAAGCCCTGGAAAATTAAATTGAAAATGGGTCTTACTTTTTGGACACAGTAGTATTGAATCAAAATATGCTCCATATACATCAATGCACTTATACCAGCTTCAACGAACACCTTCTATTTAAGTCAATAAATTCAGAAAAGGCTGTTTTAATAGATTCCTGATTGACAAAACTAATTCAACTTTTTAAAGAATTGGTAGTCAGTAGAAGACAAGTCTGGTGAATATGGTGGATGAGCCAGAACCTCAAATTTCACTTCATCCAGTTATTTGCGTTATCATGAAGTAGAAGAACGCCTTTTCGATTCTCCAACGCTGATTCAGTTGATAACAATCTCTGATGCACAATTCCGGTTGTTGACAGTAATACTGTGTATTAATTGTTTGATTTATTCATATCATATTGCAATGGATAACTCTCCTTTGATTCTACCAAACCAATAACGTTGTCCTCTTTGGTTTGGATGTACTTTTTATTTACATCCAGAAACTTTGGCTGAACATTTTCTATTATCATACAGTATTAATTTTTTTATCACAAGTAATGATACACTTCCACCAATAATGTTCAAAATCTGCAAGGTTATAGATGTCTCGTTGCAGTCAGTTGCAGATGTCAGGTTGCTGTTATCCTCTCTGTCAACTAGTGTGGAACCCATTGACCAAATGGTTTTGCCTTTCCAAGAGCTGCAAGATGTGTTGAAACTGATGCTATGTTTACTGCAAGATCAGCAGTAAGTTCTTTAATAGGGTAAGCTTTAACCTTTGCTTTCCGAACACCATTACAAAGGAACTCAGGTCTTCCACCAGATTCATTTTTCTCGGATTTCAACTTCTCAAAAGATCGTTTCACTAAGGATGCGTTAGCTGTATAATTCCCAAATGCTGTATTGATGTTTCCCCTTGAAAAGCAGAAAGGCCAAGTTGTTGGCCAAGACACTGTCATAGCAGAAAGGACAAGTTTAAATTCATTCAGAAAAATTATCCATATTTTGTGATATTCCATGTATATTCCATATTGTGATATTCCATATATATCACAAAATATCATAATAATTCTTTGTAATTGTATTCGTTTAAGATTTCCCAAAAATTTCAACGCATATATGCAAATGAAATGTATAATTTGACAGATTTCAGAGAAACCAATATAATGGATATAACATTTTAATTTAACTTAATACTGGTAGGTATATACACTGAAGTGACAAAAGTCATGGGATAGCAATATGCAAATTTTCAGATGGCAGTAGCATCGCGTAGAACATGTATAAATGCGCAGTGCTTTCGCAGAGCTTTCATTTCTGTTCAAGTTATTCATGTGAAGAGGTTTTGACGTGATGATGGCCGCAGGACGGGAATTAACAGACTTTGAACGCAGAATGTTAGTTGGAGCTAGACGCATGGCTCATGCCATTTCGGAAATCGTTAGGGAATTCAACATTCCCAGATCCACTGTGTCAAGAGTGTGCCGAGAGTATGAAATTTCAGGCATAACATCCCACCATGGACAGCGCAGTGGTCGACCGCCTGCACTTAACGACCGAGACCGGCGACGCCTGCAAAGAGTCTTAAATTCTAACAGACAAGCAACACTGCGTCAAATAACCGCAGAAATCAATGTGGGACTTGTCTGTTAGAACTGTGCGGAGAAATTTGGCTTTCTTGGGCTATTCCAGCAGAAGACCGACTCGAGTGACTTTACTGACAGAACGACATCGCTTGCAGCGACTCTCGTTTGCACGTGAGCATATCGGTTGGTCCCTAGATGAACGGAAAACCGTGGCCTGGTCCGATGAGTCACGATTTCAGTTGGTAAGAGCTGATGGTAGGGTTCGAGTGTGGCGCAGACCCCACGAAGCCATGGACCCAAACTGTCAGCAAGGCACTGTTCAAGCTGGTGGTGGCTCCGTAATGGTGTGGGCTGTTTTTTCATGGCATGGACTTGGTCCTCTGGTGCGACTGGACCGAACATTGACTGGAAATGCTTACGTTCAGCTACTTGGAGATCACTTGCAGCCATTCATGGACTTCATGTACCCAATCAAAGATGGGATTTTCATGGATGACAATGCGCCATGTCACCGGGCCACAACTGTTCACGATTGGTTTGAAGAACATTCTGGACAATTCCAACGAACGATCTGGCCACCTAGATCGCCAGACATGAATCCCATCGAGCATTTATGGGACATCATCGAGAGGTCTGTTCGTGCCCTAAATCCTGCACCATCAACGCTTTCACAATTATGGACGTCTATCGAGACAGCATGCCTCAATATTCCTGCAGAAGACTTCCAACGATTTGTTGAGTCCATGCCACGTCGAGTTGCTGCACTTCGCCTGTCGAAAGGAGGGCCGACACGATATTAAGAGGTATCCCATGACTTTTGTCACTTCAGTGTATTTGGTTGATCAACGGTTCTATATGTTCAATGTTGGGAGAGCAAATAATAAAAAAATAAAAAAATTCGTGGTCTTCTTTTCTCTTCACTTTATTAGCATACTTTAAAAAATATTTACATTATGTATATTTAATCAAATATTTTACAAATTTCCAAAATTTTCGCGACAAAATTACAAAGTATATAAAGGAATTTTTTTTTCTTACTTCCGCTTTATAAGCTGTCAAGAGTGAACCGTGTACTCATGTCAAAGTCAAGAATGCAATTAATTTTCTTGATTGGTACATAGACGACCATCACTATCATGACGTCGAAACTATATTTGATGAAACGTTAACTAATATTACAAAGTTCTTTTTACATAATAAGTTAATAGAATGTTGGTTAAGTGCAGTGTCAATAGAACTCGATTCTAACATTCGATTATCTTTAGTAGTTTTACCTGCAGTCCTGGATTTAAAAGTAAGCAGAATAGATGCAGATTGTGACTGAATATCTGGAATTTAATTGAGTTTCTTGGTGAAGGACTTTCCAGTTTTCTTCCATGGATGCACACATGAGAAACAATTGACATTAAAAATTCTCTTAGACGATTGTTTTGCTACAAAAGACAAATACGCGCATTGTAAATTTTCGGTTTATACTAGACCTACAACGGCTTCAAGAATTGGTCCACTTTCAAGATCATGGGAACACTTTAATTTTTATTTACAATCACTATATATATAAACAAATACAGAACTCTAGGTTATTATACAAATAAATGAAAATTAAAAATATAAATTTGATCACAAGTGCGTGACTAAATCACAGGTACAGTTCACTCCAAGATCGGAGATCTTTCAGATTTCTCGAGTCTACGTCGAATCTAATTGCCTAGTCTACGGCAGATCTTAATTATCACACGAAGTGATTTACGAAACCACAAGGGGCTCACTTTGGAAACAGACGGAAAATCCGGACTATTCTGTCACTTAAAAAAAAAAAAAAAAAGTAACACTTCTGGTCGACTCATTGCAGAATTCTCCTTTTTTTCTCCAAAAATTTCCCTTTAAGAAAATCCGTTAAGAAGTGGGATTAGTTCAGCTTCCCTCATTTCTCAATGGAGTAGACATTTCTCATTTCATGGTGTACCTCAAATCACTATTGAACAACTCATGATGTAGCCCACATTACATCGGTAATTGTTTCGACCTGTGGACATCCCACAGACAATCGCTAATTTCATGAAGCCTCATTATACATGACACCGAATATTTGCTATCAGATTTGAGTGACAAGTTGTACTTATTGGTACAAAACACTAATTGTACGTAATAACACTTCTTATTTACTGTCAAATTTCAGCGATGGGTTGTTATTATTTACTTGTCAAAGAATATGCATTCCTCTCTTCTGTGAATGAAATGTCAACATTCTTCCCGTCAGAAAAATTGCTACAACGTACCATATACTCTGGCACACATTAGTACTATTTCTACAATAAAATTGTCTACTTTTGCAGAGTTTTATGAATGACATGTTGAAGTACACCAACTCTCATTGAAAAAGAATTATCTGGAGTTCTATATGATATTTCTGTATGTCAAATCAAAACACTTAAAAATTATTATTTTGTTATTACAAAATATGGGAAACGATAGTCAGGTTTTCTGTGGACTACTACAAACAACATTTACGTTTCGATAGAAATATATTTTTATAACATGACTTCCATATAAGTCTTTGGTGGATAACTTTTGGTTTTTAGTATTCTTTTCAGTTTGAGTTTCTGAAATTCCATAAAAGATCAAAAAGGAAATCCATGTTTGTCCAAAACTCAAATCGTATTTTCAGTGCATATTAAATACCATCATAAAAAATGCCCCAGAAAACGAATATACTTTTATGAAAAAAAATGTTCTCCTGGATATTTTTGAAGTAGTCGAAGAAGACTCGGCAGTAAACTTTCGAGAAATCAGAAAAAAATATCTACTTTAAACCTTTTTTAAAAATTTTTTTAGACGCAGAGGAACTAAAATATTCACCATCTTTGATTCATATTGGTAACCGGTTTTTTTGTTCACATTTTAAGTGCATGTTTTTTTTTAAAATCGAGATTGAAAAGAATTGTGATTATATTCCCGCTGTTATAAATATTGATTGAAAATGAGTTATACAAAGTGATTAATTTTCGACAATTTAACCAAATTTTAGACAATTTCACTTTAGTAAAAATTTCCTCAACTACAACAACAATTGGTGAAGTACTTGCTTTTTCAACATACAGATAATAAAATAAACCGATTTGTTGGCATAGTAGTAGTTGGTATATTAGGTCTCTTAAATGATGTTGGAAGATAATGTCAGAAATGCAAAATCCTCCTCTTATCATCCTGTCAGTGAGTTGCTCGTGAATTTCACGTGGAATACCAGAACCAGCTGTTATAATTATGGATTTAATAAAAGCAAAATGATTTATTTTCGACAATTTCTCTTAACATTTATAAAAATTTCCCAAGTACAACAATTAATTGGTGAGGTACTTTCTCTTTCAACATGCAGATCATAAAATTAACCGATTTGTTGGCATATTTATTAAGGATCTTTAATGACGTCTGAAGACAATGTCAGGAAGGCAAAATCCTCCTCGTATCACCTTGTTGGTGGGTTGCTCGTGTTATTCACGTGTACCACGAGAACCACTGATGTTAAAAAAAAAGTAAGAATTTCTTCCATTATTTAAAATAAGATTTAATATTTGCAAATGGTCTCTTTTAGAAATTTTAAAATAAATTCCCAGAATAATAGCTGAAACATTTGGTTAAATGCATCTACATATTATATATAGTAATTTATTTGTTAACAGCTAACTCTCCGACACAACAGTATATGTTGGACCATGACCGACTGCCAAATCCCTAAACAGGAGATGTTTTCTTTTTTTTATGGGGAGGATTGTCAGACCTATGCCTCAACACTCTACAGTCATATTATACCAGGATCAATGGTTTAAAGAGGATTACGAAGTACTATAAACATCCATGACACCTCCGGGACCGATACCCGAAGCCTGCACTGAGAGCCAAAGCGGTAGTCACTCGGCCATCAGGCTTAAATTATCTGCTATTTCATACTAATTTACCTATTTTTAAAAAACATAATAAAAATCAGTTCTGAAGTAAAACTAATTGTTAATAAAAGCTTTTGCATTTTTTTTTGTTATAATTTTTATGTATTATAAATTTATTGTGTTTTATTTATTATAAATTTATTTCACTTATAAATTTTGTTTATAATTTATTTAATGTAATTCAATAATAAATACTGTAATAAAATACTTTTACATACAATTGAATGAATCATAAACACAATCTGTCTTAAATAATAAGCATATATTAGAAAGATTTTTAATTTAAAAATAATTTCTGTGAAAAGCAATTTATTGTAAATTATTAGTATTATGTTTTTTATATATTTTTTATAAGCATACCACGTAAATATTTTTTTTACTTGGGTTTCTAGTAATAAAGATAATGTCAATACACTATTTTACCGCATTTAAGCTTATTTTGAAGCTTAAATATAAGCATATATGAAGCTTGATGTATGAGTATAAATCGAATATAATTTTATAATGTAATAAATAAGATAATATCTTAACACAATTCACGGTAAATATCGTTGAAAAATATTCACGTTAAAAAAGTGATCCAAAATATTTTAAATCTAAAAAAAAAAAGTCCTTGAATTTATGGGAAATATGCTAAAATTATCACGCTTTTCAAAAGCTTAAAAAAATTATTGCATGATTAGCTTATTTATTTATCTTTTTTGTAAAACATATAATTTTCTCATTTCACAGACATTATATATAATTTTAAGGATTATTATTTTTTCGTATAAAGGCCTTTTTTCTAACTCTTGAAGTATACAATTATTGAAATTCGTTATCTGTAAAAGGAAATTATACCCAAGTTCAAAATCTTCTATTATTCTGTGAGATTGTTCTTTTTTTTTTTGCAAGAGAATTTGTCAAGTAGAGAATTTTATTACCTTGCGAAAGCTGTTCGGATTAGTCCGGAAATCCTCTGATTTGCTGACAAGTTAAGAGGATTCTAAGAGTACCATTTTTACGTGTAAATCCTACTGTGGACAGAAATGCTTTCCTGAAAGTCTGAATGTTTTTTTCCAGATTGTCTTTTTACAAAGAATTGAATAAATGATACGTATCAAGGAGGTGCATATTGATAACTCAACGTACACCTAGAAGGAAATAAAAGAAAAAAATAACTAATTGATTATGACAAACTGTTTTCTAACAATTTGGTTCTATTATTTATCAATATCTCTAAATAATTTGTTTTGAATTTCGAATTAAAATCTACTTCTTCCATCAGGGGCTTGCTTTTGCTTTTTTAATTACATTCAGATTTGAGTGAGAATGTGTGAGTGTTTTGCTTTTATTGCTCGTTGTAGTTGAATCTCGAAATAAAGCCCAAGTATCTGAGGTTATTTAGCTCAAACTAGCGATCTCCTAACATTTTGATCAGACAAAATAGTTAAAAGTTTTACCCCAGATAATATCTATCTATTTGTCAGATAGATATTTTATATAATCAATTATATTATTATATTATATCTATATGTGTGTGTTGATTTATTTAAAATGTTATTTTGGTTTATTTGCTAATCTTCAATAATTATTTCATGACCTTGCTCCTTCATCAATTCCTTTTTCCTCTTATTGAGGTCACTAATACAGAATATAACAATTAAACAGAATTAAATGCTAGTTGTTTAATTTAACTATCATATTTTACTATTGATACCTTATCCCATATCAAATACTAACACTGTTATATGGATACCTAAAGGTCGATGCCGATCATTTTGACGACCAGTAATATAAAGTGCGATCACTGTTAATCGACACACTAAACAATCAAGTAAAGTGGCAAGTCAAGTAAAATTCTAATATTTTCGTATATTCTAGAAACTTTTGAATAAATATAAGAAATTATTTACGAATGTAAAAAATTTTATTCATCAGGGGATCAAACTAGTTGAAATGTTCTTTGTAATTATATTTCTCTTACTTTAACAGGAAATGCTTTTAAATATTATTCTTACAAGACATAATTGTTGAACAAATTATTGAAAACGAATTATTGGAAGAATAAGAAAATAGAATTTCAAAAACATTCGTTTTATATATGCCAGATATCCGTAGTTTCCTTGGCAGTGAGCAACCTACAAACTAAAGTACATTCTTTTTTTAAAAAAACAGTTATTCTGGTGGAGTCTAGATCTGCCATTGAAGCATTTGATTTATAAATGCAGTCTGAGTCTGTAATTGCTACCGAAAAACAAGATATCAAAATTCATTAATGTAAATGGTAACTACAGCACTTTATAGAAGATTCCATCAACATGTTGGAATTGAGAGAAACGGAAGGGCAGATCTTCTGGCAAAAAAAGGAAGAGAAGAAGTTCCTGGACAGAATCCTATCCCTCTTGACTAGAACTATTAGGGACCAGATTAAGTCATCGTATATTAGTGCATTATTATACGATGCTAAAGGAAAAAGTCTCGAAGACAATTCGGAAAGACCGGAAAAAAATTTAGAGGAAAAACTTGCAAAGAGGCTGTTGCAAATTTTAGATCAAGAACTGGACACGATAACCTGTGCGAACAACTGGCCAAAATAGGGATTGTGAGCTCTGATATATATGTTTCATGTAAAACAGAGAAAATAAATAAGATCCATCTACATATTTGCTCAGGACTGGACTCAACTTACAACAAAATGGGGATTTCTTTACTGGACGGCTAGAGAAAACATGTCTTGGTCATAAACTTTTATCGAGGCGCTTCTAACAATTAAAATTATCCTTAGAACATTTAACTATTACGTTATTAATATACTGTTTTTAAGGTCATTCTTGTTAAAAATGCTTGATCTTTTCCCTTTTTAATTTTGACTTATTTATATGTTCCTTTTCTTTCTACGGTAAGTGGCAAAATATGTATGAATTGAGTTCCAATAAAGCCATAGGTCATAACAATATATACCATTTATTCCTATTGCTAGCCAACGGCCGTACCATGCTGAATATATCGGTTCTCGTTAGATCACCGAAGTTAAGCATCATTGGGCGCGGTCAGTACTTGGGTGGGTGACCACCTGGGAACACTGCGTGCCGTTGGCAAATTTGGGACCTGAATGGCCGAGTGTCTAGCGCTCTGGCGCTCGGTGCCACAGGTTTCGGGTTCGAATCCCGGCGGTGCCACGGATGTTTGTAGTGGTTCGGAATCCACTTTAAGCCGTAGGTCCCGGTCTTCTATGACTGTAAGAGCGTCACGGAGCAAAAGTCAGGCTTCTACCTACGGGGTGCTCCATCACAACAGAAGCGGCTTCCTTCCCCTTCAATCATGAGTCCATATGGGCTCGTGGGCTTGGCCAGCCAAGTGGGATAAGAAACAACAACAACAACAAATTCCTATTGCTTGTTTAATTTTTTCCAATATGATTTCTGCTGCAAAAACAAATGTTGTTAATTAATTTGTATATATTCAAATATGTACAAGTAACAGAAATGTTCATGTCATACACGTTATTGAAATATATAAATAGATAGTCAATGATGTAAGAACTTGACTGCCTTTTTCAGATAACAAATAACTCTTTGAGGAAAAACCATTATCAAGAGTTATTGTTGTCTGATTCATCGATTTGTAAATATGTCATAAGTTAAAGCAAGAAAGTCTCTGAAGATGATGGATTACTTAACGATGAAAATTCGATACGTGTAAGAGGAAGCATAGCAAAGATTCCCAAAAACTGATACAGTTTGAACAGATAATTTATTTAATAATGTTTAAATTTGATTCAGAGGAAAATTCTGGAGGATAAGATGATGTGGAATTCAAAAAGAGTATATTTTAGTTTATTTTTCTCCTAAATTGCAGGGTTTGAATAGAATATTTGTCTATATTTTATTTCATTTAATTTATTTTAATTCATTTTTGATTTTTTAAAGCTGTCTTTTATTATGATATATTTTAAGGTTTTTTCATTGTATTTGTTTCACTGTATTATTGTTAATTGTATTCATTGTATTTCATTCACTGTCATTAATCCATTAATTACTTTTTCAGAATGACAATTTATTATGCTGTTATTTTGAAGGCGTAAATAAAAATATTATTAGATTTTTTTTAGTAGACACTATATTACATAAAAACTACTAAAGTCATCATTAGTATGTATTTTTTACGAAATTCTATAAAGATTGCGATTTTTTTCCTACTTACGTTTATACAAAAACTATTGAAGTCTTTCTATGGTCAAAATCTTTCTTTTATTCTATCAATATTTTCTGATTTTGAAAAGGCTAACGAAAGACTAGTTGCTTGTCTAGATTTCTACGTTTCCATCAATAATATTTAATTGTTAGTGATTGCTTTTTTATTATTTTTTTGACGATGCATATTAATGTTTAACTTGTTTATGCATTAAATGAAATAAAAACTATTTATTAAATTTTTTTTAAAGTTCTTCCAAATTAGAAATTATAGTATACACTGAAGTGACAAAAGTCATGGGATACCTCTTAATATCGTGTCGGCCCTCCTTTCGCCCGGCGAAGTGCAGCAACTCGACGTGGCATGGACTCAACAAGTCGTTGGAAGTCTTCTGCAGGAATATTGAGCCATGCTGTCTCGATAGACGTATAATTGTGAAAGCGTTGATGGTGCAGGATTTTGGGCACGAACAGACCTCTCGATGATGTCCCATAAATGCTCGATGGGATTCATGTCGGGCGATCTAGGTGGCCAGATCATTCGTTGGAGTTGTCCAGAATGTTCTTCAAACCAATCGCGAACAGTTGTGGCCCGGTGACATGGCGCATTGTCATCCATCAAAATCCCATCGTTGTTTGGGTACATGAAGTCCATGAATGGCTGCAAGTGATCTCCAAGTAGCTGAACATAAGCATTTCCAGTCAATGTTCGGTCCAGTCGCACCAGAGGACCACGTCCATGCCATGAAAAAACAGCCCACACCATTACGGAGCCACCACCAGCTTGAACAGTGCCTTGCTGACTGTTTGGGTCCATGGCTTCGTGGGGTCTGCGCCACATTCGAACCCTACCATCAGCTCTTACCAACTGAAATCGTGACTCATTGGACCGTTTTCCATTCATCTAGGGACCAACCGATATGCTCACGTGCCCACGAGATTCGCTGCAAGCGATGTCGTTCTGTCAGTAAAGGCACTCGAGTCGGTCTGACTCTCGATGATTTCCTACTCTCGGCACACTCTTGACACAGTGGATCTGGGAATGTTGAATTCCCCTAACGATTTCCGAAATGGCATGACCCATGCGTCTAGCTCCAACTAACATTCCGCGTTCAAAGTCCGTTAATTCCCGTCGTGCGGTCATCATCACGTCAAAACCTCTTCACATGAATAACTTGAACAGAAATGAAAGCTCTGCGAAAGCACTGCGCATTTATACCTGTTCTACGCGATGCTACTGCCATATGAAAATTTGCATATTGCTATCCCATGACTTTTGTCACTTCAGTGTATATATATGTCACAAAGAGTGGTTAAATAATAGTTAAGGATTGTGCTAAGTGGTGATGAAAAGGTAGTAAATCAGTGCCTATTTGTCCCTATTCGTAAACTTTCATTAACAACAGTATGAATTATTTCTCTTTTACTGAATGTCGAATTATCTTACATTTTTGAGGATGTTTATTATTTTTTGTGTTTTATTATTTCACTGGACCATCTTTTGCAAATAACAATCGAAGTCCAATTCAGTGAGGCTCTTACCAAAAAAAGAATAAAGGCCAAAATGTATGTTCTGATTATCATCATTTTCACTATTTGTAGTAAGTCAATTTTGTTTCATTTCAAAGTCTCATAATGCTGTTCCTTAACTTTTTCTTTTTGTGGTGATTATTTATTTAGTTTTTATTTTAAATAACAACTTAAGTTTATCTAACTTGACCACGGATTCAGCAAAACAATTTTTTTGATATTTTTTCAGACACGCATTTATTAATTAAAGCAAAATTGTTGTTTATATCATACAGGGACTTGTTTATATTACACAAAACTTATTTATAATAACAAGGGCATATTTATATTACACCCAGGATTTGTTTATAATTAGGGCCTAATTATATTGCAAAGGGGATATTTATATTGCAAAGGGGCTTATTTATATTACACAAGGTATAAGTTTTATGATTAAGAATAGTCATTATGCAGAAACTATGTAAATTTGAATAAAGGTATTTTTTGCATTAAATAAAAGAGGTGATATAGTTCGCTTAACTTTGTTTCATATCTATATTGAAGTTATGCTTATATTTTTTAGTTGCTAGATCATTAATTTTGTTAATCATTGAAAAAATTATGAATATTGAAAAATATGTTAAGTAGTAACAGAAAACGATTGTTTGTTTTGCTCAAAAATGGATTTTAAGGCAACAAATTGTGAGATTAGTTTAGCCAAATGTTAAAAACGCTAAAAAAATTTTTAAAAAATATTTAAAAAAATTAATTATAATATTTTAAAAAGTCAGATTTTATTTCACTTATAACATAACAAAGTAGTTAACAAGGAATAAAAATAATACTTAATTATTTGGAGGTAAGATTTTTGTAGATACAAAATCAAATAAAAACTTACTATACAACAAACAATCTTATAACAAGCATACAATTTTTATAAACAATGCATGCAATTTTATGCAATGAACAAAGATGACTTAGATTATAATAAGCTCGGTACGAATAAGAAAATAAAATAGTGAATTGCATACAAAAACTTTAAACAAAAACAAAAATACAGTACAATGATTATGAAACATCAATTTGTTTTCTTAAACAAAAATTGCTCACAAAAAATCAGAAATGTAAAGACAGTTGAAATAGATATTCTATGTAGTTATGATTCATGCAAATGATTTACACATGTGGAAGTATTTATTTCTACGGTTCTTCTAGAGCAGGGACAAAAAGAGGTAATAGAGAGTTTTTGCATACCGTACGTTAGTTACCGTAGGACGTCCATTAGCTTTTTCTCCCTAGCGCGCATGCTCATAGGAAACTGAGCATGCGCGCTAGGGAGAAAAAGCTAACGGACGTCCTACGGTAACTAACGTACGGTATGCAAAAACTCTCTAATAATAACATCAAGATACTTTATTTTTTTATGAGAAATTTATATTTACCTTGAAAAACATAAATAATATATGCAGTTGAAGAAAAGAATGGATGATTTATTATATTAGATAATCTGGAAATGTTGAAGACAGTTTTGAACATTTATTGACATTATATGAGGTATTAACGAAACACATATCTATGACTAGTACATTGGAACACCAGAAGGAATGCTTGACTAGATCATCTAACATTTCAAAAATCAATCTGTTTAACATCAATAAACGTTCTTAATCGTTGAAACTGTAGAGTTAGTATTTATAATTGCAATTGCATTCATTTTGCTATTATTTTTAATTTACAGTTATTGAAAACCAGTCGTATTTAGATGTCTTGTATAAAAATGACTCTTAAAAATTTCCTTTTACTTTATCTTTCACATCTCAATTTGTGATGACATTATTTCGTTTAAAAACTTTGAAGATGTCTCTCATATTACCTTAGAAATAGTCAGGATTGCAAAATTGTGCTATGCCAACTATTGAACAGTATTTCTCATTATACTATAAGTTTAGGTGACAGTTGATCTTCGAATAGTCTATCATCTTCTGCAATGTGCTTTGAATATCTAGAAGGAGTTTTATTGTTTATAGAAATTGGTCTTCATTTCAGGTGAACAGTTGGTTTACTTGGCAATGAATGACTTGTTTATCAATAGTCATTTCACGGGTGTAACAGGTATATTATGTTGTACATATTACGGAATATTTGAGGTGTACATATGTTTAAGGATTTATATATTTGGCATATGCCAAATGCACTTTGTTTTTGGAAAAATGCATGGAATGTTAACTCCAGTGTCTTTTTCAAATATAGAGGCAATCAAATTTTTGCTTGCCACTTAAGTAAAAAAAGTCAAAATCTGACATCTCAAATGAATTGTTGCGGATCGTGACCTTTTCTTGTCTTCCTGTAACATCTGCACTTATCGATGGTCAACCTCAGAAAAGCTTTCTTGAAGTCGTTGTTGTTCATTGCATAGATGAAAGGATTAATTGCAGAGTTCACCCAACCTAGCCACACTAGGCAAGCCATCAATGTGGGATGGAAGACACAACTTTTGCAGAATGGTTCTATGAGATACACTATGAAGAAGGGAAGCCAACAAATGATAAAACCGCCAACGACCACGCTCAAAGATTTGGCAACTCTTCTTTCTCTTTGGAATGCTGCTCTTTCGTAACCATCTTTTTTTCGTATGGTTAGCCGCGTGGTCTTACTTTCTTTCTTTGGGTTGCAATATTGACAATGGTAATTGTTTTCTGGTTCTTCCTGTGATCTGTTTCTAGCCAAAGTTGGTGAATGCCCTTCAATGTCGCCAGCGTTGCTTTCTTTCCTGTTGTCTTCGTGGTTGTGTTGGTGGTTCTGCTGATGGTACAGCTTGGTCGTGACATTTGGATTGTAGGTATTTTGTCGGCTCAGAAAGAAAGGGCTGGAGCGGATGATGGAGAAAGAACTTCTGCGTCTTCCACTGCAACTCCTTGTGCTTGCATTGCGAATCTGCAAAGAAAATTTGATATTTACGTTTTTAATAACTTGAGCATTTATAACATAATTACAAAGTATCAAAATATAAAATTTGATATTTGTACAGTCCAGCAAAAAAGAAATCATATTTAAAAAAAAAAAAAAACTAAATTATTTTTGACGATTTCTTATACAATTTACCAAGTGCAAAATTAATTTCATGCAATTTATGTTTATTTATCTTCTTAAAAAATTCAAGATGTCATTATAATTTTGTATGGGGCTTCTCGATATTTAATCCAGTAAAATAAAATAGTTTTACATTTTTGCAATGTGTCATTTTACGTTGATTTTATATTTTATTTTAAACATCTTAATTTCTTTTCCAAAACCCTTCTTCCTTGTTGAACATTGGTGGGTCTCATGTGCTATTTTTTATTCCCACTAATAGCCGAGTGGTGAGAGGAGAGTAGTGCCTTCCGGGAGGAACCTTTAAGTATAGCTTGCTCATATTTGATTGTTTTGTTCGTGAAAACCCAGAGAACTTCATCCAGGAAACTTGATTATCGATGTGAGATGCGTTGACACATACTGTGACAATCGTCATCGAGTCTCCTCGTTTCTGAAAGCAAGGACTGCAATAATACCATCACCAGTTTGAAACTTTGCCCTGGCCAGTTTGAATCTTTGCCAAACCAATTTGAATCCTTGCAACCTCACTTATTCGTTATAATGAATAATTTGGCATTTCAGCCGAGCATGAATCATTGAAAAAAAGCCACAAATTTACAATATTATAACTCAAACATTGGCAAGATTATTTACACAATTCTTGTATGAAGTTAGATAAATAACTCAATTTAGAATTAATTTTGGTAGTTAAAATGAATTTAGAAATTAAGAAAGTCTTAGACATGGAAAAATATGAAAAACAAATTGTACCACAGGTTGTAGTTATTTAGCTTGTCATCAATTTTTGAAGACTTAAATTTTTTTAAGAAATCAAAGACTTTCAAAATATATTTATTTTATGAATAAAAACAATTATTTTTTAATTCTCAAAATCAAAACTTTCTTTTAATATCAAAATATAATAAAAACATTCTGCTTTTGAATAATGTATAATATTTTATATCAGACACATTTTGTTTTACCTAACGGAACCTACTATATATTGCATTAGCACATCAAATAAGAATTTCAATATGTCTGTCTGCATTACGCCTTTCTATTGGCTGAGAAGATTTAAATTTAATACATTGGAAATCCACGCATATTGCTTCTATAATACCTGAGACAGAGGAAGGGAATTTTCTTCCGTTCCCGTTACGTCTAGCTGGGTATTGTCCTTCAGAATTCTTTGGTTGTCAGCATTGTGCAGCGAGTTGTCTCCCATGGTGGAAGAGTTGCTGTCAGATCCTCCCTGATTTTCTTTGTTCAGACTGCTTCCCGTCGTCTGCATCAAAACAGCTTGCCTTTTTCGAGCCACGGCAAAAATTCTCCAATAGACATATACCATGATCAAAGCTGGGATGTAAAAAGATCCTGAAAAAGTATAATGCAATTGATGTGAATTGTATATTTAATTAAATACTAAGTACACTATACAAGTATACTATACAAATCGAAATGAACACGTTGTCTTTTGACAGGTAAAGATACAAATGTTATTCAGATTCAAAGTTGATTAAAATGTGTATACATCAGTTTCTTGATGAGTTTGTTTCAGATGTTAATTTTGAACTGTAGTTTTAATTATTTTTACTATTAGTTCACACTCTCCCTAAATATATTTATATATCTTGTTCAAATTTTCAATCGTTAATAAAATGCTTTTATTCATCCATTCAAGTTCAAATACATTTTTTTAAACTTGTAGTGGATGACACTTGATGTTATTTATGATAATTATTTAATTAGTATTAAATAATAATTAAATAATTAGTGAAATACGTAATTGAAATACTAAGTGAGTGAGAAATTATTATACAGTTTAAATTAAAATAGAAACAAATAATATAAAAAAAAAATTCAAGTCAATTCCTACTTAGGTCACCAAAGAAAAATTTTATTTTAGTTATTTTTTATTAAATAATTACAATTAATATAAATATGTATATACATATGACAGAATTATAATATTAAGTAGCAAATTAATTAAATTTAATTAATGAATTAATATTTGAAAAAACTGTATTAATATCAAGTGTCCTTTGAAATGATGATATCTATTGAATCTATAAATATGTGATCGGTATTATAAACCCTTAACTGGTGAATAATTTTTAATTTTTACACGCAAAATCATTTATTTCTGTTTCTGAAGAACTATAAAAAATTGAAATGACTTTCACTTCAGTCGTTTAATGGAATAGTTAATTTATTATAGCCTTTGCCTAGACAAATGTTACATTAAAATGTAGGCGGATGAATCTGTAGGCAGATGAAATTTAAAATTAATTCCGGTCATACTTTATAAAGGGGTATACATCATGGTTTCTAAAAATTAAGAAAAATTCAGAAAAACTGCGTTTGTGAAGTCTCTCTGTTCATTAGAATTTAATGAAATTTGACAAAAACCTTAATACTTGAATTAAGGTTTTTAATACTTGAAATTTTACTTAAACCTTACCACTTGCACATGAGTAAGATTTAAAGATTGGATCAAAAATAAAATGCAATTTAACAATTAATAATTAGTAATTTGATTTTAACTGTATTTTGTATAAATTTGAAATGATTACCTTTGTCTTTTGAATGTATAAATATGTGTTCAATTTTATAAAGCATTAATTGGTGAATAATTTTTAATTTATACTCGCAAAATCATTTATTTCTGTCTCGGAAGAATGATAGAAAATTCAGAAGGCTTTCAGTTGAGTCTTTAATGGAATAGTTAGTTTATTAAAACCCTTGACTAGATAAATGTTACACCAAACTAATAGAAAAATCTATTTGCATTCTTCCATAGAATCTTTTTCTGTTTCTTTTTATAGAAATTTGTTTGTAGGCGGATGAATCTTTAAAATGTGTTTTCCAGTCATACGTGATGAAGGAGTATACAGCATGATTTCTAAAAATTAAGATCAGAAAAATTGTGTTTGTGAAATTTCTATTCATTGGAATTTAATGGAATTCGACAAATATATTAATAGTCTTATAATAGAATGAAGGGTTCATCAACTGCACAAACGTTAGATCAAGAATAAAATATATCGATCAAGAATTAAATATAATAACTAATACGCATACAAATAATAATGTGTACATAAATAAAACTTATATATTGTCCTATAATGAAGTTGACAAGCTCCACTAATAAAACTTGTATATTGGCATATAATGAACTTATATATTGTAAGAGACTCCGTTAGAGTCTATTAGGCCACTATACAAATCAGTGATGTCATCTGAAAACATCTGCAAGTCCACATGTATCTACCGATTCTGTCTCTTTCTTAGATAAGACCAGGATAATGGCGGATTATCAACTCTCGCATCCCTACCAATCTCCCCAATTACTAGCAACTTTGGTCATTTAGGGACAATGTTTGCAAACAAAATCTGGATTCTAAACTGTTGCAGTTGTTCTAGTTTTCCTCAACTGCATTGTCTAGAAGCTGATAGTCTATGAATTACAATAGCACTCGCATTCATTTATTCATAAGAATTAATTTTCTGTTCTCCCAATGAATCGCCCTCGTAATTATTTTGATAAAATGTCAAATACTTATATCTAAAACACGACCCTTTCGAAATTTGATTACACAAATTTTTCTTACAGAAATTGTAAACGCTTTTAAAGCGTGTTTTGTCCAATGACTACTAAATGATGTTAAATGTGGGAAGTAATGTTACTTTGCGTGCGTGACAACCTTATGTCACAAATGCCTCCTGGATGCTGCTAAATAAGTAACGACTAGAGGTCATGTTTTTTTTGCTCGGGACTGAAAACTAACTTGCAACGAAATGGTGATTTGTGTACTCTTTACTGGTGGGTCGAAGGAAACATCTCTTGATCATATGGATTTTTATTATGGTGCTTCTAGCTTTTTAAATTTTGATGCTTAGTATATTTAACTTGTTTTTAACTTTTTTGGGTTGTTTTTGTTAAGAATGATTGGTCTTTTCCTTTTGTAATTTTGATTTGCGTATATGTTCTTTATTTTCTAGGGAAGTGGCAAAATTTTTAAGGATTGAGTTCCAATAAAGCCATAACTAACAACATTGTTAAATGAATGTTCTAATTGTTTTCTTCTTTTTTTGGCAGTAAAATTGTATTTTTTCCTGATTTTTCCTTGATTTCCAGATGATAATGAAGCACAGATTCAGTATGAATATCATTTTACAAATGAACGCTCACCAAGTGCCGAGTAGATGACGTATCCCTGGTCGTCGATGTAGGCGCACTGCGTGTCGTTCTGGGACTTCCTGCTGTCCCTCCACCCGAAGATGGGCGGGCAGGTGATGAGGATGCTCAGCATCCACACGATGCCGATCATGACGAGGCCAAGCGGAGGCTCCTCTTCACCGCGTACGCCAGAGGCCTGGTGATGGCGAAGTACCTGAAACACAAAATAATGGTATATTAGAACTTTATTGAAAAGCACCGTAATTAGATTTCATACTAGAAAGTAATATTTTCTGTATATTTATACCTTGAATTTGGATTTAATTGCTGTTTTATGTTGGAAAATGTAATTGTAGCATTACAAATTTGTATAAAGACTCTTTTGATCTATTAAGTATGTAAAGTGTCGTCCGTAA
Source organism: Caerostris darwini (assembly GCA_021605075.1). Taxonomy (NCBI): domain Eukaryota; kingdom Metazoa; phylum Arthropoda; class Arachnida; order Araneae; family Araneidae; genus Caerostris; species Caerostris darwini. Next base: position 41,873 of record BPLQ01010961.1, on the reverse strand, counting down.
TGGTAACTAATGAAGAAATTTTAAATCAAAATTTTTTCATCCGATGTAAAATTCAGTACTCAGTTGCGAATCCTTCGGTGGCGTGACGCCTTTCAGAAATGATGAGGTTCGATGAAGATTGTGATAGCTAGCATATTACTGGAATATGTACGATCTTAATCGAGGACAACTTGAGACAAAGCAGAGTGTTACTTAAGTTGCAGAATGTTATGATCTTATTAAGAATGTAACTTAATAATAATATTAGATTAAGAAATAAGTAAGAATATTAGATTAAGAAAGGGCTTTCAAAGGTAGAACTACACTATGTCGTGGAAGAAGCATGCTAATGAAGAAAGATAGATGAAAAAAATATTATTACTCCTGTCCAGATCTTGTCCTGTGCAAATTTTGCAAACATTGTTGCCATTCGTGTAATTCCAAAACTGTTTCCCTGTGATTAAAGCAAATTGGTGTATATGCTGACTGCATCTTATACACATTATGCAACGAATATGCTCATTCAAAGATCATATTCCTTAAGAATTGCAACAATGGTTCAGTGCGATGCTCTACGACGAATCCCGATGTGATCTGTAATGTTCTTTCACCATAAAAAGTGAACCTGGATACAAGATAATGCACAGGGAGAAGTGAACATTACTAAAATTTCCATGAAGCTAGTCGTTATGATTCAGGTGAAATGTCGCTTGCGGAATTTATGTATTATGCTAGGACAGCACTTAAAATTCTTCCCTTAAGTACACTGACATTTGCAGTGATACGTCATCAAAATTCAAGTTTGCATATAATACATCCAGATTTTCGGTTCATGAATCCTATCCACACCCAGACAGGACAGCTCATTTGTTTAAGAAACGGAAAATAACAGAAGGGAAAGATTTCCTAAAGTTCCGTCCTATGGAGCAGTCCTATATCACACACTTTGACCAAGCAGGTATTCTAAAGTATAAGAAAAGTAAAGTATTCTAAAACTTTTTTTTTGAAGTCAATTTCTACTTTTTCTTCACTATATTGCAAAAAGTCCTTTATAAATGATTTTCATTCTTTTTTTTAAGTTTATCTGGCCCCATCTATTGGTAGATACATGCAAAATAGAATTAATAATGAATTAATATTTGAAAAAACTGTATTAACATCAAGTGTCATCCACTACAAGTTCAAAAAATATGTATTTGAACTTGAGTGGATGAATAAAAAGTATTTTATTAACGTTTCAAAATTTGAACAAGATATATATATAGGGAGAGTGTGAGTTAATAGAAGCAATTGAAAAAAGCATGCAGGTTCAAGAACATTACACTTTTTATTAAAAGACTCATTAATGTTCTTATTTCGACAAGAACAAGCATTTTGTGTAATTTATTGATACTGTTCTCAGATGAATATTTTATTCTCTTGATTTCCGTAAGATGAAATTTATGCAGTTTGCATAATTAATAGTACTAAATGCGCAATCAATGTTAATTGAAAATTATTCCGCCGTTTCCCAGTAATTGATGTACAATTACATTTATGTTAAAAGGCCCAATTAATGTTTTAATTACATTAAAACATTTAACTGGGCATTTCTATTAGTAGCCATGGCTGCCAATAGAGTAAGCAGATATGTAACAGATTTATATCTATTTAGGATACACTATGAAACTATTTAGGATCACTATATATACACACTTTACCGAAACAGTTTTGAATGAATATACCCAGGGAATTGAATGCATCTTCCTCTCCTCCTCACAGACCCAATTGAGGGAATTTCTGGTCTACTGATTTATCATGCTTACCCCCTATTATTTATCTTGCTTAGATGTATAGAAGTTTTTGGTTTGATTTAACTTGTCGGAAAACTTGACCAATCCCGTAGTTTAATGCAACATTATCCATGAAGCCGCGGTGGCAATCATCAAACAATGCTATTAATTTGATGATTGTTTATATTTACACATTTCACAACTATAGCTTTTTCAATACAAGAAATCGTTTAATCTTTTATCCACTGAAATAATCCTTTTCTCAAATTTCTCATGAAAACCCTCCACAATTTCAAACCAACAATTTCGAATGGACGTACCCATGGATTTGAATTCACCCTCCTCATTGATGCAATGGAGGAAATTTCTGGTCTGCTGATTTATCATGCTTATCTCCGGCACATACAGGGAACTTTTTTTGCTTTTTATTTCACTTTTCAGAAACTTGGCAATCCAATAGGGAAACATTATCCGTGAAGCCAATGTGGCAATCATCAAGCAGTGCTACTATTTGTTGATTGCTTGTATTTACACATTTCACAACAATAGCTTTTTTGATACAAGAAACTGTTTAATCTTTTGCCATCTGAAATCATACTTTTTTCAAATTTTTCATGAAACACTATTTTTTTTATCGAAAATTTCCGAATAACATGCTCGATAAAAAATGCATCTGAGAAATTACTTAATTCCTTTTTAAACTTAGAAAGATAATATAAAATGCAATCCTTTGTTGGTTGCGCAAAATGCCTCTAATAACAAAATACATTTATTTAAATAAAGGTTCAAATGCTGTCACACAAACATGGAACATTCTCTGTGGTTAGGCACTTGCTTTCTCAAATCCCGGAAGAATTGCCGAGCAGGAATACATTCAGCCAAGAGCCGTCTTTCCGAAAGCATGCGAGTGTGAAGACAAAATTTCTGCCGCCTGCAGTCTATTTAAATGCCTCCAATGCTTTCGGGCTGCCTTGACATGTGCGTGGGCATTTCAAGGCGAACGCACAAAATGCAATCTTTTCAAAACCTATCAGATACCGGCACAAAAATAGAAAATGTCTTTAGTTGTTGACGCGAACCGACTGAAAGTGTGAATGGGAGCTTTTCCCCCTTTCATATACATATATATAAACCGAGACATTCCTTCCAAGTGACGGTTACAGTGAAAGGAACCGAGATTTGTTTGCATAAGAGAGTTGGTGGTATTATTAAATAAGAAATGTGAGCAAGGTGTCGTTATAAGAAAAATATTTACGTGAGGGTTTCGGGTAGATTAATTTTTATTTACTTCTTTGTAGTTGTTATTAAAACTGATAGGAGAAGTAAAATATATTGTGGTGAATATCTAAGAATGGATTATAACACCGAAAATAAATATTTTAAGCAGTTTTCAACAAAGTGCAGCTGAAGTATTTTACAACAATTTAAATATTTATAAACTATACATAAAGTTCAGATTGACAGTTAAAACCTCCCAGAGTATAAAAAGTTTTTTATCACAATCTGATAATAAGATTCTGTCGTTGTAAAATCCATGCCTCGTATTTAATAATTTTGTTTTTTATGGTGGTACATGGAAAAAAAGTTTGTCAACCATGAATATATGTAGTTTGAAACAGAACAATAGAAGTAAACACAGTATAAGTTTGGTTAAAATAATAAGAATTTACGAAATTTACATAATATAATCGATATACATGAAATTCAAAATTAATTTAATTAAAAAATTACCCTAGACAGTTTCAAAACAATAGTTTTATACGAGATATTTCAAAATGCAAACATATATATATATATTTAATACAATAAATTGTTTAATCGTTGAATACCTGAAATCATCTTTACTCAAATTTCTCATGAAAACACTCAATTTTTGTCGATAATTTCCAAATAAACCATTTAAAAAAATGCATCTGATAAATTATTAATTGTTTTTTAAACTTTGAAATATAAGCTTTTACGAAAAATGCACCCATTTGTTGCGCAAGATAGTCTCATAACAAAATATATTTATTTAACTAAAGGTTCAAACGCTGTCACGCAAACACGGAGCATTCTCTGCGGTTAGACACTTGCTTTCTCAAATTCCGGAAGAATCGCCGGGCAGGAATGCATTCAGCCAAGAACCGTCTATCCAAAAGGCATGCGAGCGTGAAGACAAAATTTCTGCCGCCTGCAGTCTATTTAAATGTCTCCGATTCTGTCGGGCTGCCTTGACATACGCCTCAGCATTTCAAGGCGGACGCACAAAATTCAATCTTTTCAAAACCTATCACAGACCTGCACTAAAAATAGAAAATGTCTTCAGCTGTTGACGCGAACCAACTGAAAGTGTGAATGGGAGCTTTTCCTGTTTTCATATATATATATATCCCGAGACACCCCTTCAAAGCGACGGTTACAGTGAAAGGAACCGAGATTTGTTTGCATAAAAGAGTTGGTAGTATTAATGAACAAGAAAACTGAGCAAGGTGTCGCTATAAGAAAAATTTTGTGAGGGTTTCGGGTTTAAGGTAGATTAATTTTTATATGCTTCTATGTTTGCATCAAAACAGATAGAAGAAGTACAATAAATTGTGAGGAATTTCTAAAGAGGCATTACAACGAGAAGATATATTTTAACTGTTTTCAACAAAGTGCAGCAGAAATATTTTTGCACAATTTAAATATTTATAAACGCTACGTAAGGTTTAGAATGACAGTTGAAAGATGCAACGTATAAAAATGTTTTTTTATCATAACCTGATAATGAGATTCTTTAATTAAAAAATATATGCTTTTTTTTTAATAATTTTGTTTTTATGGTGGTACAGGGATAAAAAGTTTGTTATCCATTAATATATTTACATAAAATAATCGATATGCCTCCAAAAGTCCAAAATTAGTTAAAATAAAATAATTATGTTAGACTGGTCCAAAATTAAAATTTTTTACGAGATTTTTCAAAAGTTTTTAAATAATTAGTCATTTTTTAATATTGTGAATGCTTATTGTTTTTAGTATAACAATGCAAAAATACTGAAGTAGTTGAATCATACACATTTTTCTAGAAAAAAATATTTTAGATTTCTGTAAAAAAAAAGAAAAATAACTTAATTAATAATAAAATTTCCAAAATAATCTGTATTTGAACTTTGAAAGTTTACAATGACATTTTAAAATTATTTCTTTTTGTTTCAAATTTACATTAAGCGTCAAAAAATATAAATTTAAATCATTTGTACTTAATATCCGAAATTTAACAGAATGAACTGAGAAATTTTAAAATGTCCAATATCATACATTGTATAATATGCTAATTGGTATAAAAAATATAAAATTCTTACGGGATTATTAAAAAGCATTTTTTACGGGAATCCACTTTAAACCGTAGATACCGGTCTAATATGGCTTTTGAGCATTGGGCATAGTGCTGACCACTTTACCCACTAAATCGAAAACATCTTTTGTCTAGAAATCTGCCAACAGGCAGACGACCTTGGTCCACCATGGGTCAGTTGCGCAACTCACCATTATTAATATTAGCTACGAATAATGAGCCCTTTAACCTGAAATATGACCATTTTTTCAGGTATGCAACATATGCTACATGGCATACACATTTTGCAATGATATCTTATAAACGAGCATGGAATTTAAGGCATTTCACCCCCTCTTCTTCGAGTTCAATATAGATTCATTATATTTAACAAGATGGAGATTTTTTATTCGACTTAGCCTCTCGAGTTTCAAACCATCTGGCCATTTTGGTGATAAAAATTACAGGAGAATAGATAGTTACACAAAACAGCGTAAAAGGAATTGAAATTAATCACAGGGACGTTGCCAATTACTGTAAGTATACAGATTTTTGTTATTTCTTATTGATATGTTTTTCAGATATCGTTTATTTATTCTCGCGAAATTTTTAGTTAGCAATATTCATTGTTAAATTTTTGCCGTAATTGTTTCACAAATTATGAAATATTTTTTCATTCTTTTTAAATTTACAAATGAAGATTAACTTTATTTAATTTTTTTTTCATTACTTTTATGTTATTGAATTGTATAATCTAAATGTTCATTCAGTTCTTTTTACCAAACCAATGGTATAGAGTTAAATCCAAGATTTAACATTTATTTTTTTTTCCATACCAAAACAGAAGAATATATCTTAATAGAATAATAATAGACTTATAATAAGAATAGAAGGATAATAAATATTCATACATTTATATAGAAATTTGCAATATCAAGAGACATAGTTTTTTTTTTTTTAAAAATGTTTTATACAAATTTGAAGAACAACGAGTAAATACAGTTCAACTCACACCCTTTTGAAAAACCTGGCACACAGTTTCCCACCAAACTAAAGAATTGAACCGCAGCTATTTCAGATGTACGAAAAATACTTCAATTCATTGGAATTCGAATTCAAACCACGGACATATGGAACAGCAAAGAAAGCGAACGGCCCGCAGGGGAAGTCTTGAATGGAAATCAATATCAAGAAATCGCGCTGCGAAACGTATATCAGTCTATTTTAATCTTTGTTTCCTTTTCTTTTTATCCTTTGGTGCTTTCGAACACTATTAATCGAAGACGAAGAATAAAAAAGAATAATAATAACAATAAAAAAAAAAAGATCGAAATGTTGCTTCCTAACTTCTTTACTCCAAAAGGCAATAGCAGAAACGGTTCGGAATTATTCTTGACAATGCTGTAATAGGGAGCTCGGTCACAGTTACAAAAAATTTATCTCGAATTTTGTCGAAAGCATTATCGTTTGGTACTGAATCGATGTGATATTCTCTAGAACATTGTGTTGCTGTTAAAGACAGAAGTTGTGTTTAGAGTTGATCTTATGTGGGCATGTTGAAGTGATGGAAAAATGTGATATGTGATTTTTCTCTATTTCCGTTTTTGGGATCATTGTTGTTGTTTTTTATCATGAAGTATTTTAGGAAATCGAAACAGTTCCTTTTTTTGTGGGTGTACATTCTTTTTTGATCCAAGCAACCAGCTGAAAATAAGTGCTTTTGCTTTGAGATACGATCATGTAGTTTAATCATTTCTCTATATACTTAAAGATTAAAAAAATATATCTTTATTTTCCAATTCTTTCCACAAAATAAAATAGTTTGGATAAAAAGTAATTCCATTTATGTTGTTTGTATTTGCTAACGGCTGGCTTTATTTTTGTAGCGTATGTTCGACTTTTAAGGATACAGTTATTTTAAAATGATACTTTTGTTCATTTGTTGTTTTTCTGTATATTATATTCTTCTTATTTTTTTTATAAAAAAAACAGAATTCATTCAGAATTTTAACCAAACCAATATTAAAGTTAAAACTAGTATTTAACATTTATTATTTGTTTTTCATAGAAAAAAGGAAGAATAAATCTTATAAGAGAATAACATACTTCATTCATTTATATTGAAGTTGCAATAGAGAGACAGAGTTTATAAAAAAATATTTTATACAAATTAGAAGCACAATTGTTAAACATTCACATAAATAGAGTTCAACTTGACACCCTTTTGAAAAACCTCTCCCAGAGTTTCCCAGGAAACTGAAGAATTGAACCTGAGCTATTTCAGATGCAGGAAAAATACTTCAATTCATTGGAATTCAAACCACGGACATATTGAACAGCAAAGAAAGCGAACGGCCCGTAGGAGAAGTCTTGAATGGAAATCAATATCAAGAAATCGCGCTGCGAAACGTGTATCAGTCTATTTTAATCTTCGTTTCTTTCTTTTTTTTTTTTTGGTGCTTTCGAACACTATTACCCGAAGACGAAGAATAGAAAACAACAATAATAATAATAAAAGTAAAAAAATAAAAATAGACCGAAATGTTGCTGCCTAACTTCTTAACTCCAGAAGGCAATAGAAGAAACGGTTCGGAATTATTCTTGACAATGCTGTAATAGGGAGCTCGGTCACAGTTAGAAAAAATTTATCTCGGATTTTGTCGAAAGCATTATCGTTTGGTACTGAATCGATGTTATCTTCTCGAGAAGATCGTGTTCATGTTAAAGACAGAAGTTGTGTTTAGAGTTGATCTTATGTGGGTATGTGGAAGTGATGGAAAAATGTGATATGTGATTTTTCTCTATTTCCGTTTTTGGAATCGTTGTTCTTTTTTTTTTATCATGAAGTATTTTAGGAAATCGAAAGAGTTCCTTTTTTTTTTGTGGGTGTGTACTTTTTTCTGAACCAAGCAACCAGCTGAAAATAAGTGCTTTTAATTTTAGATACGATCATGTAATTTAATCATTTCTCTATATCCTTAAAGATAAAAAAAATACATCTTTATTTTCCATTTCTTTCCAAAAATAAAATGGTCTGGATAAAAAGTAATCCAGTTTTTGCAGTTTGTGGTTCAGTACTTCTGGCTTTATTTTTGTAACGGAAGCTCGACTTTTAAGGACACAGTTATTTTAAATGAAACTTTTGTTCATTTGTGTTTTTCTATATATTGTATCTTATTGTTTTTTATACAAATGCGAGATTCATTCAGAATTTTAACCAAACCAACGGTATAATTAAACAAGGATTTAAAGTTTATTGTTTGTTTTTTTCATAGAAAAACAGAATTCATTCAGACTTTAACCAAACCAACAGTATAGTTAAACTAGGATTTAACATTTATTCATACAAAAACAGAATTCATTCAGACTTTAACCAAACCAAAAGTATAGTTAAACTAGGATTTAACATTTATTAATCGTTTCCTCATACAAAAACAGAAGAATAAATCTTATTAGATAATAACAGACTTCATACATTTATATTGAAGTTGCAGTATAGAGAGACAGGATTTAAAAAAAAAAAATGTTTTATGCAAATTTGAATACCAACTGTTAAACATTCCCACAAATAAAGTTCAACTTGACACCCTTTTGAAAAACGTATCGCAGAGTTTCCCACGAAACTGCAGAATTGAACCGGAGCTATTTCAGATGCACGAAAATACCCCAATTCATTCGAATTCAAACCACGGACATATTGAACAGCAAAGAAAGCGAACGGCCCACAGGGTAAGTCTTGAATGGAAATCAATATCAAGAAATCGCGCTGCGAAACGTATATCAGTCTATTTTAATCTTTTTTTTTTTTTCTTATCCTTTGGTGCTTTCGAACACTATTACTCGAAGACGAAGAATAGAAAAAAAGAATAATAGTAAAAATAAAAAATAGATCGAAATGTTGCTGCCTAACTTCTTAACTCCAGAAGGCAATAGCAGAAACGGTTCGGAATTATTCTTGACAATGCTGTAATAGGGAGCTCGGTCACAGTTACAAAAAATTTATCTCGAATTTTGTCGAAAGCATTATCGTTTGGTACTGAATCGTAGTGATCTTCTTTAGAGCATTTTGTCCCTGTTAAAGACAGAAGTTGTGTTTAGAGTTGGTCTTACGTGGGTAGGTTGAAGTGATGGAAAAATGTGATATGTGATTTTTCTCTATTTCCGATTTTGGAATCGTTGTTCTTTTTTTTTTATCATGAAGTATTTTAGGAAATCGAAAGAGTTCCTTTTTTTTGTTATGGGTGTGTATTCTTTTCTGAACCAAGCAACCAGCTGAAAATAAGTGTTTTTAATTTGAGATACGATCATGTAGTTTAATCATGTCTCTATATTCTTAAAGATTAAAAAAATATCTCTTTATTTTCCAATACTTCCCAAAAATAAAAATGGTCTGGATAAAACGTAATTCCTTTTTTGCTGCTTACGGCTGGCTTTATTTCTATAAAAGTTCGACTTTTAAGGATACAGTTATCTTAAACTGAAACTTTCTGTTTATTGTTGTTGTTTCTGTTTCTGTTTATTTGTTGCTTATCTATATAATGTATCTTATTGTTTTTCTATATATTGCATTCGTTTTTTCTTGCTTTCTATGTGGTGTTTGGGAATTCTTTCTGTATGAAATTCTAGAAAAGTTAAAACTATGAATAAGACAGATATAATTAATTTTTTCTTTTACAAAAATATTACAAACATTAAAAGTACTCTAATTTTAAATAAAAGCAAATAAATATTTTTTATAGTTGTTATTTAAAATAAGGTTATTTTAATAGTAAATATTTTTTGCTCTTATTAGCTATGGCAAAATGTTTGTTATTATATGAAATAGAATACAATAAATACTGAATACATTTTGGTTAAAATATCATTTGTTCTGCAAACTTTTGTGCTGTACGTAGTCATTTACTTGAATCCTATAGTCTTTTAACAAGAATAAGATTACTGCCTAAAACTTGAAAGATAAAATAATTTTAGAAATACTACAAGAAGATATTTATATTATAAAAAAAAGGTCTCACTAGAAATCAAAGTTCCCTATATATTAGAAAACCATCTAATGGCAAATTAAACATTTTAAATGTAGTTAATACTTCTTATTTACAACAACAGAATAGTTAAAAATCATATTTACGTCACTTATAAATAATCCTTAAAATATAAAAAGGCACAGAAAATATATCCTATTTGTATAAATATTTATGTATAAATTTCTTTTATATATGAATGCATAAATATTCAATTCTAGATGCTCCATGCAATTAGTTATTTTAAATTAGGAATATAAAATTCTACTTATTATATGCATTTCGGTTATGGTAATGCGTTATTTTATAACAATTTAAACGAATCTTTTTTGTTTAGAAACTTTGAAATGTCATTTGTTGGTTGTACTTTCATAGTTATATTAATGAGTATAAACCAAAAGCATAATAGCAAATCAAATATGAAACTTTGTATGCATAGCCATGTAAGTGAGAAAAGGTATATAGATATTGTGACTTCAATATATATATATAGATATATATATATATAGAGAGAGAGATACTATTTATTTACGAATTCTATTTACAAAAAATTAAAATTAACAATATACATTAGACACGCAAGTGCAATTCATTCCAAATTCGGAGATCTTTAGAATTCCCGAGACTACGACGAATCTAAACACATGGTATCCGGCAGGCCTTAACTATCAGACATGATTAACGAAACCTTAAGGGACTCACTTTGCAAATAGGCGGAAAACTCCAGCCTATTCAGTCACATCAGAGAAAAAAAAAAGAAAAAAAAATATCACTTCTAGTTGACTCATCGCAGAGCTCTCTCTCTTCTTTACCAAAAAAATCTCCTTTTAAGACAATATGTAAGGGGGTCAGCTTCCCTCACTTCTCATGGTAGTAGACATTATTCAGCTCACCAATCACGATGGAACAACTTATGGTGTAGTTCATATTAAAAGTGTAGCTGTTTCGATCTGTGAAGGTTGCACAGACGTTTGAGCTAATTTCATGAGGTCTCATTATACATGACACTGAATATCTGCTATCACATTTGAGTGACAGGTTGTTCTCATTAGTACAAAACACTAATTGCATGTAATATAACTATTCACAACACGGTTTGTCTCCTATCAAATCTCAGTGATGGGTTTATAATATTTTTTTCAAATAACATGTATTCCTCTCTCCTGGGAATGGAATGCCAAAACTCTTCTCATAAGAAAAAAAAGGCCACAGTATTACAGTTTAATTTAAACTGTTATTCTTCAATTTGTTTATCTCTCTGCAAAGAGCATATTCAGTTATAAGAAAGGAGTTAAGGACTAATCTCATTTTGTTATATTTTCAATATATTATGTGATCTGCATAGCATAATAAAACAATTTGTATTAACATCTCGAATTACTCACTTTAGAAAGGTTTACAAATGAGTTTGTATTTAGAAACATAAATTCTTCAAAAAAGAAATTAAAAAATTTAATTTTTCAATTTAATCAAAATAGTTATAATAATATTCAAATAGATTACACATTAAAAACCTTAACATTCACATTGCAGTTAAGATAAAGACTGAATGCTATATAACTCTTTCTGTTTTTACAATTCATAACTATTCCGTTTTTGTCTCACTAAAAGCAAAAAAGGTTCCGAAACAAAACTAATCGCTAAAAAGACAATCGAAGCAATCCCTTTCAACTGTTCCTTGTGCTGTTTTAATGGCTCTAAATGGATGTCTAGTTCGCATACTTGCTGAAATCGGCTTTGATGACTGGCCTTTGAGCTGATGTTTATTATCACAGGGTTGCTTTTAAAATGCAGTCGATTTAAAAGTATTGATGCTTTTTTTACTGACATCCATTATCTAAAAGCATCTGCTCCAGCTAAATTTCTTTTTCATTTACTTCAACTGAAAATGGGTTTAAATGGATCATAACTTTTGAATTCATAGCCATTTTTCATATTTTATCATTTATAGAAAAAGAATGTGTATATAGTTAGCATCGCATATAGTTAGTTAATTAATGGCCATGAACTATTATGCATTTTACAGTGACTCATGTTGTGTTATTAATATATATATCCATTCTAATCTTAACATAAATTCATGATAATGACATATTTCATTCTGAATTATAAATATTACATCATTATCTTTTCGAGAATAAATATTGAATCATTTTTCTGGATATATGTCTGACTCATAAAAGAGTCTTCGATTTATAATTATATATAAAATGCTACACAGAGAATTTTTATAGTGAAGTTTGGAATTCTCCAAAATACAGAGGGTATAACGTCTCGGCCTATACTAAACCTAGTATAACGGCTTCAAGAAGGTTCAAGAAGTTTTAATTTTCAGGTTCATGGGAACAATTTAATTTTTAATTACAAGCATTATATATATATATATATATATATATATATACATACATATATAAACACAATTCTGGATTATTACAAATTATTGTTTACAAAAAAATAAAAAAGGAAAAATTAATTTTAATTCACAAGTTCCCTCCAAGGACGGAGATTTTCAGAGTTCTCGAGTCTACGACTAATCTAATCCACCTGGTCTGCTGTAGACTTTAATTATCACACCGCGTAATACAAGAAATCACAAAGGGGTTCATTTTGTAAACAGGCGGAATTTCCGGCCTGTTCAATCACATTCAGAAAATGAGAAAAACCACACTTCTTGTCGATTCGTCACAGAACACTCTTCTTTTCTTTCTCCGAAGTCCTTTCTTTAAGAAAATCCGTCAAGGGGTGCGGGAAGGGTTCAGCTTCCCTCACTTCTCATTGGAGTGGACATTTTCTCGGCCCATTGTCTATTCCCTATCTCGATTCAGCAACTCATCATGTAATTCATATGTAATTGTTTCGACCTGTGAAGGTCGAACAGACAATCGCTAATTTCGTGAGGTCTCATTATCCACGATAGTGATTATCTGCTGTCAGATTTGAGTGATAGGTTGTTCTCATTAGTACAAAACACATTGCATGCAATATAAATATCCCCGATACTGCTTACCTGCTGCTAGATTTGAGTAATAAGTTGTTAAAGAATATATTTCTTTCCCTGGGAGCAGAAATACTATATCTCTTCCCGTGGGAAAAATGCTACAAGGGTTATCAAACATTTTTGTAACGATTTGTACTTTCTCTATGAATTAAATTTAAATAAAGAAAAATTAAAAACTTGATAGCATCAATTCGAAATAGGGTTTAATTGTCTTCTGTACCATTATAATTATTCTATGCTGCTATAAGTCGCTGAAAAATAAATTATCGAAGGCTGTTTTTGCTTTTTACAAGGGGAAATACATTTATTCGCTTATTGAAACTTCGCTTATTATGTGAAAATCATGGTTTGGATATTTCTACAAGTAAAATAAATAACATAATTAATATGAAATGAAAGAAACATCCAATTTTTCATTTTAATTGGAAAAAGGTGTAAAAAAGCATACCCAACAAAGGTACATGTACCCCTTTTTCTATCTAAACTCGCACTTTATGTCTTAAAAAATAAAACCCTTCAAAAAATTATCGAAAATTCTTTAAACATTCCTATAGGAATTGTAAGCAAATTCATAAAAATTTTTTAAAATATAAGAGTTAATTATAAAGTTAAAATAATAACAATAACAATAATTTAATAATAATCGTAACAATAATAAACATGATGTTCCCTGATTAACACCAAAGCATGTTTGTCAGCTTCAGATTATGTGCAGATATATGAAAATTATTTGGCAGGTGAAATATGAAATATGTAATTATAATTTATGTTACTTGGATGCATTTATCTTGCCACAGAAAAAAATATACCTAAAATAATGGTTTCGAGAAAACAAAGAAAGTTTTTATAATTATTGCAGGATTCTCTTTAAACAAGTAAAGTAGAAAAAAATATATAAAAACAGATTCTGAAAACTATGAGAAATATATTTTAACTTCTATTTTCAAAGAAGATTGTTTCGTCCAAACAATCTTCATTTTCAAGTTTCACCAGGATAATGCTACCAGTCATACCTCTAAATGTATTACTTTATATTACGAAAAAGTGAGAAATGAAATTGGAATTGAGAAAATTCCATTTAAATGTATCCTACCCAAGTTCCCCAACGTGTCTCCTATGGGTTCATGTGCATTTGGGCTTTTAAAACAAGGCTTATAAAAGCGATATCCCCAAACATTGGATGGCTCCAGACGATTGTGATGGAGGAGTGGAATAAAATTAACCTTGATATTTCCAAAAGAATATTTTTATCATGGAAATCAAGGTCTTATTTGACAGTTCAACAAATAGCTATTCGGCAGAAAATATTAGAAAATAAAATATTTGTTTGCCTATATACATACATTCATAATAGTTAAAAAACGTATGAACACCTCGTTATCTATTTTCATTTATTTAGAATAACCGTTTTATACTACAAATAATATAATATAGATGTTCTTTATACCTAATTTACACAAAATGAATGAGTTTCTTTTCTGTTTTTTCCTACTTCTTTCTTAACTTTTCCCCCTCCAAAATTGCATTAAAAAATGAAAAAAATGACTCAATTTATCTCTCATATTGTGATAAATTGTCATGTCGATATAATAACTCCAATAGCAGTAACAAATAACTCCAGTAACAGTACAAATATAACTATACAATCCATATTTGTCACTGGGGGTAGTATTGGAAATTCTTCAAATAAGTTCACCCGTGTAGTCTGTATCACAAAGGAGGCGCTATTCAACCGTTCACCTTTGTGCAGTCCTTTATGGTCTCAATTATTCACTTAGCATTCCTCTATCCAATTCTTTCTGTTAGTTCACACTCTCCCTATATATATTTATATATCTTGCTCGAATTTTCAATCGTTCATAAAATACTTTTTATTCACCCACTCATGTTCAAATACATTTTTTTGAACTTGTAGTGGATGACACTGGATGTTAATACAGTTTTTTCAAAAATTTATTCGTTAATTAAATTTAATTAAGTAATTTTTGTTTTTCTTACATTTAAGTTGCATGTATCTAATAATAGATGGCGCCAGATGTAAAAGCAAAATTTCAACTTTATTTGTAAAGGACTTTTCTGCAATATAGTAAAAATAAAAGTAGGAATTGACTTTAAATTTTTTAATAAAAAGGAATTGGATAGTAATAGTCACCGAGGTAAAAAGTAGGAAACGTAGTGGAAATCAATCATGTTAAGTGTCCTAAAGTAATCTTAATAACTTAAGTGTCCTAAAGTGAATCTTTACAGCAGGGATTCTATACGAGGTTTGGAGTTTCAGCGTGAGATGTCAGGGGACCATCCGCTTATCACTAATGTAAAGATTTCCTCCTGAAACCAATAGCTATCTAAGAGGTTATCCTATGTATGCAAGGAATGAATGAAATGGGGTTTAGAAGAAATTGAGAAAATTGAGACCGAGTGAGAAAATTTTTGCTGTTGCAGTAGTACTTCTCCAAATGAACTAGTCAACCTTTTTCAATAGGTTCCAGACAGAAGCGATTTACCGGACGGCATATAAAAATTTTTGTCAAGTGTGAATTAGCTATCAATCTCCAAAAAGTGGCTTTTCACGGAAATGTTGGACAGAAATGTTTACTTTGTAACCAAGCACCGAAATTATAAGGTTAAGTTTCCTCCGCACTAATGTAGTTGTCCATGTACTAGGGAACTACCCTTGTAATAGGGATATGCAGCTTAGTTTGTAAATAGTTTCCATGATTTTACTTGGTGGATCCATAGTGCTTTCATACCCTTGTCATACATTGCATAAAATGTTTTATCTAGGTGGGAAAGGTTTAGATCAGTGAATAAATTTAACTGGTTACATCGAGACTCTTAGAGTATTATACTATTACAGCATTTGAATTATTAAAGAAATTGTATGTTGTGTATTTAAATATAGTTAATTAATTGTAAAATTTATTTGTTTGATGCTGATAGGCGATGATTATTTATATATCTTATATTATATTATCATATATATATGACAATATATATATATATATATATATATCATTTTGTGTAAACAGTTCTTTTATGTGTATATAAATTTTTATTTTTATCTGCATTGTGTTCTCTATTTTATGAATATGTTGTTATCATTTATCTCACAAAATCCTGGAGTTCAAACGAATCTGCCGGGTAATATGTAATGTTGTGGTGTTAAATTGACGTGGGATTTTTATGAGATATTGCAAAATGCAACACACATGCGCTAATTTAATCAAGTTTTAATGTGACTAGTTTTGCTTGGGAGACGTAGAGTTATGTAATGCGGATCACATTAGCAAGTGATGCTTTAGTTTAAATGTTTAACGGTTGGTATTAATGTAAGTGTATTAAGGAAAGTTTGGTTATTAGTGTATGCAATCATTTTTTTTAATTAAGTAAATTTTTATTCACACAACACCACAAAATCAACTAGGGGCAAAAAGTAATCACAAAATCTTAAAGAAGAATTCCGAAATATTCCGAAAGTGCACAATCTTTGATGTTAACAGTTAAAACGAAATTTATCAAATTATTATAACTTTAACACAAACTTTATCAAATTATTTCACAATAATGTATGCGATTTCAAAAAAAAATTCAAAATTATAACAGATTTTTGACATATATAGCTTCCGCTAAAAAGAAATTTATTCCATTTTTATACTGAAAGTCTATCTTAAAAAAAAACGTCCCAAACATCATTGTAGTCAACAAATATTTCTAGTTACATTAGCTTAAGGAGTTCAAGGTTATATTATTCCATTCCATATTTAAATATATCTTTATTCGAATTCGTTCATTTCACATATTCAATTCGTTCATTTCACCGAACTTCGCGAAATGTACGAGCAGACTTAAAGGTTATTGATGAGAAAAGTTTTCAACTTTCTGCGCCGTTTTTAATTAATTATTCCTCCGAAAATTATTCATTGAGTTGAAAATTAAGTTGCAATGCTTTGTCTGGGTCTTATCACATTTCCCATTAATCGCACATTTTCCTCCAAACTTTACCAATGATAAATTACGAAACTTTTTAACCATTGTTGCTGATAATTAATATTTTTAAGTGATTTAATATTAAAAACGTTATAGATGGAAAATTTGTTTTAATCGTGAAGTAAAATTCTTAGAAGTAATATATTGTTGTCAAATTAAAATGAAGAAAACTAAATGAATAAAAGCTTTTAAGAACTTTGTAACATTTAGTGTAAATATTCAAATAGATGCTCATTTTTAGCTAATTAGTAATTTTATGATAATTTATTGTTTTAAGTGTTTAATAGATTTCATTTTTTACGGAAATGTTACTTTGTAACATAAGCCAACTACGCAATTTACAATGCAAAAGGTTGAATATATAGCCAAGTTGGGACAAATATGATGATTTTGGCAACAAGTATAACAAATTATTTGTTGGTATCGCTGAATTTTAACTTAAAACAACTATGAAATTTGTAAGACAAAAGTTTGAATGTATAACTAAGTTGGGACAAATATGGTGTTTTTGGCACCAAGTATAGCAAATTGTTTGTTGGTATTGTTGTTTTGTAACTTAAGCCAACTATGCAATCTACAAAGCGAAAGGTTGAATATGTAACCAAGTTAGGATAAATCTGCTGATCTTGGCAGCAAATATACCGAATTATTTGTTGGTATTGTTGTTTTGTAATTGAAGCCATCTATGCAATTTACAAGGCAAAAGGTTAAATATATAACCAAGTTGGGATAAATCTGGTGATTTTGGCAACGAGTATAGCACAGTATTTGTCGGTATTGTTGAATTTTAACTTAAGACAACTATGCAATTTACAAAACAAAAAGTTGAATATATGACCAAGTTGGGTCAAATTTGGTGATTTTGGCAACAAGTACAGCAAATTATTTGTTGGTATTGTTTCTTTGTAACTTAAGCCAACTATGCAATCTACAAAGCAAAAGAATGAATATATAACTAAGTTGGGACAAATCTAGTGATTTCGGCAACAGGTATAGCAAATTATTTGTTTGTTGGAATTTCGAGAATCTACTAGAAACGACTAAAATGTCACATAAGATGACTATTAAGAATCAAGTAATTTTTATCTTTAGTTTAAGTTTAGTAATTTTTAAGCTCTAAATCAAACACTAAATCATATCGCATGTTTCTTGTTAGAAAACACTTCTAGCTGAAGGTTTGGTTGGAGTGGGCTAATTAATTCAAATGAGAGAGAAGTTGTCAAATCTATAAATTCATTTTATTCCATATTCTCTAATTTTCCATCCTAATGTGTCTTTTCCTTGTACGATGTAGATCTATAATTGTTCTTGTATTAAAATGTGTAAATGTCATAATTGTGTGTTTTATTTAATAAATTAAAGTAAAAGTATATCTACAGGACTCTACAGTTAGTCTAAGCTTCATATATTAACTATAATTTATTTTCTGTCAGTAGAGAAACAAATTGCCAAATTTCTTCACGTCTCCAACTATATCGCATATTTTTTTTCTATATTTTCTAAAAGACTGCTATTCTGAACTACTGTTTCTGTTAGAAAATTTAGTTTAAAACAAAAAGTAACTGTAAATGAAATTTGAATTTATACTCAAAGAGTAACGAAAAAAAATTCTCAATTACACCAAATAGTTAATTAAAATTCTAATAAATTTGAGATAAACATGATCTTATGTATGACTTGTATGATATTCTCGATGATAAAACTCCAAACAAAACAAGGAAAAAAATCTTTCATCAATTTATCCTAAATCGAAAAGACAAATTCAACAACAAAAACCATTGATGTTAAATACAATTTTCTGAGAGATCTTCAAAAAGAAAGTCATAAAAGTAAAATGCTTATTAAGTCTAGAAATTATTGCGGATACTCTTACAGATATCTATAATTATATCTTTTTATGTACACTTTTTTAATTTTTTTTCTAATGCAATAGACAATCGTCATACATTTTTTATATAACCAGTTTTAACTAAGAAAATATATCTGCTAGAAAGCATGTAGAAAGTCAATATTAAAATAAATATTTCGGTTGTCCTTATCAAATAAGTCATTCATTACAGAAAATTGGATTAAAAATTCTAAGAAAGATGATGATAAAACTAATTATTAGTATATTATTAATAATTAAACTTATAAATATTAGCATAGCATTTTTTATTAGTATATTCTGTTATACGTTTTATTAATGTATATTAGAATAATTTTATTTTTAGTATAGTGCTTGGAGCAGCTTGGATTTAACCCAGGAATTCCCAAGATGCATCCAGGCTAAGCTGCATCCCTAAATATTTTCAATTCAGAACTCAGCATATGAAAAATATATTTATCTTTTTTATTAAAAAATTCTTTTGTTGAACTGTAAATAAATAAAATTTCATGGTTCAGAATAAAGCTAATGATCAGGAAAGAAATCAGCAACAATTTCTATCAATTCTTTTTTTTACTGCAAATCGCAGTTCTTTAAATATGTAAGATATTTTGCGCCGGCATACTTAAGAAAAAAATTTTTGATGTCATGGTCATATCGAAATTCGCGAGAATCTTGAGCGAAACAAAACACTGAATCTTTTTCTAAAAATCTTTTCATATTTTTTTTTCTATTCTTTTTTTTTCCGCGAAAATAAAGAAATAAATAATAAATTTCTGCCCGATCTAATAAATAAATAAATATAACAGGAATGCTTTCTAAAAGACAATAGAACCTACACAGAAGCGAATTTTGTTAGATAGAATTCCTTTTAACTCAAAATCAAATATTTCAAGAGTGATAAAATGAAAATTCTAAATTCACTACAATATTTTTTTTTAATAAAAGGAATAAAAATAAAGATACTGATATAGAACTAATCAAAGTAAATATGTTTTCGAAATATTATTTTGAAAAAGAGACGAATACACTGAAGTGACAAAAGTCATGGGATAGCAATATGCAAATTTTCAGATGGCAGTAGCATCGCGTAGAACAGGTATAAATGCGCAGTACTTTCGCAGAGCTTTCATTTCTGTTCAAGTTATTCATGTGAAGAAGTTTTGGCGTGATGATAACCGCACGATGGGAATTAACAGACTTTGAACGCGGAATGTTAGTTGGAGCTAGACGCATGGGTCATGCCATTTCGGAAATCATTAGGGAATTCAACATTCCCAGATCCACTGTGTCAAGAGTGTGCCGAGAGTATGAAATTTCAGGCATAACATCCCACCATGGACAGCGCAGTGGTCGACCGCCTGCACTTAACGACCGAGACCGGCGACGTCTGCAAAGAGTCGTAAATTCTAACAGACAAGCAACACTGCGTCAAATAACCGCAGAAATCAATGTGGGACGTACAAGGGACTTGTCTGTTAGAACTGTGCGGAGAAATTTGGCTTTCTTGGGTTATTCCAGCAGAAGACCGACTCGAGTGCCTTTACTGACAGAACGACATCACTTGCAGCGACTTTGAGCATATCGGTTGGTCCCGAGATGAATGGAAAACCGTGGTCTGGTCCGATGAGTCACGATTTCAGTTGGTAAGAGCTGATGGTAGGGTTCGAGTGTGGCGCAGACCCCAAGAAGCCATGGACCCAAACTGTCAGCAAGGCACTGTTCAAGCTGGTGGTGGCTCCGTAATGGTGTGGGCTGTTTTTTCATGGCATGGACTTGGTCCTCTGGTGCGACTGGACCGAACATTGACTGGAAATGCTTATGTTCAGCTACTTGAGATCACTTGCAGCCATTCATGGACTTCATGTATCCAAACAACGATGGGATTTTTATGGATGACAATGCGCCATATCACCGGGCCACAACTGTTCGCGATTGGTTTGAAGAACATTCTGGACAATTCCAACGAATGATCTGGCCACCTAGATCGCCCGACATGAATCCCATCGAGCATTTATGGGACATCATCGAGAGGTCTGTTCGTGCCCAAAATCCTGCACCATCAACGCTTTCACAATTATGGACGTCTATCGAGACAGCATGGCTCAATATTCCTGCAGAAGACTTCCAACGACTTGTTGAGTCCATGCCACGTCGAGTTGCTGCACTTCGCCGGGCGAAAGGAGGGCCGATACGATATTAAGAGGTATCCCATGACTTTTGTCACTTCAGTGTAAAACAGTAAACATTTGACTTTGTTTTGGAAATGAAATGAATTGTGTTTCAATGAACAAAAACAAACAAAACTAAGAACAAAACAAATACTTTAGAACAAAAACAAATACTTTTTTTTATTGTTTGTTCAATGTACTTATTTTTTTACTGAGGAAATTCGCAGATAACATAACAAAACATCCAAAAAAGTAAATGTAAAATAATTTTAAAGCATCATTTAAATCGCAAACATGCAATTTTATGATTAAAAATTATGTATAGTTATTATAATCTTAAAATATTAAGATTTGATTATATAAATTCGGCTAAAACGACGACACAGAATTCTGCTTTACACGTAAAAAATTTTCTTTTTTTAATCAGTGGTCCTCCTGTTCCATTTATGTGTGTCACGAATAGCTCACTGACAGGAGGACATTGGATTTCTAGTAGTCTTTTAGCGATAAATGCCCTGTATTTCTATGCACAGGCTTCAGATTCGAATCCTGGCGGGGACATGTATGTTTGTGATTGGTAGGGAATCCACGTTAAACTGTAAGTCCCGGTCTAATTAGGCTAAAGTGTGCACAAAATGACAGTAGAACGACAAATAAACCAAACCCGGTCTAATTAACTTAAAAGTGTGCACATAATGACCGTAGAAAGACAAACTAGCTGATAAAATACATATAACCTATGCTAGAAGGCATGGTAGAAAGTCAAGATCAAAATAAATGTTTCGGTGGTTTTTATCAAATAAGTCACTTCTTACAGAAAATTGGGTTCAGGTTTCTAAGAAAGAGGAATATAAAATTAATTATTAGTATATTAATAACAACTAAAGTTATAAACATTAGGTATAGTATATTTTATTAATATACACTAAGATAATTTTATTTTTTGTATAGTAGTCTTTTGCTTGGTGTACTTTGAATAACGTTCCTCAGATTTAACTCAAAAATTCCCAAGATGCATCCAGGCTAAGCTGCATCCCTAAATATTTTCAATTCAGAACTCAGCATATAAAAAATATATTTATCTTTTTATTAAAAAAATTCTTTTGTTGAACTGTAAATAAATAAAATTTCATGGTTCAGAATAAAGCTAATGATCAGGAAAGAAATAAGCAACAATTTCTATCAATTCTTTTTTTTACTGCAAATCGCAGTTCTTTAAATATGTAAGATATTTTGCGCCGGCATACTTAAGAAAAAAAAATTTTAATGCCATGGTAATATCGAAATTCGCGAGAATCTTGAGCGAAACAAAACACTGAATCTCCTTCTAAGAATCTTTTCACATTTGTTTTTCCATTCTTTTTTTCCTCACAAAAAAATAAATAAAAAAATAAATAATAAATTTCTTCCAGATGTAATAAATAAATAAATATAACAGGAATGCTTTCTAAACGAGAATAGAATACTACATAGAAACGAATTTTGATAGATAGAATTCCTTTTAACTTAAAATCAAATATTTCAAGAGTGATAAAATGAAAATTCTAAATGCACAAGCATTTCTTTTTTCTAAATAAAAAGAATAAAAATAAAGATACTGATATAGAACTAATCAAAGTAAACATGTTTTTGAAATATTGTTTTGCAAAAAGTAAGGAATAACACAGAAAATATTTGACTTTGTTTTATTTGTTTTGAAAATGAAATGAATTGAGTTTCAATGTTTAGAGCAAAAACAAACAAATAAACAAATACTTTTTTTATTGTTTGCTCAGTATGCTTATTTTTTTGCTTAGGAAATACGCAGATATCATAACAAACACTCAGAAAAGTAAATGTAAAATAATTTTAAAACACTATTTGAGTCGTAATATATAGTTATATATTTTTTAAATATCTATAGTTATTTTATTCTAAAATACTAAGCTCTGATGTTAAAAATTGAGCTAAAATGACAACACAGAATTCTACTTTGCAGGTAATTTTTTTTCTTTGAACACCAGTGGTCCTTCTATTCCATTTATGTGGGTCACGAACAACTCACCAACAGGAGGACATTGTATTTCTAGTAGTCTTTTAGGGTAATTGCCCTAATTTTAATGATGTATGGGGTAAAAGGCGGACAACTTTTACCAGGGAGGATTGCCTGCCGATACCAGCCGCTTTATTGTTATTATTGCCACTGAATCTCACCATTTCTTGAAGCAGTGACTACAATGATGCCGTCAGCGAATTCAAACCTAAGACCTCTTGAAAGCTAACTGCGCACGGTGCTACAAGACCACGAGTCAAACACTGACGCTGCGTTTCTTTAATTAAACTCTAAAAACAGCTCGTATCTAGTGTAAACAGGCAGTAAGTAGTGTATATATAATACTATATTGGTAAATAGAAAGGACTATTATCTTCAGGAAAAGGGGAACTAACCCTCCCTTGCTTATCGTAAGGGTAAAACTCTGAGCAAGGGCTCCACTGTTGATGTAAGACTCATCCGTACTCTTGAATTGCAATGAAGTTCCCTACATTGCTGGCTACATAACTGTCATACATCCACTAGCTGGTATTTCTGCATTACCACTAGATAACCCAGTGGTGTGCATACAAGTTGAGCTACGAATCAAACATGTATGATAAACATTTTACTTTAAATATATTTCTCTACATTCGTAGATTCTTTATTTTATATCGTATTGGAAACATTGTAAAACTCCCAGCAAGGGCTCCCATGTTGATCTAAGATGTATCCATACTATTGTAATTGCAATGAAGTGCCGAGTGGTATGCTTAAAATTAGGCCACGAATCAAATAAGATAAGCGTTTTTTTTAAATATATTTTTGTGTATCGGTAGGTTTTATTATCCATTTAAGTACAATTAAAAAAGCATAGATAACCAATGTAGGAACGGCATTGCTATCCGGAAAGGCGTTTAGGGCTAATTGTCCAGTATTTGCTGTTTGCACGGGAGATAATTCTGAAATCTCCTATCAGGCCCGATTACTGATAATCAATCAAAATCTCCAGTGACTCCTCTCGTTTTTGAAAGCAATGCTGTAATGGACACTACCCATGAGTACATATATATAAAGTGAAGAATAGAAGGAGTATACCTGTCTAAGCTGATACAGCACAAATTCAAAATGGAAGCCGTGCACAGCATGACGTCCAGCGAGACCCACAATTCGCAGGCAACTTGTCCAAACAGCCACAAGCCGTCCGTGACCTCCTTGACCACGGCAAAGGGCATGACCAGGAGACCGACCAGCAGATCGGACACGGCCAGGCTGACCACGAAGTAGTTGGTGACAGTCCTCAGGCGCCTGGTCGTCGCCACTGCGGCTATGATGAGGGTGTTGCCCAGGATGGTAATCAGGATTATGATAGTCAGCACAGTAATCAGGGTGATGTCCACTATGGTCAGGGGGTGGGGAAAGGTCGAAGGATGCTGGAGGAGTTGGTATAGACATCTCACACACACATAAGAATTTGAGACTGAAAGGAAAGATAGGATATGTAAGTTCATTGATATCAATTTAAAATACAGAATAAATTACGTATCATATAATTTTACTAAAAAAGTAAATAAAAAAGGAATGAATTGTTTATATTATAAAATTTTGCTAAAAAAAATTGGAAAAATAAATGCTGTTAAACTTTTAGTGTTTTGAAAGCTTCTACAATAAAAATGACCAAGACACACGAAATATAGCACAAGGAAAATACATTATAAATCAGCTATCGTAATATATTATCTTCTTCAATGATGCAATAGCCCCAATGTGGGCCAAGGTCTTCTGCCTACTGACAAATATCGAGACAGGGGTTGTTTTTCTTTTTACAGGTAAGGTTGTCAGTCCAACGCTTAAAGGTCTACAGCCATTTGTAGTGGTTCGGAATACACTTTAAGCCGTAGGGCCCAGTCTCATATGGCCCATTCAGACTTCTTCTCACCCACATTCTTCCCGAACTATAAAACAGCAACTCGGCTCTAGGCACAGTTCTATGGTATGGTGTAGTAATAGTAGTAGTAGTAATCATGTTAGACAAGGAACTACGGTTTAAACTGGATTCTGAACCACTACAAAATCCATGGCATTCATATATATATCAGAGTTCATCGTAATAATGAGCCATCCATTCAAAAAGTAATAAAAACTATAAAAATTTTAATTAAAAATATTTCTAGGAAGTTAGATTCGTTAATTATATACGAAACGGTATTAATTATATATGAAACGGTATTACGGTATTAACAATCAAGATTTAATAAAATTAGTTAGACGACAAAACTTTAAAATGTTTAAAGAATTTGCTATTGAATGAAAACCAACCATGGACGCTAAATATATAAGAAAAATTGCTCCACTTCTGAATTTTATTTAAAAGCATATGGCATACTAATCACTTGAAAATGAAATGAAAAAAAAGAAATCTGTCTAAAAAAAAAGCTAAAATAATAATAATAATAATAATAATGCTATATTTATTATTGTACTGTTATTTTTTGTAAGAAATTTTTGCCTGTTACATAACGTTAGCTTTCCTCGATTCTTTTTCTTAAATTTTTTATCAAGATGAGGCACACGTAAAAAAATTGAATGCATTTATGAGTTTCGTAGAAATGGAACTTATTATCCTTCTACAGATTGAAATAATTGGCATTGGTACTTTGCCAGAAACGTTGGTTCTGTTTTGAGCGGATGTTCGAATTAAAAGAAAGCAAAAATATCCTACTCCTTTTTATTCCGTCTGATTGTTTATTTATTTACTTTTATCTGTATTTCCTATTTCCTTTCCTTGACCCTTATTCTTCTAATTTAGTTCATTTGAGGTTGCCAAAATGATGTTAATCGATTAATGAAAAGTAGAAAGTAGTTTTGTTTCAAAACAAAGTAACTGTATTTAAAATCATGGAGCATACCAGAGCTGACAAAGCTTGATTAATCATTGTCCACAGGAGGCATTACCATTTAAAGTGGAGTTGGTATCAAGTTACGGCGAAAACCAATCTAATTTTCTTCTGGTAAGATGCAATTGTAATTCTATCAACCATGGCATTTGTTTGGTATTCTTCAGATAGTTTCACCCATATCAGCTGATATAGCGTGAAGTATTTGATGAAGAATTCACCCTGTTCTTGTTGCGTATTGGTCATTGAGTTGGATGTGAAGAAAATTGGGGAAATATACATAATTTCAATGTAATTAAAGATTTTGCAATGAATGCGGTGTAAATGAACAATGAAAATTTAGAGGTACTAAATCAACAATAAATATTCAGATTAAAGGCTGTTCAAAACATAAAAAGCCGAATTTTGCCATTTTTTACATGTTTTTATGTTCTGATGAAAAATATGTGAGTGTTTATTAAATTACCAATAAGTGCTATATCAATGAGATTAAATTAAGTATCTTAAGAACTGAGCGTAATTTATGTATATGTTATTAGGGAAAAGCTTATAATGACCGCAGTTAAACTTTTTTCATTGAATCTGTAAAAGGATGAGTTCGCCAGTAGCATTGAGGGCCATGATCTAATCATCAATGCACAGTTTCCACAAGTTTTTAAATTCTGATGAATCTAAAGAAGCAAACTATTTACATTTTTAAGCATTCTAATCTTTAAATATTTATTATTATAATATAATCCTGTTTAAGATGCCAAAATAAGGCGAATTATTGAATAAGAAGAAGAACAGGGTGTTTCTTTTTCAAGGCAATGTAAATTTGTATTTGATTCACCATGGCAAGTTTTCACAGAGCTTCATTAATTAATGATACCAGAAGGAGATAATTGGGGCCTGATGGCCTAGTGATTAGAAGTCCGGTGCAGTAGGTTTTGGATTCGATTACCGGCGTTGCCATGGATGTTTGTCATGGTTTGGAATCCACTTAAACCGTAGGTCCCGGTCCAATATGACTGTTATTAGACCGGGTGTAAGGCTGACAACCCCACCCCGTAAAAAGAAAGATATCTCGAAATCTACCAGTAGCCAGTCGTAGACAGCCTTGGCCTACTAGGGCTGTTGTACCAATGATGAAGAAAGGAACATTATCTCTTAAAGAGGAATAAAATCAAATTATATCAGAAATATAAAATAGTAAAAATATTTTTTGATCTAATCAATCTTGATATTATAAATCAATCATCAATCTTGAAGGTATAAATGTGAAACTATATAAGTATCTAATTTTACCTAGTTCATTTCAAACATCATTTGGTTATTCGAGACCTTTAATGGACACAGATTATCAAGTTTCTTACATTATTTATTTCTATCAATTTAAAAAAAAAAAAAAATTAAATAAATAAAAGTGGAGCTCTGTACTTTGGAATGTAAACAACATATTTTGCCTTAGAAGCATCATGTGTTTGATTAATCAATTTTACTAATATGCGACATTACTATTTATAGTCGAATAAGGTTAAGGATTTTAAATTACTATCAATTTTCAAATAATTTAGAAATTTCAAGTCATTTTGAAAAGAGATCTAATTCTCTTTTGGCAAGAGGAAATTGTCGGTTTATCAACCTTCATAATTATTTATTTGATTCGTCTGTAGACAGCAAGAAAATTAGAATATTTCCATAAACCTAGTTTAGAAAGTTACTAGCAGATTTGAATTGCTTTTCTTTCAGACATAAATTTGATAGATTAGATTTGAATTTCTTTATGACACTATCACACTTTCTTTATGAAGTTTTCAGGACACTTTAAAAGATGCAAAGATGATGATGTTCATATGATGTCAAGAATTAAGTGGAAGCTGCTTATGGAGACTACTTATAGCAGAAACGCAGGACAGAAGTTGCGGCCAAAAGTAGCTTTTGATAATTCCTGAAGTCAATACTAAAATGCCATCAAGACACTGTATTGACCCCTTCAAGATGGAACCAGAATATTCAATGAATTGACTCAAGAACATCGGACAGAATTTCCTTCCATAAATAATATCCAAAAATAATTTTAAGATAATTTTTGACATCATCTCTAAAATGACATTAAGACTCTACCGTTATCATAAATATGGAACTGGAAAATTCCAAGGAATTGATTAAAAAACATCTGACAAAAGTTTCTGCTATAAACAGTTTCCATGAATAGTTTTTAGATAATTCTTGGCAACAACTCTAAAATGTCATTAAGACACTATAATGGCATCAAGATAGAAGCAGAATATTCTTATATCAATATCAGGACAGAAGTTCCTGCCATAAGTAATTTTTTTTGATAATTATTAACAACAGCGCTAAAATGTCATCAAGACAGTGTACTGGCATCATCAAAATGGAACAAGAATATTTTTTGAGCAATGTCAGGGACATCGGACATATGTTTCAGCAAAGTCTCTAGCCACTGAAAGTCGTTATTTATTGACCTAAATGACAATCAAATACTTAAAAGCAGTATTTTCAGATCCATATTACAAAGGAAATAAAAAGGTTATTTAGATTCCCAACAATTTTACAATTTGGCCATAGATGTTTTCTGGTATATTATAACTCTTAAGTTATTTATTTCGAATGCTGATACAAACTCCTTCCACTTAAACCAAATGGCAAGTGGTAGACAACAATTGCAATACATTTTTTTTAATACTTAACGAATTTTTCTCTAGGACATAAACGATTTGGGAAAACATTTACAAACATTTGAAGAAAATTAGGGAAAAAGGCATTTGTTTGTTTAGGAAGTACAGGGAAGATAAGAAGTTTTTCCCCAAAAGCAGTCTCCAATGCCCTGGAGGAACATTTTTATTATTATTTCACAAAAAGAAATTCAACTAGGGACGGTGAAAAAGAAGATATGGAGAAAAGTTTACTGGGCGATGTAGTAGTTGCTTCCCCGCGATTATTAAAGTTGGCAAAACTTTCTCGCTATGTTTAACTTAACCGTAAAGAAACAGACGGAAACAGTTAGTAAAATATTGAAAACAAATAGTTTACTGTAATTCAAGTCTAACTGAAAAAGGAAGACGTTTTTAAAGAGATCAATTTGTAGTTGTCTTTGAAAAGACGAAGCGTTATTGACATGCAGTGCAAATATAGTAAACAAATGGCTTGGAAAATCTGTTAAGAATTTAGTTTTATAGTTTGGCTTAAAATATGCAACTTTTATTCAACAAATTGTGAACATGTATGCAATATTTTTTCAATATTTTTTTTTTAATTTAGACTTTTAAAATGTATTGTGAGATTTAATTTAGATGTCAAAATGTCGAAAAGGAAATAAGACCATCTTTTCAAAATTTCCATCTTAATAATAATTTAGGAAATTTTAAATTTTGTCATCGATTTAAAAAAAAAAAATCTGAAAATCTGTAAAGCTAGGCAAAAGTAGTTTAAATTTTAAATCAACTACAATCAATCAACTTTTTCAATCAAATAAATTTTAATTCACCATGGTCTTATTGATGAATTTTAATTCATTACGGCTTATTTGCTTAACGTGGTATAGAGGAGAAATTTCCCTAATTGAATTAAACTAATATTGTTTAAAAATTTAGATATCATTTGTCACAGCATATATGATTTTAATGGCAGATATGCAGATAATCAGGGTTGCTAGAATACATCATGAGAGGCTTGCTACATTGCGCCAAGATTTTGACCCCTAATTTTGAACGAACATCCCCAAGAAGGGCATCTTAGGGTAAACACTTTCATCCTCGTGCCCAATATAAAGTAGTATATCTAGTTTATAGATTTATGGAATATCTGGTCTGTGAGTTTATGGAATATATCTATGGATTTAGGGAATATCTGATCTATGGATTTATCGTGCTCATCCTTGGTATAAACACGGAAGTTTTCTGTTCAATATCCTTGCTCGATTTTTGAATCAAGATGTGATGAAGATTTTTTCAGATATGTTGCAGATTTAACGTTATCCAAGGAGCGCTTATATCCATATTGTACTACTGTATTTTAGGAGGAATATTTTTATCTTTTAATTTTAAAGTTTTCTGAAATTAATTTTAAATATAAAAGATTAATATGAAAATGGGAGGATATTTTTAGAATATTTATTTATTTATTTATTAAATTTATTGATTATTTATTTGATTGAGCATTTATTGTTTACAATAAATGCTCAATGAAATTCAACAAGTGAATCGAATTGTGTAAATACTTTTTTCAAGGCAATTCCAAGATATATTTTTTTTTACAATTACTCTATTTTAAAATAATATCTTTGTAAATATAAAAATTTTAAATAATAATCACGATATTGTTAATAAATATCACACTGGGTTCACTTTAATCAAATCCAACAAAAAATGTTTTTGATTTTTTTTATATTGACAATTACGAGATTTTCTAACACCTGTTATAAGTCATCGATATTATTAACTTTAAATTTAAAAATCATGCACATCATAACAATGAAATATATAATTTTTTAAATAAAATGTCTAATATTAAAATGTTGATAAATACTGCGTCCATTTTAGCCAATTTTTTAAAATATAAAATAAAACAGCTGCAATTTCTTAAAAATCATTATCATCGTTAATACATGTAATTAAAAGATATAAATTGATAATATATATTTTGTAATTAAACTCTTCATATGAAAAAGTAGCATTTACTTCAAATAACATAAATTTTTTTATAATTGACTCAGGAAAGTATCAATGTAATTGATTATTTAAGTCAAATCACCTAAATTGATAAAAAAAATTTAAAGAAACAAAAAGTTTCAAAAAACGCTATTGTTCATACTGGTAATTTGAAATGAAACCATCTCAAGTCGATAACACTGATAAATGTTGCAATTTCTCTTTTTAACCAAGTTCATCACATAGAAAGAACATCAATTAAAGTTTTACCATTTAGGAAATTCCCCAAATGTCCATAGCAATAACTATTCGTAAAAGACGACGTACCAGTAAATTCTAAATAATTTCAAGGGAAGGAAGAACAGAAAAAAAAAAAATGGTAACTTTTGAACCACTCGGAGAACTAACGAGGTAAAGTTAACTTGATTTCCACCGTCGTTAGCTGAGCTGCCCACTAACTTTATCGGGTAAAAATAGAAGGGGAAGGTAAGAAACTTTGACAATCTTTCGGGTTATTTCACACCAGAAATTTCTTCTTGTTGCATGCGACCATTAAGGTCTTCCTTATGGTACAACCGAATGAGTTCTAAATTTGCGTCCATGGTTATAGGCATCGTAATGAAAATATTAAAGGTAATTTTTTTTTTTTTTTACGTTGCTGGTAATTTAAATCTGGAAACCGAAAAAATTTGCAATGCAAATGGTATTAGTCTAATGACTTTATTACCTTTCAGTGAGTACGCTAGAAATACTTTTTTTATTAATGTCTCAAAATAACTCAAAAGAATTTATTAAGTTATGTGAGTATTCTTGAGTAGAACTCAGATGGAATTTTGTAGAGCTAAAAGTTATACAACTGTCATTAGACAAACTTTAAAGGGTGGTGCAGATTATTAAATCATACATATTTTTGTTTAAGAATGTATGGTCGGAAGGGACTTGTTGAAGCATGGACACAAATAATGTGACATAAAAAGAAATACATTGTTTATTGACAACATCATTATAAAGTCCCTCTTTGATTCAATGTTTACAATAAATGCTCAATTAAAATCAACAAGCGAATCGAATTATATTAATACCTCAAGATTTTTTTTTACATTTTCTCTATTTTAAAATAATATCGTTATAATTATAAGAGTTTTAAATAATTATCACGATATTGTTAATAAATCATCACACTGTGTTCACTTTAATAAGATACAATGAAAAAAAAATTTTTTTTTGTTGATAATTGAATTTTCTAACACCTACTATTTGTTATCTATGTTGTTAATTTTAATAAAAAATCATGCATATGATAACAATGATACATATACATATATATAGTTTTAAATAAAATCTCTAATATTAAAATAATCTATAAAATAATATAAATAATCGATAAATACTGCGTTTATTTTAGTCAAATTCTTTATAAGAATACCGTCTACGATTTCTAAATCGTTAATAATAGTAATTAAGAAACATAAGTTGGTAATTATATTTTTTAATTAAATACTTCATATGAAAGAATTAGTAGTTACTTCAAATAACAGAAGATACAGTATTATTGATTCAGGAAATTATCAATATAATTGATTATTTAAATCAAATATCCTAAATTATGAGAAAATCATTAAAAACAAAACACCTACAAACATTTAAAAAAACCGCTATTGCTCACACTGGTAGTTTGATATAAACCATCTGCACTCGATAACAGTGATAAATGTTGCGATTTCCCTTTTTAGCCAAATCCATCACATGGAAAGAACATCAATTAAAGTTTTACCATTTAGGAAATTCCCAGAATGTCCATAGCAATAACTATTAGTAAAAGACGACGTACCAGTAAAGTCTAAATAATTTCAAGGGAAGGAAGAACAGGAAGAAAAAAAATGGTAACTTTTGAACCTCTCACAGAACTAACGAGGTAAAGTTAACTTGATTTCCACCGTCGTTAGCGGAGCTGCCCGCTAACTTTATCGGGTAAAAATAGAAGCGAAAGGTAAGAAACTTTGACAATCTTTCGGGTTATTTCACACCAGAAATTTCTTCTTGTTGCATGCGACCATTAAGGTCTTCCTTATGGTACAACCGAATGAGTTCTAAATTTGCGTCCATGGTTTATAGACGTCGTAATGAAAATATTAAAGGTGAATTTTTCTTTCTTTTTTTCGTTGCTGGTAATTTAAATCTGGAGACCGAAAAAATTTGCAATGCAAATGGTATTAGTCTAATGACTTTATTACCTTGCAGTGACTGCGCTAGAAATATTTTTTTTATTAATGTCTCAAAATAACTAAAAGTTATACAACGGTCATTGGACAAACTTTAAAGTGTGGTACAGATTATTAAAACATAATTTTTTTAATACTCTTATATTAGTTTCACCTGTATGTTTGTATGTATATTTGTATGTATGTAACTGACTTTTTCCCCTGGAGATCTGTTTCTTCTCACACTATTTAAGCTGCAAAGAAACATTTACAGGCATCTTTCAGAAAGAAAACAGTTGATTCTTTTTAATACGCTTTTATATTAGTTTCACCTGTATGTTTGTTTGTAACTGACTCTTTGGGTTCAATTTTGCCCTACTTTAAACGATCAGATTTAATTTAAACGTCGTAGACTTATAAAGGACCAACGATACTAAAATAGTTTGATAAGTTTATTATCTAATCATGATTAAGATCCCGGGGTTAGAGATTTTATTTTAACTTATGAAGAGCAATTTAACCCATGTAGAATGAAAGTATTCAGTAAAGACATTGAAACCTACGTGGGACAATGGACTACGGATCAGGAGATTCCCTGTTCGAATCCTGGCTGGCTCGACATATTCGCATTTAGCCTTTGTTTCACTCACAATTACAATTACACCTTATTTAAATATTATAATTTAAAAAAACTAAAAAACATGCTTTTAGAGTGAATCAAACTTAGAAGTAAAAAATAATTGTTAACATAAGAATAAAATGACTGATGAGAAAATGAATGTCACTGTTCTAAAAGCGTGGGGTGCTTTGTATGACATTTTTAAACTAACTCTGCATTTTGGAATGAAACGAGTGAAAAATTATAACGATTGATATCGAGCACCTCACGCTTTTAGAACACTGACATTCATTTTATTCTTATGTTAACAATTATTTTTTACTTTTTAGTTTGAGTACCTCTAAAAGCGTGTTTTTTACTTTATTAATTTTTGTATAAGAATGTAGGGTTGGAAGTGACGTATTGAAACAGGGACACAAAAATTGAGACATAAAAAAATATATTGTTTGTTGACAACATCATTGCAAAGTGTCTCTTTTAATCAATGTTTACAATAAACGCTCAATCAAAATCAGCAAGCGAATAGAATTATATTAATACCTCAAGTTTTTTTTTTTTTAGATTTTCTCTATTTTAAAAATATATCGTTATAAGTATAAGAATTTTAAACATTTATCACGATATTGTTAATAAATATCACACTGTGTGTTCACAATAATCAAATCCAATAAAAAGAAATTGATTTTTTTATTGACAATGGAGAGTTTCTAATACCTACTACACATCATTTATGTTTTTAACTTTAAATGAAAAATTATATTATATATTTTTATTCTTTTAACTAAAATCTCTAATATTAAGATGTTGATAAATACTGTGTTTATTTTAACCAAATTCTTTAAATATAAAAAAAAAAAAAAAACAGCCTACAATTTCTTAAAAATCATCCATCGTTAATATTAGTAATTAAAAATACAAAAAGGTAATCATATTTTTTAATTAAATATTTCATGCGAAAAAAAGTAGTAGTTATTTCAAAATACAAAAGAAAGTATTATTGATTCAGGAAATTATAAATGTAATCGATTATTTAAGTAAAATCTCCTAAATTCTGAGAAAAGCATTAAAAAAAAAAAAAAACATCTGCAAACTTTTCAAACAACGCTATTGTTCATACTGGTAGCTAGAAATAAACCATCTGAGCTCGATAACATTGATAAATGTTGTGATTTTCCTTTTTAGCCAAGTCCATCACATGGAAAGAACATCAATTAAAGTTTTACCATTTAGGAAATTCCCCAAATGTCCATAGCAATAACTATTCGTAAAAGACGACGTACCAGTAAATTCTAAATAATTTCAAGGGAAGGAAGAACAGGAAGAAAAAAAAAGGGTAACTTTTGAACCTCTCAGAGAACTAACGAGGTAAAGTTAACTTGATTTCCACCATCGTTAGCGGAGCTGCCCACTAACTTTATCGGGTAAAAATAGAAGCGAAAGGTAAGAAACTTTGACAATCTGTTCGGGTTATTTCCCACCAGAAATTTCTTCTTGTTGCATGCAACCATTAAGGTCTTCCTTATGGTACAACCGAATGAGTTCTAAATTTGCGTCCATGGTTATAGGCGTCGTAATGAAAATATTAAAGGTGATTTTTTTTTTTTTTTACGTTGCCTGTAATTTAAATCTGGAGACCGAAAAAATTTGCAATGCAAATGGTATTAGTTTATTACCTTGAAGTGATTACGCTAGAAATAAATTTTTTTGTAAGTATGTCTTAAAATCTCAAAAGAATTTATTAAGTTATGTTAGTATTCAGAGGGAATTTTGAAGAGTTAAATATAATACAAGCCAAACTTTTGATTTATAAGACTATATGCTGCAGGAATGTGGATAATAAACGCTAAAGGATTACATCAGGGTCTTTGAGAGGAAAATTTTGAGAAAAATTTTTGGACAAAGAGTTGACAATAGTATATGGATTAGAAGACTAAACAAAGAAATTGAACACATTCTTAAAAATAGAAACTTTTAGATAGAGTTTCTTAAAAATAGAAACATTGTGAGATACATCAAATCACAAGGTATCCGCTGGCTCGGATATGTACATCGCAGTGATGAGGGAGACATTTGTACCTCAAAACAATTTAAGTAGGTATTATTTTGCAGCAATTTAGTTTATTTTTAACACTGTGCATGGAATTTGTATTGTTTTTGATCTGTAAAAGGAGTTAAAATAATGATAATAATGGTAAAAAAGAAGTCAAAACCTGTATTTAAAATTTAAAATTAATATTAAAAAATTTCTAAAAGGAAGTGTGGATGTTTTTAATTGAACACGTTTTTAATAAAATTTTTGTAGATGACATCTTTAAAAATGTAATGATGAAATTGACATAACTCTGAGTTTCGAATGAAGTTGCTTTAGTTCTTCAGCCCAACACGATATAACTGATGTTATCGTACCCAAAAAAGGGTTATTTTAGACTTGATTAATGGCAGCTTAGATATTAAAATTTGAGATAATAAGGAAATTTTTGTCTTTTCGTTCAATAATGATACAGTTATAAATGTGATTTCACAGTAAAATATCTAATAGTTTTAAAGAATTTGAATAATAATACTCACATTACGTAATGGTCATAACACCTTTTCAAATTAAATGAAATCCAACGGTAAGAATGAAGCTAATTTATTTATTATTTGAATTACAATCAAAGTAATGATAAAATCAGCATTCAAATATAATTAATGATAATATTTAATCATGTATATTCAATTTTTAAACTTCATTAAATTAGTATTACAATATATCCTGATTCACTATAATGCCGTCAATGCCAGTTTTTTAGGATACAAATGAACATACGAATATTTAAAACCCTCATTTCTGTTTTGTCACTGACCTAAATTTTGCGGAATTGATTCATTTTTTATTCTCTGTTATTTTAGTGTCGCGACTTCGAATCAATGACGCCCATTATGAGATGACGACTGTAGAATGTGCCACTAAACATCTGGTATATTTCAGGTAATAAAAAAAAATGATGATATCATTTTACAGTTTTTTAAGAATAACAAGTAGTGTTCCGTTAAAAATAGTTGTTATCGAATACATCTCACGATCCTGATGAATGACATTTCATAAATAAATCGGTTTCATAATAAAACCATTAGAAACAAAAATCCTCATAGATAGAATCGAATCAGTTTCCCTGATAGAAATTTAAAAAAAAAAAAAAAAAAATTAAAGCCGATTTTTCTGAACTCCAATTTTCTACAACAAAGCTCGAGTTACATATTGGCTTAAATACCTATACATAATTCTTACATTATAAACTACCATTTCGTATTCGTTTAAATTTCAAACTATGCTGTCATAACAAAATTCCGAAGTGCTATAAAGTAATGGTATCACGAATCGATGTGCAAATATAGAAGTGGGAAAAAAGTCTTTGGAAAAAAATTCTTGATAATTATTTGTTTAAATTACAATTTTATTTGAGTAATTCTTTCTCGGTAGAAGCATGTCAAAGTTTGTCCTACTCTAATACATAATGAACCAAAATACAACAGTAGAAATGTATATTACATGCACTATCTGTCCATCAGATGTATTTGCTGCTTCACTTTAACCATTTAATAATGAAAGATGTCTAAATTTGAACAATTAGTAGGATATTTACATTAATCCCTTCAAATGTATTCAAAGAACGTCTTTTCACATCTCCCCTCTATGTTATCTAAAACGTGTTATTTCCAAATGTTTCAACAAGCATGTATATACATATATAATATATATATATATATATATATATATATATATATATAGTGGTATGCAAAATGATAATAGAGAGTTTTTGCATACCGTATTTTGGACGTCCGTTAGCTTTTTCTCCCTAGCGCGCATGCTCATAGGAAACATTATGACAGATACGCATGCGCAATAATAATGCATGAGCAAAAAAATAAAATGCATGAGCAAAAAAAATGTAAATTTAATGCATGAGCAAAAAAAAAAAAATGATTTAATCTTTCCTTCTCATAAATGAGTCTTTTACAAAAACTATTTTATAAAGAAAATCAATAAATAGTTTTTGTAAAAGACTCATTTGAAAAAAATGAGATAATAAAAGACAATAAAATGTATTTTTATTGAGAAAGAGTATGGCAACTAATGATCTTTGATTAATGCCTTATTAGCCAAAGAAAAAAGGGCATACATTAGAGAGCTTTTTGCATACCGTATTTTGGACGTCCGTTACCTTTTTTCCTATGAGCATGCGCGCTAGGGAGAAAAAGCTAACGGACGTTCAAAATACGGTACGCAAAAACTCTCTATTGTTTCTAATTCACTCCTTCATTGTTCTCCATTGTTTTTTGTGTTCATGTGTTCTGTTCTTTACATATACGCACATACACGTACCACCCAACACACACATATATATATATACATATATACACCACATCACACACACACATATATATATATTTAAATAATCTGTATATATGTATTAATGTCTATATATATATATATAGTTTATATGTGTATATATGCAACTATATTTATGATTATATACAGATGTAGACAATGTAACTATCAAAGATTTCATAAAAGGAAATGCTTCTAAAAGATTTTAGACCTAGGCGTACTATACCTTAAATCTGGAATGCACATACTTATGAAGCCTGCAGATCAGGCACAAAAATAAAACTTTTAAAATTTTATTATATATTTCATTTCTATGTATATAAAATGAGATATATAATGTACAGGAAGAACAAAGAAAAAATGTTATACTTATCACTAGTTAGTTAGTGTTGGTGTAGTAACCAAACGTAACGTGTGGTTTAGTTACCAAAAGTAATTAGTCAAATGATTTTTATTTATCGATGTGTTTTTATAGCAATGCCTAAAGCTGCTCTCTCACCTAAATGCTTTAATACAAAAAGTCGTACCAACAACAATATACTAGTCACAACCACATCTACTTTGTTTAACGCAATTGTAAAATAGCTCATGTTTTTGGCAATATATTTATTATAGTGATTGAAAAAAAATTCCATAAATATCTTCAATACAATCTAATAAGTAACTGGCAAATGATTTGCATATTATTTTAATCTGATACAAAATAGGAAACACTAAATAATATTCACTGACAATTAATAAGAATGTAAGTAAAATTATCAGTCAGAAGCGCAAGAAACGTGCCAGCAGGTCAGGGTCTGTTGCTTTAAATGCTTATAAAAAAATAAATCGAACTAAAAACGAACAGGATAGAAATAAATTCCTTTCACTTTTCGCCGACTTGAATTCGAGCAAAAAGGCAATTTAATATCAAAAGCTGAAAAGTGAATCCAGACTGAAAAAGAATTCGAGCTATTTTTTAGAAGAATGCTGATATTCAACTTCTATACTAAGTTTTATTGAACGTTATTGAAGCGATCTATCAGAAAAGTAATTAATTTGGGAAAGACAAAATTTTTTTTTCTTTCTAATGCAGCTGGTAAACACAGACAGCTTGGTCTTAGATGCCTTAAGGCAAGTGCTGCACAGACGTACTCAATTTGTATTACCCAGGGGGCGCGTGTAACTTGAAGATAAGCCACAGACTATAACTATGCCCCCGTAACGCTGTACTATCCTATCAGACCGGGATCTACTTTTTAAAGTGGATTCCGAACCACTACAAACAACCATGGCACCGCCGGGACTCGAACACGAAACCTGTGGTACCGAGCGCCACTCGACCATTCAGGCCCCGGGAAAGACAAAATAGAATAAAGAAATAAAATAAAAATATCTGATGACCATAATGGAAGTAATTGTTTTATAAACATACTTAATTTTTTTACGAAACTACACAATACTTTATTCTGGAAATATTTTACAAATAGAAAAGGGCAATCCTAATAAATAGTTTTAAAGATTATAGAAGGGCCTGATGGCCGAGTGACTAACGCTCTGGTGCTGCCTGCTGCAGGTTTAGGGTTCGAATCCCGGCGGTGACATGGATTTTTGTGGTGGTTCGGGATCCACTCTGTTTACTGTAACTGTAGGGCGTAGGTCTGACAAACCTATCCTTCAAAAAATCATCATCACGGAGCCAAGTCAGACTTCTACCTGTGAGTGTTCCACCATAACAGAAGCTGTCACATTTTCTCTCCTTTCATGAAACCACATGGGTTCTTTGACTTGGTCTAGATGTTGCTGTCTGCCAGGTTGGATAAGAAACAACAAAAAAGATTATAGAGAAAGATATAAAAGAATGATGTTAAGGAATTTGAAAGAGAATGATCTTTAATTATAGTAGTTAAAATTTTCTTCTAAATTTACATTGAATATAGAGCATCACTTCTTTCCCAGTTATATTGAATGTTTCTTAGTTACCTCTTAATAACACTATCAATTTTGTGGGAGAGGATAAGAGTTTGATTCTCACTGGGATTACATTACAGTCACTGCTTTGAGACAAAAAATAATCTGTAACAGTGTGTTTTTTCATGTGTATAATAAGGATTGCAAGAATTTATTAAAATTTTTTTTTTCCCTTTTTCAATGTACTACATTGATCAAGATGGATCATAAGAAAGAAACTGCAAATAACCCAATCATACAGTCCTAGAGGATGTGAGGCATTCTTACACGATAAATATTGTGCCCTCCAACTATTATTTTCACTTTAAATCGTGAAACGAGTAAATGTTTATGGGCAAAGCTGAAGACTAATATAAAGTAATGAAAAAGAAATAAAAAAAATAAATACATATTATTTACAATCGTCAAGATAAACAAAATCCAGCTCAAAATAAAAATTGATTTCTTATTATAAAAAGTTCCTCCAATTATAATTTTCACTTTATTAATCATTATAATCAATCATAAAATCAGCAAATGATTACATGCAAAAATGAAGAGTAATATAAAGTAAAGACAAAGAAATTAAAAAAAAAAAAAAAAATTACATACTATTTTTAACGATACAGATAAAAAACAAAATCCAGCTCAAAACAAAAATCGATTTTTTTATTATAAAAAGTACACATTGAACAAATAAACTTCGAAGTTCAATATTATTCTCTCAATTTGTCTCATCCTGACTTCACGGACAGAGTCCCAATTGTCAAGATGGAGGCGGACACCGTAGCAAAACGGTCCAGAACACGAGTCAAAAGCCTCCATTAAATCATTTCTTTGACTAATGGATGGACTGGCATCTTTAATCACTTAGACGTTCGCTATATTTAGCTGGACAAATAGACATCAGAAAGAAGAGCAGCCTCTCCTTTGTAGGAGGAAGGTAAACTTACGCCAAGTGGGAACGATTGATGGTTCTTACTTCGCGGGGGGGATGCCTTGTTGAATGATGGGAGAGTTCCCCGTTGTCAATAAGTAATATAGCTGAATCATCTGAATCTTCGATTAATGAAAAGCTTCAATCCCCCTTTGAAGCTGCAATAGCACATGTTGAAAATGCTGTCTGCAGATTCTGCCCATTTTTTAAGAAAAGGAAAGAAGCATAGGATGAAGTAATTTAAAATACAAAGGCATTTTATTGATTTATATGTTTTTCTCCAAAATTTTTATTAAAGAATTGAAATTCTCTGTAATATCAGTTGGGTTTATGACGTAGAGACAATAGGACGTCGGTAATTATAATTGCTGTTGGGTAATGACATCTGTTCGATTACAAGCTATATGCATTTTATTCATTTATTGTTATTTTTTAATCTATTAAGTGCAAAATATTGCGTCTGTATTTTAAATTTCTTGTCACCCACATAATTTCTTGTGGAGTTACAGTAAACAAAACTGTCTTGGCTTAGTTTTTCATGTATATAACAAATAATTGTTATACACATGTACACATGTTTCTTAAGAATTTATTAAAATCTATTTCCTCTTTTTTAACATATTACATTGATCAGGATGAATCATAAGAAAACAATAACAAATATTCCAAACATGTAATCTTAGGGAATGCTAGGCATTCTTCCACAATAAGACTGTGTCCTCAAATTATTATTTTCACTTTAAATCATAAAACAAGTAACATGCAAAGATGAAGAGTATTATAAAATAAACACAAATGACTGAAAAAAAAACCATTACATACTAGTTTTAACGATACAGATAAAAACAAAATCCAGCTCAAAATAAAAATTGATTTTTTACTATAAAAAGTACACATTTAACAAATAAAGATTCCAAGTTCAATATCCTTCTCTCAGTTTGTCTCATCCTGACACGGACAGACTCCGAATTGTCAAGGACACCGTAGCAGAGCTCACACACACGAGTCAAAAGCCTCCATTAAATCATTTCTTTGACTAATGGATCGACGGGCATCTTTAATCACTTAGACGTTAGCTCTATTTAGCTTGACAAATAGACATCACAAAGAAGAGCAACCTCTCCTTTGTGGAGGAAGGTAAACTTACGCCAAGTGGGAA
>BPLQ01010960.1:0-45541 GCA_021605075.1 Caerostris darwini | reverse complement strand
AAATGAATGTCACTGTTCTATAAGCGTGGGGTGCTCGATATCAATCGTTATAATTTTTGACTAGTTTCATTCCGAAATGCGAAGTTAATTTTAAAATGTCATACAAAGCACCCCACGCTTTTAGAACAGTGACATTCATTTTCTCGTCAGTCATTTTATTATGTTACCAATTATTTTTTTACTTTTTTTAAATTTGATTAACTCTAAAAGCGTGTTTTTTAGTTTTTTTAAACTATAATTTATTTTTTACTTTTTAGTTTGATTAACTCTAAAAGCGTGGTTTTTTTTAGTGTTTTTAAACTATAATATTTAAACGAGGTCCTGGTACGGAGGACTGGAACTATAGTGTTTGTTGTTGTTGTTTCTTATCCCACTTGGCTGGCCAAGCCCACAAGCCCATATGGACTCATGATTGAAGGGGAAGGAAGCAGCTTCTGTTGTGATGGAGCACCCGTAGGTAGAAGCCTGAGAAGAAGTTCTTACAATAACTTAATTGTGAGTAAAACAAAGGATAAATGCAAATACGTCGAGCCAGCCAAGATTCGAACAGGGAATCTCCTGATCCGTAGTCAAGTACGTCATCCGTTGTGCCACTGTCCCACGTTGGTTTGAATGTCTTTACTGAATACTTTCATTCTGCATGGGTTAAATTGCTCTTCATAAGTTAAAATAAAATCACTAATCCTGGCGATACTAATCATGATGAGATAATAAACTTATCAAACTATTTTAGTGTCGTCGGTCCTTAATAAGTCTACAACGTTTAAATTAAATCTGATCCTTAAAGTAGGGCAAAATCGAGCCCAAAGAGTCAGTTATAAACAAACAAACAAACAAACATACAGGTGAAACTAATATAAAAGCGTATTAAAAAGAATCAAGTGTTTTCTTTCTGAAAGATGCCTGTAAATGTTTCTTTGCAGCTTAAATAGTGTATATGAGGAGAAACAGATATCCAGGGGAAAAAGTCAGTTACATACATACAAACATACAGGTGAAGCTAATAAAAGCGTATTGAAAATATTATCCATGAGTTATGCAAATTACAATAAAAATTCAATTGCATTTTATTAAAATATTGACTTAAAGCAGCTTTTAACAATTTTCTTCCTTTATATTTGAAAGTTAACCACATTTTTTTTAAATATTAAAAATTTATTTTTTGTATTTATATTATGTGGGGTTATTTCTTTCTTTCAAAACAATTATCTGTATGTTATGCAAAATACAATAAAATTTCAATTACATTTTTTAAAATACTGATTTATAGTAGTTCATAATAATTTTCCTTTTAGTACAACAACTACATTTTTTTTAAATATTAATTTTTTGCATTTATATTTGTGTGAAGTTATTACTTTCAAAAATATTATTTAACTTTTAGGCAAATGACAATAAAAATTCAATTGCATTTTAAAAAAATATTGATCTAAAAGTATCTTGTCTTATAAAGATCTAAAGAAATGAGCAAAAGTGATTTTGAATTCATTACTTGAATATTAAATTTTTCCCAATTTCCTTAAGCATTTATTGCGGTATTAATGAAAACTGGGCGAAAACAGCTCTGGGGACTTAGTTTTATCAATGAACCAATCTGTATAATTTACGTATAATCTGGAACAGTTGAAGCCAACGCTGATCA
Organism: Caerostris darwini; assembly: GCA_021605075.1. Classification (NCBI taxonomy): domain Eukaryota; kingdom Metazoa; phylum Arthropoda; class Arachnida; order Araneae; family Araneidae; genus Caerostris; species Caerostris darwini. The sequence goes on along the minus strand of BPLQ01010960.1, from coordinate 43,899 downwards.
TTCGATCTCTTTGCCCAGAAAGATTTTGCATCTCTATCTGGGCCACGAACTCATCAATATGTCACGGACAAACCCATATCCGTACGTGCTCAGTGTCAAACGAGGATATCGGTTGCTCTAATTATAATCGATATAATTTTGCTAATGGAATTCAATGCCGTTAAATGCTTTTCTGGAAGTGTAAAGGAAAACTTTCGCTGCAATTAGCTGTAGTGGGGAAAAGACCACGTTCACACTTGAGGCGTGTTAAATTCTTCCTTTTCTAAAATTAAGCAGTTTTGACGCAAGTCAGTGTGAAAAAAATTGTTATAATATGTATCATTTTACCATTTCTTATATTAAAAATAGCTAACAGATTGAATCTGAAATTATTTATAAGATGTTTATTAAAATTTAAATGATTTTCTAAAGGACTATTTTTATTTTTAAAATTTGTACTATTTAGGGAGATATTAACATATATATTAAAAATCAAATATTTATAAACTATATATATATATATTTATCTAATTATCACTATTAAAAATAAGAATAAAAGATATCATCAAAGTTACTTTTGTAAAATTTGAACAATTAATGCTTTCTCATAAAGTTATATACTGTAATGTCTCGACCTATACTAGACTGATAACGGCTTCAAGAAGAGGTCCACTTACAGATATATATATATATATGTATACAAAACTCTATTTATTACAAATTATTATTTACAAAAAAAAAAAAAAATGAAAACTGAGGAATTAAATTTGATTAGCAAATGCAGTTCACTCCAAAGACGGATATTTTCAGGGTTATCGAATCTACGTCGAATCTAATTCACCAGGTCTGCGGCAGACCTTAATTACCACTCGGCGTAATACACAAACTCACAAGGGCCTCATTTTGTAAATAGGTGGAAACTTCTACCTGTTCAATCACTTAAAAAAAAAAAAAAAAAAAAAAAAATCTCATCGACTCGTCGCAGAACACTTCTTCCTCTCCAAAAACCCCCTTTAAGAAGAGCCAGCTGCCCGCCACTACAGTATCCTAAACAGAAACATGGTATTTAAAAGTTATTTCAAAACAATATTTCATTAGATGGTACAAAAACATTGTAGCATTAAAACGAACTATAATAAAAGAAAATGAACCGGGTAAAATTTATTTAATGTTTATCTTTGAATGAAAAATGGCAGATTTTTTTTTTTGTGCCTTATACCGCAGGCAGCACATTTTTTTTAAATCTATATTTTAAAATTTTTCTTGAGGCACTTTACACTTATATTTACGTTAGTACTCCCCATTAATTTTATATTCATGTCTACCACTTTTTTTATTGTTTAATATGATTTATTTTGTCGTTTGTATCACTATAGTCATTTTTTTGCACTGTTTAGGCTAATTAGAACGGTACATACAGTTGAATGTGGATTCCGAACCATTGACAAACATCCATGCCGTCGCCAGGATCCGAACTTGAAGCACCAAAGGTCAGAGCGCTAGCCCAGGGGTGGCCAACCCGCGTCCCGCCTTGAACATTTTTCCAGCCCGTGAGATTTATCCCACTTTTACAAAATATATTTATTTTATGATGGCCCAAGTAGTGAAAACAGCTGTTGAAACAACTTTTGAAAGCCGATTCAGTAATTTAAAGTTAGAGAAATACAAGAGAATTTTTGAAATATATTCATCTCCCTTTCATGTCGAAATCGAGTCGGCCCTAGAATATCTCCAAATGGAAGTGGTTGATTTACAATGCAATATTGAATTAAAACACATTTTTGAAACTTCAGAATCAAAAATAAATTTTTATAACCCTTATGTCACAAAAGAGAAATTTTCCAATTTAAGAAATCTAGGCTGAAAAGTTTCTGCGCTTTTGGTTCAACTTACACCTGCGAATCGTTTTTTTAAAATTAATTAATTAAATTGACCAAACAAAAAACACACTCAAACAAAACGCACTAATAAAATAAATATTTTTTAAGGATTTCAATTATATTTATATATCTTTTATATTTCATTTTTAGTGTTATATATTTCTATGCAATGTGCGTTTAGTATTATTATATTATCTATGTTTACATGTAAGAATAATAGTAAACACAATAATAATAACTTATTATGTTTCAATTTTTCACTCCAAAAAATGTCTATAGTGGGTCTAAATCTAATAGGGGGATATATAATTTTATACGGGGCCCGCGGTGTTAGGATGCATTTCCAAAGTGGCCCGCAAGATCATTTGGGTTGGCCACCCCTGCGCTAGCCAATTGGCCATCCGGCTACTATTTTTAAGAAATTATTTTATTGTCTGTGAGATTTTTTTAAAAGGATGATGACTTAAACAGAAGTATTAATTCATTGCACTCATAAGTTGACTGTTTTATTTTTTTTGACAATCTATCATTTTAACAATCACCACAAATTGCAATCGATTAAATATTACATGAAAAATTTAGACATTCCCTGATGTGAAATGAACGAGTTAATGAAGCGTTTTCTGATATATAAGTAAATACTATATCTTTGTACACATATTAATTATAGAGAATTTCAATAAAATTCAGAGTAATAAAAGGTTAAACTGCATTCAATGATTTTTCATTGCTTGAAAATAGTAATGTTTAACATATTTCTGATATAAAGATTTTTAATTGACTTTTTATTAACAAAAAGATATTATAAACTAGGATATAATATAGTTTCTTATTCAATTTTGATAAATGAGAGATGTTAAAATCTTATAAAAATTAAATTTTGAAAAAGAAAATTTGTTAGAAATTTTTTAGAAATAATTTCAGATAAAAATTATAGAGATTTTGATTATGAAATATATGGCAAAGACAATTCGTAGAGAAGTAAAACTTCATTAATTTTTTCAATATTTACTATATTAACGAAATTGTACTTATCATTAAACCGTTTTTTTAAAGATATTTCAGACAAAAACAATTTTTAAAGACGTAAAACTTCATTTATTATTATTTTTTCAATATTTACTAGATAGCTGGAATTGTAATAAACTTGTCAATAAATTTTTTTTTTTTAAAGAAATTTATGACATATGATAACGAAGTAAAACTTAATTTATTTTTTCAATATTTACTAGATTGCTAAAATTGTACTTGTCAAAGAACTTTTTGTTTTAAAGATATTTATGGCAAAGACGATTGATAAAAAGTAAAACTTCATTTATTCATTTTTTTTTTTTTCAATATTTACTACATTGATGAAATTATACTTTTGAATAAACCATTTTTTTAAAGATATTTCCAAGGAAAAGAGAACTACAGTAGAATAATTTTTAAAAATATGACTTATCTTTTATTTTTATTTTAATTTTGATAATAATATTCATTATATAATTACAATTTGATATGCATTACATGTTCCTTTTTTTTTTTTTTTTTTTTTTTTTTTGAAAAGGATTCACAATATTCTTTTATCGAATTGAGGCTAAAATAATTATAAAGAAACATCCTACATTTTAGAATGACGAATACTCACCATAAAATTTTATGTTTATGGGGATGAATAGTTAACAAAAAATTAACAAGTTTAAAAAATGTATCCAAGAATTAGCTAATGATGTGGTATGGCACTTTCCAAAAAGTAATGACTTAACAAAGCAATTGCCGAGAGCTTTATCTCTTTGACACACCCAATAAGGAAAGTTTCAAAAAAACGCGCTATTGAGGAAACTGACGCTAAAAATAGATTTCCCTGGTGATTTATGCAAACACACAAAATAACAAGACCACTTTACAACTGCACTTCATCTAATTAATCCAATATTTTTAGAATTGGACTGCGAGAGAACTAAATGAATACAAATTTCCTCCCGTGAACCCTACTTACAATAAAAAAGTGAAATAAAAGCGTCAAAATTGGAATGAAAGTTCCGAAAACACGCTAACTAGGTGTTTCCTTGTTCTGTTCTGTCAAGATCTTCAAATCATTTGCTGTCAATACGAAACATAATATCAATACGCGGATAAAAAAAAAAAGGAATCCAAATATCATTTGCATATGTATGATGATGGCAGATGATTTGCTTTTTTATCAAAGTAACAGCTGCTTTATACTATAAAAGTACTTTACTGATTTTCTTTTGGTACGGTTCATTTATTTGAAGGGTGATTGAGAATAACCCTGTAATTTACTTCAAAGAGTATGGGTGCGAAAAACTTCGAAACAAAACTGTGTTTAACCTCAAGAGTGATTGGGGAGTCAATGGCCTGCTGATGGTGTAAGAATGCGATGGGTTTTTTCATATTTATGTGTTTTAAATGAGGGATTTCCTGTAAAATTTCCCAAGTTTATGATCTTGATCATGAGGATAAAAATGGGTTCGTCATTCGAACACCTTAATTAAATTTTTTAATGAGTTCCCATTAGTGTGTAAAACAGAAATTATTATTTCTTTTCATGATAGCAGATAATGATATTTCAGTAAAATGTAACAAATAGCTATTTAAAAGTTGTTTGAAACTTGTTAAAGACACAAATTTTTAAAAGCGGAAAATCTATTATGAAACACTTTTCTTTATAAAAAAATACTGTGAATCTCTTAAAATACTCATTGATATATCCTCATCATCAGTGGCACAACAACCTCATGGGCCTTGGCTAATCGTCGAGCAAGGTCGTCAGTTGGCAGATTTCTAGACAGTAGATGTTTTACTTTTTACGGGGTAGGGTTGTCCGCCCTACGCCCAACACTGTACAACCATACTAGCCTGGGACCTATGGTTTAAAGTGGATTCCGAACCACTACAAACATCCATAGCACCGCCGGGACTCGAATCCGAAACCTGTGGCACCAAGCGACAGAGCGCTAGTTACTCGGCCATCAGGCCCTCATCCGTATATTGATTGATTAATTAATTCCTAATAATTTAAGTTTTTGGTGTATAAACATATTCCTTTAGATTTGAAAAAATAAGTTGTTGTTACTTATCCCACTTGGTCGACCGCATCATCTAGACCAAGGCCATGAGCCCGTGTGTTCTCATGGAAGGAGAGGGAGGGGGACAACCTTCTGTTGTGATGGAGCATCCGTAGGTAAAAGTCTGACTTGGCTCCGTTTCGCCGGAGAATAAGGGAAGTGACTTCCGGGAAGACTTTTTAGGGGGAACTACCCCGCATTTGAGTATCGTATGGAAGAAAACTCCCACCAGGTAGTACGACTTACGAGGCAAGATGCTGAACATCACAGATGCCATCGAGTCTCCTCGTTTTTTGAAACAGAGTCTACAACAAAGCTGCCAGCGGATTGAATCTCAGCCCTAATACTCACTAGCGACGCTCGTTGCGGCTGAGCCAAGAGTTGGGAAAAAATAATAGCAAATAAATTATAGAAATCCTGGTTCCGCAAGTGTTCAAATCGGGCACCTTTCGCGTGTAAAGCGAACGTGATAACCACTATACTACGTAACCCACAGAAAGAATATTAGTGATGTTATCTTTTATAGTATAAATATGCTACTAAAAATGTCTCAATTATAATCTGAAATAAACCAACTCTTTTTAACAAGGTTGTACAAAAGTTTATTTTAACCTCTTTGTTATTTTAAAGCGGATTAAACAGCCTCTTACATTTCATCTTGCAATCCATAACGATTCATAAACAAAAAGTAAGTAAAAAAAAATTATTCTATGTTTGACACACTTTATTATTTTTATACTGAAAGCAATACAGGAAACCAGAAAATAATAATGAAAAGGATTAAATGCATAAAAAGTTTGTTTTCATATGTTGTATTGAAAAGCTAATGGTAAATTACAAAAGAAAACAATTCGTACATTCAGAGCAAACCAGTTTCTTACATTTTTAACGCAAGTAGAAAGGTCTTTCTTACACAATTTTTGTCATGACAAATTCAAAAAATTTAGCCGAGTTCATTCTTTGAAGTATAATGACCTATACAGTGCAGTATAATGTTTACAAAGTGATATTATTTTGTAAAATAAAATATTACCAGTATCGAAGTACAATGAGTTCTCTGTTTTTATCTCTGACGGGTTTTGAAGTTCACTAAATATTAAGCAGTTCTAATAATTTATATATACATAATATATGTGTGTGTTTGAGATCCGAAGTTTGATAAGCCTGCAACTACAAAACTAAAAATAATTAAGCAAAACAAATATCATGAGTGGATGACTAGACCAACATCAACAGACGGGGAAAAAAAAAAAAAAAAAAAAGACACCCCTATAATATTCAGCCTGCTTTTACAGGGTGTGACACAAGTTCAAAAAGTCAGTAAAACCAAAAAGGAATTAATTATAAAAAATAAAAAATAAAAACATTTTTTATACAAATTAAAAATAAATATAAATTATGTTGTTGTTTTTGTTTCTTACACAAGTTGGACAAAAAGGGAAGTCAGCTTCTGTTGTGAAGCACCCGTAAAAGCCTGACTTTTGCTCCGTGACGCTCTTAATTACGGCTTAAAAATAAAACATCCATTTTAAAACCTGTGGCAAAGAGCGCTAAACTCGGCCATTCAGGTCCCAAATTTTTTTATACTGACCGCGCCCAATGATGCTTAAATCTAACGAGAACCGGTAAATGGTACGGCCGTTGGCTAATATAAATTATAAAACCCAGAAGAAATCTTTATAGATATAATTCTTCTGTACGTGTGCTGGTCACCTAAATGACTTGACAGATTTTGATGAAATTTTTTTTGTGTGTTTGAGTGCATCCCTGGATAGTTCGGATTTAGAATGGATCCCGGTAGGTGGGGCTGCGATCGGATTCCAGGATGATTTTTTTAATTTTATTTCCAGGGCAGGACAGCGTCTGCCGGGCCCTCTATTTAATTATAACATGCTGAGGATGTCTTTATTAAGAAATACTTTATCTCAAGATATTTTAAAACATGTTATTTCTGCTCGGTAAAAGCCCAGATTCAATTAAAAAACCAAATAAATATATAAACTTCCATTTAGAATCGGTAAGGTATAGGCCTGCAGAATAACCATTCAACAGTGTAACTTGTTTTATATAAATAGCTATTACAGATGAATTTATATATATATATATATATATATATATATTAATAGCAACTTAGTATAATGTGTCAACTTTGAAGAGTGAAAATGAAAAATTCTGACGTAGCTATTACTTGACATTGCTTGGTTGAAAAGATGCAAAGTTGGTAAATGAAGTAAAAATAATACGAAATTCATAATTGAAAGTAGAAAAAATTCACCTAAATATTTTTATCAGTAAAACAAGAATTTCATCATTTATTTATTTAAAAGACGAGTTTAAAAGTTTGTGATATTTTGATTTGTTCAAAGATCAAAACTTTTGAGACGCCACATTTCTTTATTCATAGATGCACACTTTATTATTTTTATACTGAAAGCAATACAGGAAACCAGAAAATAATAATGAAAAGGATTAAATGCATAAAAAGTTTGTTTTCATATGTTGTATTGAAAAGCTAATGGTAAATTACAAAAGAAAACAATTCATACATTCAGAGCAAACCAGTTTCTTACATTTTTAACGCAAGTAGAAAGGTCTTTCTTACACGATTTTTGTCATGACAAATTCAAAAATTTAGCCGAGTTCATTCTTTGAAGTATAATGACCTAATAATAATCATAAATAAATTTAATTTCACCTTTAAGAATCCAAACGTAACAGAATTAGGTTGTCACTTTCTAATCCTATGCATTATATTTCAAAAGGCATTTTGAATGCTTTATTTATTGTCACACAAAAAATTCAATTAATACGATGATCGCCATTTTTTTTATTAAAAAAGCACAAGCGTTTTATTCACTTTCTCCTATATTTGACAGACACCATAAACACGATCTGCATTTCCTCGGCACGAAAATGCATCACAAAATAAGGTTGTCAAAATATGTTCTTATAAGTTACAAAAATAGTTCATCAACGCATGGCTTTATGGTCGAACTATTACATCCTTCAGCTAATTGTTATGTCTATGCATACAGTGGAGCAGATGAAAAGTTCAGAACTGTATGAGACAGAAACACTTGACATGTCTGGGGCTGAAGCAAAAAGCACCTGCCCAGAAATAGATTATAATGGCAATGTTAAGAAAGGCGAAGAGCTATAAAGCGGGGCACGCCATTTATGAAATGCAATTTTGAGCCTCCTGTTCTTATCGATGTTGTTAGAAAGGGGGTCGCCCCTTCTCACAATAGGAGAGCGTGGTTTGGTAATTACAGCCGCAATCCGAGACTTTTGTAAAGAAGGAAGATGCAACAATGGTTGGTTGATATGAGATAAGTAGCGAATCCAAGATTTTCGTGACGATTGTCTGTATCGGAGGCGAGGTTAAAACTGTTGTCTGTAGTATCTTTAAAAAAAAAAAAAAAAAAAAAAAAGAGTTTGAAGAGTTCTTTCTGGTATTCGTTTTGAAGAATGAATGGAAGATATTAATATGTTTTAAAAGATTAAACTAGTTTCCTGGTGTGAAGTATTCAATTGAAGTCGGATTAAAAAATGTTTTTTTGTTTCTTGCTTTGCCCAAGGAATCTAATTATTTAAAAAAAAATTATATAAAAATTTGAAAAAAATTTAATAGGGTACTTAATTTTCTTGCTTTTATCCAGTTTTTAATGCATTTAGGCTTCTATATTTTCTATATTTCGATCCATGGAATCGCTATGCTGGATTAAGGAAAACCAGAGAGTCGGCAGAGATCTCCGTGATGGCCAATTTGTGAGGAATATTTCCTGGAATGAAATTTGTGAGATTTGTACTTTCCATCTTCTCGCATACATGCGGCCTGAAGGTCAATTGGCTAGCGCTCAGGTCTTTGGTACCACAGGTTTCAGGATTGAATCTTAGAGGTGGCATGGTTGTTTTTATTGGTTCGGAATCCACGTTAAAGGTCCCTGTCTAATTAGTCTAAAGTGTGCAAAAAATGACCGTAGAGCGGCGAGCCAAACCAATCTCAAATTCTTTTTTCTACAGCTACTCAATAGTAACGGTTAATTTATCAAGTTTTAAATTAAAATCGCATCCAGGTCTGAATTATCTGGCCTTTCGTCAATTCTCAAGAGTTGCAATTTGAATTGAAAGAAATTAGTCTCGTTATACCTTTATGTATGAGCCTACAGTTGTCTAAAGTCTTAAACCTTTTATTTGAAACTATAACCCTACAGTAGGCCGAGTGGTTAATTTTTCCCGCATTATCGACAAGTATTTTAATTTATGTCCAAATTTCAGTAAACCAGAACTCACAACATTCGCGTGCTTGTTTGGTCACGGCGTGTGTTATCATATTTCAGAAGGTCAAAGCCCTAACCGCAAGAGAGCTTCAGTGCCAGGATATTTAATTATATTAATTGTAAAAAGAAAGGAGTAATATTTGTAGGCCATATATAAAATATGTTATTATTTTTCATGTTATGTTCTTTTAGTAAAAATTCGCCCAAGAAACTGCTGATCTAATCACAACTTCTTTACTACGATACGTTATTAGTATCTTCAGAGTATAACCTGTATATCATCTTCTCTAAATAAAAAAAACAAACAAAATCAAACCTAAAGGATTTAACCTATATTATATTACTTCGAAGAAAATCATCCATTCAACTGGTCTAAGAATGGCTATTCAAACAATGCGAGTCTATTCTTTTTGTGGTTCTACTCAAGAGATGACTTTTTAACTTGCAAATCTTTATTTGCTACTATAATTTGGAAAAAATATTAATTTTCATAATTAAATATGAATTACATTACCTATAAATTTAAAACAATATACTTGCATATATATTGCAAACAATATTATGGATTTGCTTCACACTTCCACCGTTAACATATCATTGTCTAAAGTTGTTGGTCTTCCTGATCGGTACGAGTCGGAAAGATCGAAATTATCGGATTTGAACTTAGAAAACCGCCTTGGTATTTACGAATGTCTAATGCGTTTGGATTAAAATCGCAAATATTTTTGGTAACAGCCGTTGCGTTACTACCCTTGTGAAATTCAAAAAGCTTACAAAGCCGGACATGTATCTCTTGCGGTATTTAGCTGGCCATTTCATCATAAATTGCAAAAAAATTTAAGATTTTGTTATTTACGAGTAAACAAGTCACTCTAACCTTAAAATGTCTTTGGCACGACTTTGAAGTACATAATGAGCTAACAAATATCCACAAATGACTGACGAATATCGATATTCTCAAAAACGACATTACTTTCCGATCCCCTTAATAAATTTTCTTAAAGCTTGAAACTATATCATTGAGATGTCCAAATACTTTCATCTGATTTATTGTCTGAGGTATTTCTTTTAGTTACTAGAAATTTAACTTTTCATTTATAGAATTATAGCAAATTCGTACTCTAGAAGTAACTTGCGAACTGACCAGAATTCACTTCCGATTACCGGTAGCATTGTAGAAAAACCAGTATCATATGCGGAAATTGATACTGTCTCATATTGACTTGAATTATTTGATGTAAGACTTTTGATCTCAAATCTAATCAATACACATATGCAAAGGCAGTTTTTGTCCACTTGTAAAGCTTTATTTTCTCCTATAGAAAAAAAATCCCTACAGAAAACTTTGACATATCGCAAAGGCTTATGTCAAGTGATCAAAAGTGTAATCAGATTACTTGACATAAGCCAACATAAGCTTGTCAATTAATTATATGATCAACAAACAAGTTAAGGAAATAGTTTTTTTTTTTATAAGTATTTGTATTTCTAATTTATTTTAAGTGTTATCTTTATATATATATATATAATTCTTCTGTACGTGTGTTTGTCACTCAACTACACTATCTGGAAGAAAGTAACGGGACACCCCTCGAAAAGTAGAAAAGTCGACAATACAGCTGACACATGAGCAATAATAAGTATCACGTGTCAGCCATATCCTATAAATACTCTGTGGAGTCGACTAGAGTTGTTTTTTGTCAAGATGCCACCACGGGAAGAGTTGTCTAAGTTCGAGAATGGTGTGTTGGTTGGATTGCATCTTGCCAAGGTGTCAATTAGGGAGATATCCCGTCTCCGTAACTGCTCAAAATCAACTGTAGCACGTGTTGTGTGTCGCTACAAGACTGAGGGACACTGTCAGAACAAACCCCGAAGTGGACGACCTACAGTTCTCACCAGCAGGGACCGGCTGGTGCTCGACAGGGAGATTCGAAGTAATCATCAAACATCCATGGATAACATCGCTAATGAGTTCAGACAAGCCACAGGTGTGGCCGTTTCGACCAAGACTCTTCGTATCGAGACCCATAAGTTAGGTTACACCGGACGTTTGGCGGCCCATAAGCCTTTGATTACGAAAACCAACAAGAAAGCACGCCTTCGATGGGCCAAAGACCACCGTACTTGGACTCTGGATACCTGGAAACGCGTCCTTTGGAGTGACGAGTCCCGATTTACCCTTTTCTGTTCCGATGGACGTGTTTGGGTATGGCGTTTACCAGGAGAACACCTTTTGCCCGAGTGTGTCGTCCCAACTGTAAAGTTTGGTGGAGGAGGATTGATGGTATGGACCTGTTTCTCCTGGTATGGGGATGGCCCACTGGTGAAGGTTGATGGTGCGATGAATGCCGATAAATACTGTGATATTCTCGACAATCATGTCCTTCCTACCTTGTGTGCAACGTACGGTATGATGATTGCTGGTATCAAGACGACAACGCAACATGCCATGCTGCAAGGAGGACTCTTGACTGGTATGTGAACAAAAACATTAAACGCATGGAGTGGCCGGCGCAGAGCCCTGATCTTAACCCAATTGAACATCTCTGGGACGAATTGGACCGTCGGTTGAGGGCCTGCACCCCACTCCCCAAAAGCAAGCCTGAAGTATGGAACTTCCTGTTAAACATATGGAAGGAAATTCCTCTTGCCACTATGGCTAATTTAGTGGAAAGCATGCCCAGAAAGGTTGCAGCTGTGATCGCAGCCAAATGAGGCCCTACCTCCTATTAATTTTAATAAATATGGGTTTATGTCGTTATAGTGTCGTGTCCCGTCACTTTCTTCCACATAGTGTACTCTTAAACGGTTGGACCGATTTTGATAAAATTTTGTGTGTGTGTTTGAGCAGGTCCCTGGATAGTTTAGATTCACAATTGCACCCGGTAGGTCGGGTTCTTCTTTACGCGTGTTTGTCACTGAACTCCTTCTAAGCGATTGGATCGATTTCGAAGAATTTTTTTTGTGTGTATGTATTTGAGTGGGTCCCTCGATGGTTTAGATTCACAATTGAACGCGGTAGGTGGGGCTACAATCTTGTTTTTCTGTGTGTGTGTTTGTCACTGAACTCTTCCTGAACGGCTGGGCCGATTTTGATAAAACATTTTGTGTATGTTTGAGTGGGTCCCTGGATGGTTTAGATTAACAACTGGACCCGGTAGGTGGCATTGCAATCCGATTAAAGGATTTTTTTACTTTCAGAGCAGGGCAACGTCTGCCAGGTGTCCTACTGTTCCTATAAAATATTAAGAATTAAAATTGTTTTATTATCTCTTTTATTTAAATGTTAAATTTTATCATTACAGGAAAATTCAAGTCGCAGCTATCTCATTTCTATTGCCGTAGGATTAATAACAGTTTTTATTTTTGTGTTTCGTGACTACCAAAAATGAAAGTTTGGTGAAATTTATCAATTTAATCTTACGAAACTCAGACTCATCTGTAACATTCCTAAATTAAAATTAATAATTAATTCTAACTAATTCTACTAATTCCATTTTCCACTAATTAGTTCTAAAACATATAAAGTGAAAGCTGAGGCAATTATTTTTTTAAAAATTGTATATTTAAAAAAAAAAAAAAACACTTAAAAAGTAAGTGTAAAATAAAAAAGTAAGTGCAAGTGTAAAATTACTTTTTTAAGTAACACTTAAAAAGTAATTTTTGTTCTATTTTCAAGAAAATTGACTAAAGATGATTAAAACAAATACGTGTGAAAACTTTTATAACTCAAAGTTTTGAGTAGGAATTTTTTTTTCTTTTAAATAGATCAAGCTTTGCAAAAGAATTCCCATCTTTAAAAATTACTGGTTTTGTCAGCAATTAATAAAAGTGATTGTTTGATAATTACTTTGAAAAAGATAACAAAAACAAATTATGTACTTTGCTTTCATAATGCATATTATTTGTTTTATTTTTATTTAATATAGAACTTGTGATACTTTTTTAATTATAATAATGATAATAATTTAATTAATTTGTGAAAATCCCACTAATTAGTTCTAAAACATTTTATAAATTGAAAAAAGAGGCAATTATTTTTTTTAAATAAACAAAACACTTAAAAAGTAAATTTTTAAAATAAACAAAACACTTAAAAAACTAATTTTTTAAAATAAACAAAACACTTAAAAAGTAATTTTTGTTCTATTTTTAAGAAAATTGGTTAAAGATGGATAAAACAAGTACGTGTGAAAACTTTTATAGCTCAAAGTTTTGAATGGAATTTTTTTTTCTTTTAAATAGATCAAGCTTTGCAAAAATTACTTATTTTGTCAGCAATTAATAAAAATGAACGTTTGATAATTACTTTGAAAAAGATAAAGAACAGAATTATTTACTTTTCATTTTATAGTGTATTTTATTTGTTTTATTTTTATTCAATATAAAATTTGTGAGAAAGAAACAAATTATTGCTTTTGATTTGATTCTATTGATCTTGCAAGAAGAATCTATTCTTTTACATAAACAGAACATGCATAAATTTCACTTCCTTGTTCTCAATCTAATTCGTGTTTGTTTTCTTTGTTTACGTTGACAGGTGAACAAAAATGCACGAATTTATCTGGCAAGTTTAAAGTGTGACTGAAAATTCATTGTTCATTTAAGACAGTTTGTCAGTTTACTTTTATTTGATCCTCATCTTAAAATTAATGATAAATACAATTAATTCTCATTTCCTGTTTTTCCTTTTTACACTTAAAAAAAAAATTAGTTGACTGTTGGAAAGGGGGACATTTGTGTTTTAAAACAACATGGATTAAAGTTTGTTTGAAAATGTTTTTGTTTGCAATTTAATTAAATATAAACTTATGTTGTATATTAGATGGTTATAATTATACATAAATGCTCCAGTTCTTAATAGAACAATGAATTATATACAAAAGAAATATGAAATATGTTAAGCGTAAGTGGTAGTAGCATCACACAATGGAAGTTAGTGGTGAATTATTAATTGTGTATATATTTTATGATATTTTCTCAAAACAACTGTAAAAAAATAGTGTATATTTTATGATATTTTCTCAAAACAATTGTAAAAAAAGTCTGGAATTTTTTTTAATGCTATTAATCATTAAAAAACTTCATTCTTCATTAAAAATAGCCATACATACTACTAACAAGATGTTGCCAAGTCTTATTTCCTTATTTAACTTGCATAAAGAATTAAATTGGGCTTCTTTCAATTATAGAACAATCTAAAAGTTACAAAAACAATTTATATGAACATTGCGTATTGTAAGTATTATTTTTATCTTAGAATGCCAAGTATCATTCATTAAAAACTTTCTGTTAAATTTAGCATTGAAAAAAAAAGTTGTTAGAAATCGTTTGCTTACATAAAACGAATCAGAAGCATTGCGAACGCATTTACATTTAATTCGTTCGAATCGGTAAATATCGCTTGCAGGTCTGATTTCAAAGATATGATCACTATTTCGTCGAAAGTGAGCACAAAATTACAAATGTATTTTAATCACATATTTTGCAAAATGATCACAGATCGATTATTGCCGAGTCTTCCGTGATTTTATTTTATTTATTTTTGAGACTTTGGAATCTTGAACTCATTCGTTATCTCGATTAACGAGTGTAAATAAAAGTTCCGTTCCGGAAAATATGTATCTATTCAATATTCAGAAGTGCATAAATAACTTATTGTAAAATGCAATGCACGTTGAATATTTATCTTAAATAGAAACACGTAATTTTTTTTTTCTAAATCAGAAGGAAAATATCCCTATGCTGTAATATTGAATAGAATATAGAATGTTATTTTTATAAAAAAAATTTTCCGTGTTTTAAATAATTTGTATTTATAATTTGTTTTTGTAATTTTGTAATTAAATTTTTATTTTTCATGTAATATTTCTTAGTTGTAATGCTTTTTTTTGTGTGTGCTTGAACCAAATAAGTGCAATGTAAAAATTATTGATAAACTAATTAATATAGAGAATTTCGACCTTCTACCAATCGACGTACCTTTTCTAATACTTACCTAGTTTAATATGATGTATGGAATTTTTTTTTTTATAAATGGTAGCACTTTATTTTGTTGGGTCTATAAGACAAAATTCTAAGCGCACCTGAATTGGTAAATAATTTTGAGGCAGGATATTCCAATGATTCCAAAAATAATTTTAAATTTTGTTGATTTTTAAAGAAACTAAATAAAAAAGTGGTTATTCAAATAATTTATATGTACTAATTTTTTCATATTAGTCTTTATAAAATGCGTCTTCACCAACAATATTGATCCAAATGAATTCATATATTCTAATGCATTATCTGGCAACAATCACAATCAACTACATTGGACTCAGTTTCAAAATAGGACATGTTTTAGACAGTACCATAAAATAAAGAAAGTTTTATTGAAAGAGAAAAACATTTGCCAATAGCTAATGTCCTCATATGGAACTTTTATATTAGAGTAAGAACAAAAATAAATAAATAATGGTGATGGTGACCTTTCATTAATGTTATCCCGTAAATGAAGTCCCAATCTCTAAATTAGAAAGCCTCCAGGAAAACATTTATTAATATTTAAATAAATGTATTTTCAACAAAATAGGTTTGGATTGTATTTCATATTTTAGTCTTTCATGGAAATCTCAAGTCTTCGACCTCTTTAAAAAACTAACTGTCGCATTACTTTTTAAAGTAAAATTGACTTACTATGTGACAGGCCACTGTCTGTGTGGCCCTGTCGAACGAGATAAAGAGACGTTATTGATACTTAGATTAATTAGGTTCTGAAAACATGTTAAAAGAGATTAATGAAGAACTTTTTTTTATTCTGTTCCATTAAGAATTCTGAACGATTTTCTACCGAGTGAAAAAACATTCTAGTTTCAAAATGCGAATAATAATAATAATAATAATAAAACAAGGTTGAAATATCTTTTGCGTTATAATGGTGATCACTGATAGTTTGCCTTTTGAGTGTAAGCGATTGTTATTTTTAAAATTTTATTATTTATTTTCTCCTTTCATGGATCATTTATTTGTATATATTGATAGAAAAAATCGACAAATTGCTTTAAAAAAAGCAATTATTTGGTGTAAAATTACGCTAAAAATTTGGAAAGCTATCGACTAAAATTTTATGATAAACAGAAGCAAGTATTTTCCTTTTTATTTCATCTATTTATTTATTATTTTTTGAAAGAAAATTTGCTATGCAGCAATGAAGAAAGTAATAATTCGTTTAATTAATATCATAAACCATATTATTTTAAAATAGTATTTATTTAGGATATTAATCAATTGCCTTAATATGTATACAATACAGTTTTAAAATTATTTTCTTTGCTTTTATAAAAACCTTATTTGTGCAAAAAATATATTTTCTAGTTGAATTATAAATTATTTTGTTCAAAATATATTTGTAATATTATGTTCATTTTAATCTTCAGATTCTAATTAATCTCGTTAATATTATTCTTATAATAGGTTCTAGTTTTTCCTCAAAAAAAAAAAAAAAAAAAAATCAAATAGGGTTTTTTAGAAAGAAATTCACATTGATAATGTAACACAGTAAGAAATGGGTAACCTGAATTTCTTTCTAAAAAAACCCTATTTGATTTTTTTTTTTTTTTTTTTTTTGATAAAGCAAATAAAAAATTGGAATGAAATATTTATTTTTTATTGATTAATTTTGATTCAAAATATTTCAAATATTCTATAACCACTTTTAAGCCACTTTTAAGGACTGCAAGCTAATTTTAATTTTTAAATTGAAATATCAGTAATATTAATTTCTTTTTCTTTTTTTTTTTTTGTTCACGATTTAACAAGAAACAATTCAAATTCAGATATAACATTTCAGTTCAAACAGCTATATTATTGCAATTGTACAGAGATGTTTTTCATTCATAAATCTGAAGCCATTGTTTACCATATCTCGTTATCACTCTAAGTTAATAGGTTTTTTTCATACAACATTGAAGGTCGTATATTGAACCCATTAATTAAGACTTTCACCTATTCCCTCGCAACAATATCTAGAGGAATTGCATATTTAGATAAGCATAGTTAGGATGATTGAAAGAAGCATTGTCTTTTGGCTAATTGTAGCACAATGGACGACAGTTTTTACTTGTTAAGATTCGCATCTTTATCATGCTAAACATGGATGTCATCTATTTAAATTGAATTATTTACAGGAAGTTTAAAGAGGAATTTAAAAATCAATTGTGATCTAATGGCTGATAGAAAAATGAAAAATCTGTTCAAATCAATTGGACAGGATAATGGCTTGGTATTTCTTTATTGTCTACGATGTATTTAAAAATGAAACATAACTAAGCAATAAATTGAGTACTAAATTTTCAAAACTATTACTACTTGGAGAGAAAAGAAGTAGCTAACAATTTTAAAAAATATACTTGACAATATATTTTATGATTCAAATATATATAATTAATCTGTCGACAGGTAGACGGTTTTGGCCTACCATGGTGCTGTTTTGCCAATGAAGAAGAAGAAGAATGTGTATAATTGACTCTAAATATATATAATTTATTTTTTGAAAATATTTCTGACACATAACTTTAAAATATAATTAAGTAATATTTAAAGCGCTAGGAAATAAATAGTATATAACATTCAATATTTCAAATGAAAAGTTTTAAAAAAAATTATTAGAATTCTGAGAAATATTAAATGCAAATTGTTTGGATTTTCATTACTTTTAACTAGTTTCATTTAAAAGAATTATTATTGAAATTTATTTTTGTATAAATTTTTTTAAAAAATGAAAAAAATTGTTTTCAACATTATATTTAAGATATTTTAAAATCCCAAACAGTTAAATTCAGAACTAATTAATATTTACTTTAATTAATTCACAATGAGAAGCTAAATTTTAAATATCTTTTTGATTAGATGTTATTTTTAGAAAGTTTTACCTTCACTAAAGCGTATAACTATTTTAATAAGCGTTATAAAAAATAATAAGTTTTCGCAAGCTTTGAAAATTTCAATTTTAGTATTCATTCATTTTCTATTACAAATGAAAATTTTAATTTGAAATTAGTTTACAGCTTCACTAAGTTATAGTTTGCATTTCATTTCCATTGCATTTGTAAATCAAAATACATTAAACGTAAATGATAAAAGGAAAGTTATTGTTAGAAACTATAAATGAAAATCCTTCAAATTACTAAATTACGCTTCGAATGCACAAAAACTAACTTTCGAAGTTATTAATAATTTGCTATGATCTTACTTTTTGCTCTGCTTAAGTGATATTTATTCAGTTTTAGAATTTAGAATACATAAATGGATGATACATCTTTTTAGTCTAATTTTTGCTGTAAAAATAAATAGAAATTTATTATTAGTTTGTTGTTACATTAAGCTTTTTAATCCGGCATTCCATGATTCGGAATTTCTATAAATCGACTATCTGTTCGCTTTTGGATTTCTCGTGCGTACTCTATCGTTTGTTG
This sequence comes from Caerostris darwini, assembly GCA_021605075.1. NCBI lineage: Eukaryota > Metazoa > Arthropoda > Arachnida > Araneae > Araneidae > Caerostris > Caerostris darwini. The sequence goes on along the minus strand of BPLQ01010960.1, from coordinate 25,231 downwards.
ACCTTGACCGCCTGGTTGTCATACAGAACTGCTGAATTTTGAAGTTGTGTTTGCTAGAATAACAAAACACAAGTCGGATATTTATATTGTCTACGCAACTTCATAACGTATGTAAACACATTAAGTATTCATGTATTAATCGTTCCAATTTTTAACTAAAATTATTCATCTTCGGCATTTCCGTTAGAATTATACTGATCCTAGATAATCCTTCAAAATCGCTAATCCGGCACGATCGTAGTCCTGAACGTGCCGGATTAAAGAAAACTGTATAATTGAATTATTGTATTTAAAAATTGGAATTATAGTATTATAAATACTACATTTTAGATGTCTGAAAGTTTTCTAGATTTATTAACTTAAATTAAAAATTTTCACTTATTCTTTGATAACTTTCTTATTTTCACCCATATTAATAATGCTAAATCATATATTTTTTAAATATATTATCATGCCGGAAGTTATTTTCCTCCACTATTTTGTAGTCCATAAAACATTTTATTGAAAATAAAAGCGAACAACTTCAATAACGACGAAATAATTATATATCCTTAGAAGCCTCAATTCTGATGTCAAACGTTCTTATAGATAATAAAATCCAGGCGTTAACCACATATATTTCATTTATTAATTTTTAATGTCAACTATTTGGAAAAGCTCAGATAATTCTAATTATTCATTATAAACAATCACCAAAGTAATAAGACAATAGCAGATGATCTAAAAAATACGAGTTGAACTTTGTGTGACAGATAACAATAACATAAATAAAGCAATTGAAAAAATTACATGCAATCCCATTTTTAACTAAAGCGGCACATTTCACTAATTACGAACAAAACATCTTAGATAAGCTCTTATTCTTTAATAACTACCTTATTTTCAACCCATATTAATAATGTTAAATAAAATATTTTTTAACAATATTATCCTGCCGGAAGTTATGCTTCAGTCCATAAGAAAATGTTATTGAAAACAAAAGTAAAGAACTTCAATAACGATGAAATAATTATGCATTTTCAGAAGAATCCAATTCTAATAGATAATAAATTGCAGGCATTAACCACAGAAATTTTAAACAAGCAAGCAAATTTTAATCTGAACAATTCGTAAAAGCCCAGATAATTCTATTTATTCACTACAAATAACCACTAAAGTAATAAAAGAATATAATGATTTCTGATAAACGTAAACTGATGATCTAAAAAGTAATAGTAAAACTTCGTATGACAGATAACAATGACATATATAAAGCAATTGAAAAAAATTGCATGCAATCCCATTTTTAACTAAAGCGGGACATTTCACTAATTACGAACAAAACATCTTAGATAAGCTCTTATTCATTCAAAACTAACTTATTATCACTCATATTAATAATGCTAAATCAAATATTTTTAAAATATATTATCATGGCGGAAGTTGTTTTCCTCCATTATTTTTCTGTCCACAAAAACATTTTATTGAAAACAAAAAGGAGCTTCAATAATGACGAAATAATTATACATTCTTAAAAGGCCCCCATGTGAATTAGGTCAATTCTTTTTGGTTGAGGCAAACCACCAGATAATTCTATTTATTCATTACAAATAATCACTAAAGTAATAAAAGAATATAAAGATTTCTGAAAAACGTAAACGGATGATCTAAAAAAATAATAGTTGAACTTCATATGACAGATAACAATGACATAAATAAAGCAATTGAAAAAATTGCATGCAATCCCATTTTTAACTAAAGAGTGACATTTCACAAATTATGTACAAAACACTTATTCTTTTTAATAACTACTTTATTTACACCCAGATTAATAATGGATAAATATTTTTTATACATATTATCCTGCCGGAAGTTATGTTTCAGTACACAAGAACATTTTATTGAAAACAAAAGTGAAGAACTTCAATAATGACGTAATAATTATACATTCTTTGAAGGCCCCAATTCTGATAGACCAAACATTCTTACAGATCATATAGTCCACTTCCAAAAAACAAACATTAAATCAATTCCACAAGCAAAAAGCTCAATCTATACAATCTATCACAAAGTATATTAGTTGATGACAATGGCATTTCATCGAAAGAAAAATAAAGAGGGAGAAAAACATCAAACAAAAAATGGCAATACCAACTTTTCGCAGACGACTTTTTCAGCGAAAGAAAGCCACGCCCAAAGGCATCCATAATCCTCACGTTAAAAATGACCAACTTCTGCTTCTTTTTTCTGTTTCTCGGGCGGTGGCCTTACTTAATGAGCTGAATATCCCTATCGAGAGATTATTACACCCTCCAGGCACGGCTGCTCATCTGTATTTTTTCTTTCTCTCGTTCTTCAGTTTCTGTGTTACATCCGTGCATTCAACCGAAAGCCTTTATATATAAGAGGAAAAGCACGTGTTTCACGGGATAAATACTGGAGTGAGTTTCTTGTGGACGGTGTTTTGTACATCTTCTGGATCTGGATGCTGATTGTGGATATGACTTTTCTTCGCGCGGATATGATGAGGGTGAGTAGGTTATTTTCTTCCAAGGAGGATTTATTTGAAAGGGGAATTTGAATTTGGTGATGACGAACCATTATAATTCGTGTTATAATATAACTTAATGCTCTTATATTATAATGTGTTAATTCGAATTAAAAGCGTTCTAATTTATTGATATAAACAAAAATTAAAACATCATGCATTGTTAAATGTGGATTATACTATAGTTATTAAATCTTTACAGAAGATCTTATTCAGATTATATACATTTCTAGGAATATAGAAAAAAATTAAATAAAAATTGGGCTTGATGTTTTATTATGATTTCATATTCCATTTTGCAGTTCTTGTAAGTTAAAAAAAATTTTTCTTAACTTGTTATTTTTTCTCTCTTTAAGATGCAAATTTGGTTTTCTGAAATCTCAAATTAAAATGTGTTGTTGCTGTTCATTTCTGATTTAGTTTTAGCGGAGCACTTAGGATTAGAAATACTCAGAAAATACAGAAAGTACACATGGATTACGGCACAAATTCCTTGGGATTAAATTTATAAAAGCAACCATATGTTGGGATATGGACTGTTAAAGGTTGAATTTTTTTGCAATGAAGGAAAAAAATCATGTGATCATATTCGGTTCTGAAAGATTTTAAATAATTTGTATGAAACTTCAAAATCCGTTAAATTACTTATAATATGACGTTTAGATCGAAATTTAATAAATAATACGTTATAAATTGATATTACATGATAAAATATTGAATATTATATTGGATTAAAAATAAGTAGAAATAATTGCAAATTAATAATAATATATTTATAATAAAAACAATATTATATAATTATAATATTAACAAAACTTAAAAATTATTTATTTTCTACTTTCTTTAAAATGCTTTTACCCATATAATTTTAACAATTCATGAAACATAAATAGAAAGACTATGGAAATAAATAAAATAAATATTTATTAAATTTTTAATATTTATTATATTTATAAACATTTATTATAAATGCTTTTAAAATTTGCAAAATGGACATAGAGGATAATTATGACTAAAAAAAATTCCAACGTACAATAATATATTAAAATCACACATTTAATTATTTAATAATAACAAATATTAATTAACATTATTTCAAATTGTATAAAGATCTAAGGGATTGAAACAATTTTAAAACTAAATATTTTTGCTAATAAAAACTATTTTTGGTAGGAAAAGAAGAGGAAGGATTCTGCTGTAAATATTAGCAATTATTAACTTTGAGGAACTTTTCTTAGCTTTAAATGAGGCATGCTTTTTTAACACTAATCTATGATTAGTCCTCTTTTAGCTCAAAAATAACTTCCTGGAAGAATGTAATAGTATTAATAACAATAACAAACTATTCACAAGTTATTTTTTTTTTAAAATATAAACTAGCAAACGATATTTTTAAAAATTATTCTATGTAAGCAGTTACTGAAAAAGAAGAGAACTGAATTGAATATTATAATAAATTTAAAATTTAATTTATATTTAAATTTCACGATATTTTATTATCAAGTAATTAAAAGGTAATTTTCATTGTTGATAAATTTAAAGTAAAATTGCCTGTAAAATTCTAATAGAACTTCTAATGAACAAAATTAGAATAATTAAAACTTAGATATAATATATACACTACTTAGAACTTCTAATTAGTAAAATTCTAATGAACTGAGTTTTTTTTTCTCCCATTAAATGTATCATAACGGAAATAATAATGTGTAGCGATTAAAAAAAATCAAACTTCTTTTAAGATAATTAAATTTAAATGACATGAAAAAAATTCATGTATTATTAGATGTATCCAATTGCTTTAAAAACAAAATTTCAAGATTCAGTTGGTTTTGTTTGCTTCTATAATTTCGTTAATTTTGTGTAATTTGACATCATTTCATTTAGAATTTATCTTTCCTCATTAATCTGCACTTTTATATTCCTTTACAATTTGTATATGCTCATAATTTGACCGAAACGTCATTTAAATTCTTTTGAAGAAAAATTAGAAGCTAATTAGGCCAGATAATTATTTTGAAATTTCTAAAAATTTTGCTCCGAATGTATTTCGATTTTGCAATCTTTTTTTAATTTTTGTAACTAACCCTTTTTTAAATTTAAGACAAAAAAACCTCTGCATAAATCTGAATTCTGCTGAAATTGTTACATTTTAAAATTTTGGGGCATATCCAACAATCGCCAACAGTTCACAATATTACTCTAATAAGACATTTGAATCTATAAAGAAACCTTTCCTTTTTGAAAGCGGTATCAATCCTATAGCAGCGAATCGTACTGTAATCATAACAGTCGTACCATACTTAATCAGAATCTATAGCACTGTAGTATTAAAATATAATCATTCAAATTAAATAATCGTTCTGTAATGTTTTCTTCTTCTTCATTGGCGTAACAGCCCCATGGTGGAATAAGGTCGTCTGTGTATTGGTAGATTTCGAGACAGGAGATATTTTCTTTTTACAGGGTAGGGTATCAGTCCGTTCTGTAACGTCTAAATTAACGTATACGTAACTGTAATGTGATACTTGGTAAAAAAAAGTCCCTCTCTAATAAAATTTCTAATCTGACAAACTTAAATAAAGAAAACTTATAATTTTGTTAATGTTTAAAATATATGCTCCTATCAAATGAAATCCACAACTCTGTTTGTTCGAAGGATTTTAAATAAAATCTTAACAATCTTTATCTTTTCATAAGATTTTCATAGGGCTTCTTATGGTGACAGCCACCTGCTTGGCAGGTACAGACGAAGATGCCAGCCATGACTTAAAAAGAGTGCAGCAAACGACAGAAAAGCCTGCACCCTACACCCCACAGCCAACGCCAACCGAGAAACGATCTGACCAGTACGTGGACGAGTACGAAGAAACCGAAGAAAGGATAGAACTAGATCCTGGACATGCTGAACCTCAACGACATAAGCCTCAATTGCAAGACGAGTACCACGAAGAGAAAACTATCGAATATTTGGATGAACCCAAGGTAACTTTCGTTTATCTTTCTTTTTCATTTTTTTTTTTTTAAATTTTTTTTTCAATTCCTTCTGTTAGCTCATATTCTCCCTATACATATCTTGTTCAAATTTTCAATCGTTAATAAAATACTTTTTATTCATACACTCGAGTCCAAATACATTTTTTTGGAACTTGTAATGGATGACGCTAGATGTTAACGCAGTTTTTTCAAATATTAATTCAGTAATTAAATTTAATTAATTAATTTTATTTTTTTTATATTTAAATTAGGCAGTTAATTAATAAATTAGGCATTTTTTATTAATTAATTTAAATAGGCATTTTTTTATTTAAATTGCATATATCTACCAATAGATGGCGCCAGATAAACTTAAAAAAATGAATGAAAATTATTTATAAAGGACTTTCTGCAATACAGTTAAAAAAAAAGGAGGAATTGACTTAAAATGTTTTTTTTTTTTTTATATTACTTGTTTATTTTTTAATTTTATTTTTTTTTTTAAATATTTTTTTATTAACATTCAACCGTTAACTTTCAGTTGGCAGTAATGGTAATGGTAATGGTAGTTCAGTAATGGCAGTTAAAATGCTACATTATGACGCAATGTTAAAATATCACCAATCTGACGAAAATTCAGCCGCAAATTTGAAGACTCATTTAAACATTTATTCCAAATTATCATGGGATGAAAAAATTATCTTCGAATGATTAGTTATATGTTTTTGGATACTTTACCCATTATGATGAAATAATCGTAATAGGCAAATATATCGTAATAAACGTGATGAAATAAACATTAACTTAAGGGATTGGCAATGACAAAAGAATGAAAAATCCAAATTCTGATGTTTATTTAAGGTAATAGTTGCTTTCTTCTTATTATTGTTTGCAAACTGTCCTTGACATAGTTTTAGATTTAACAAAAAATAGTGATCACTGTGGAGTATAATTTCTTATGATACTTATGAGATTAATTAAAAGAATAACTAATATAAGCTATCATAAACGTACTTGTACAACAATAACAAGCTTCACATAAATTAAAACATTGTATCCATAATAAGTTAATAAAAACCATTTGTTCAAGAAAATAGCATTTTTAATACTAAGGCATAAAATCAGTGTTTAAATTAATATTAAGAAGATAAATTTAAAATTGATTCCGAATTTATATTCTTCTTCAATGGTTTAGGTGTATAACTAGATATTGTAAAATGTTAGATGGTCATTTTAGGGCCTGATGGCCGAGTGACCAGCGCTCTGATGATTCGTGGCACAGGCTTGGGCTTCGAGTCCCGGCGGTGCCATAGATATTTGTAGTGGTTTGGAATTCACTCTAAATAGTAGATCCCGGTTTGATATGATTGTTGGGCTTAGGGCTTGCTGACAATCGCAATCTGTAAAAAAGAAAGCATTTCCTGTCTCGAAATTTGTCAGTAAGCAAACGACCTTGCTCCACCATAGGATTGTTGCGCCAATGAAGAAGAATAATTATCCTTTTCCATGTCATTTTAAGTCATCAAATTACTAATTTTGATATAAAATAAGAATTAAAAGATAAAAATTTACATTGAGTTTTCCTCACATACGGAATTTCATTTTAATTTCGCTTGGATACAACTATATAACGTAATGACATATATTTCTATGAATTTTAGTAAATTATTTTAATCAAGTATTTTGATTAATAATACAGACATAATGTTTTATTAATTAAAATGTAGGAAAAATTCATTTGTTATTATCATTCTTATGAAATAATAATAATAATAAAGATTTCTTTACATTACGTCAGCAATTTTTTAAGAAATGGAACATTTACCTCATCTTTTATGTCTACATATAAATATGTAAACAAAATTTAGGCTAAATTGCATCTTAAGGAAACAATTCCTTTACTTTTCCAAAGAAACTGACGGAACTTACAAAAGACATTGCACAAAGAAGCGGAATTTGATCTTAATAAAAGCTAAATGATGCTATTTGAAAGAAATCCTTTATGGATAATGATATTTAAGAGATCAGAGATAAAAATTTTTTTGTCTGTAAAGGCTTTTGAAATATATTCTCATCAATGTCAATTTGATTATATTTTGCCTGAAAAAATAACCTACTTTTATGCTCTTCGTTTATAAAACGTTAGCTTCTTTACAAAACTTTCCAAAAGAATTTTACTACACTTATAATAAGGTAAATATGAGCATGGTAAGTAAAGCGAAATTTGTATAGATTATTTAAAATGATAAAAAAAAAATAATAATAGTGTGTTCTTTATACTATTAAAAATTTATATTACAGAAAAAAATAATGTAAATAAAGTAATAAAAAATAAAGAAAAAGTTTTTTAAAAAGTAGATAAAGAATGCAATGCATATCAATAAATCAATACATTTGGATAAATCATTTATTGTAAAGAAAACGATTTCTAAGAAACAAATTTGATGCTTTTGATACCTTCTACCTGGTCTGATTAAATAATAAAGCATTTGGAGCAATATTTAATGAGACATCGCTAAAACGTTTTTGATAGAATGATTATTTGAACCTGCTATTCTTTAAATATTTTTAAGAAAACAAGTTTTATAAAGTTGTTCTTCACGCAACAAAACAATTCGTTGATACGCTTCAATAATAATTATGAAAATGAAATCCTAAAATATCTTGAGAAACATCCTTGATCATTAGTTTACTTCAATGATCGATATCCTTTACGAATGTAGAAAATAATTGCTTATACTATATAAAGGAAATCCCTTGTATCATTGAGTTTTTTATAGGAGTTTGATAATGGCTATATCAAGGATGTTTGACTTTTAATGTTTCTTTCTGTAATGGCACTTTTATTGTTAGTTTCGAAATTAATAATGAATTTTTTAAAATATTTAACAATGGATTTTGTATCTGTGTGAATCAAAATTAATAGTTTTTTTGAACACGCAATGCCCCAATAGCTTGCCACAATTTCACGACTATATATAAGAGTATTGGAGAAATATATTGTAAAATATTCATTAATGTTTTAAAATTGCATAAATTTAATATAATTAAATGAAATACAATAAAAATAAGAAAAGTGCTACGAACTATTTTTGGTGGTATCAACGACAATAGAAATTGGCAAATAAGATACAGTTTTGAACTTTACAAACTTTTTAGAGATATTGACATTCTAAAATTTGTTAAACTGAACAGAATGAGATAGGCTGGTCATCTCGTGAGAATGGAAAGTAATAGAGCTGTTTTGAGGGTTTTCAATGCAATCCCTTTTGGACAACGACCAAGGGAAAGACCGAAAAAGAGATGGGTCGACTGTTTAGAACTCTGATTTTAATGTTATTAAGATCAAAAACTGGAGCGGCCAAGAGGAGAATAGCTTGGCTGAATCTTTTAAAGAAGGCCAAGGCCCAGAACGGGTTGTCGAGCCAGTTATGATGATGACATTAAAAATAAATGTTGTAAATTAAATAGCATTTCATTAATCTTCATAATATAATCAAAACATATTTTTCAATTTTGCTGATGCTGAAAGACGGTACTGATGTTAGAGAATTGCTAATATTTAAAAAAAAAGCGTTAATAAAACTTTTTGAAGTTTGATTTTTAGAATAAAAAAAATCAAAATTATTTTTCAAATTTAATTTTTTACTTCAAAGTAACTGCTGAATTCCTTTAAGAAATATTGTTTAATAAAATTCTTAAAGCTTTTAAGACGTATTGTATAATAACTTTTCTTTTCACCATACCTTGTTAAATCTTTATCACTTTTTATAGAAAATGAAGTCACAAAAAATACCTCTTCAAAAATTTTATTTTTAATCTTAATACAGGAAAAAATTAGTATGTGGAAAATAAGAGTAATTCTGTATTTGTAATTTATTAATTAAAATTAATTTTATTTGTTATAAATTGAACTACTTTAAGAATCTAGATAAAATCATGGTGAATAATGTGCTTTCTTTTTGTCTCCTGATTTGCGCGATATAGCAAAGCTTACTGTAATTGCGATAAACTTTTACTATTAAACTATATTTCTGTTATAAAAAAAGCTTATTATATTTGCATGTGTTTTAAATTTAAATATTAAATCTTATTGCAGGCACCTCAGGCTTACAGGTTCGGTTTTGAGATTAAGGATGAACACCAAGGCCACCAATTCCGCCACGAACAAAAAGACGTAAAAGGAAACATCAAAGGCAGATTCGGTTATCGCGACGCAAAAGGGCAGTACCGTCAAGTTGAATACATCGCTGATGACCATGGTTTCCGCGCTAAAGTAAAGACCAATGAAGCTGGAACATTAGATCAAAATCCAGCCAATGTAGAGATTGAAAAAGATAAAAATGAAGCCTTTAAAGATTATCCACAACACATCGATAGTACCCGAACCACTATTCCAAATACAGATTATACTCACGAAACAGGTGCTGAATCTCAGAAATATCATCGACAACCTGTTAAAGAAGCCCCAACATACTCGGATGAACCTGGATATGAAACACATCATGACCAATCTGTAAATTATGAGGCACATTCTCGTCATCCTTACTCTAACCAGGAATCAGAAAGCTATCCTCAAAGCAAAAATGAACCATCAGCTAAGTATGAAGGAGGCACTCCAGCTGTAGTACATAGATATTATATCAGGGAACACAAGCCTCATCAAGAGCATGATTCTTCACCTAAAAATTATTATGATATTCCTGAAACTGTATACAAAAAAAGACATTTGAAAACAGAAAAGTCAAATCATCTACTAGGAGACCAACCACTTATCAGTACGAACTCGAAAACGATGGTTACAGCCACAAACATGAGAAAAGACCATCTTATGAAGCCTATGAAGCTCCTAAAACAACTCATTACTACCCCGAAGATGACAAAGAGTATCATATTTCTCAACAAGAACAAACCATTCCAAATGTACAAGAAGATACAGCAAAAGAAAGCAATCCATCCGCTGATGATTATGAAGAATATAAGAACTATCATCCTGCTAAAGAAAATAAGCATTATACTAAACGAATAATTTTACCACAAATAGCTGAACAGCACAGTCATAGCTATCACCAAGAAAATTATCACAATCAGGATCTCAAAGAGCATAGTTATCCTGTTAACGAAAATCCTGCTGTTTTAAAATATGAATATGAAGGTGATTCTTCGCGTGGAAATAAACTGGAATACTCTAAAACGTCTGGTAATTATCCAGAACAAGTTCCAGTTTCTCATCCTTATATACGTGTTGTTGAAGAACCACACCAATCAATTCCAGTTGGTTATGAAAAAGAACCAATTTCTTATGGGCATAGGCAAGTCTCATATGAAAAATCTCATCCTCAAACAAAATCTGTAGTAACGATTTATCCAAGAAACAATGTACATCATCAACAACAGGATTCAATTTACGAGGAAAGAAATTATGAACATCCATTCCAGGGTAATTATCGAGTAATAAATCCAAATATTCCAGAGCAATATGAAGAAAAACGTGAAGAAATATCATCAAAAATTAGTTCTCGAGGTTCCTTGAAATATAACAGTAAAAACAATGAGCAGGAACCATTGAAAAAAGCAGTACTTGAGCTAAATGCTGATGTGTATAAACGACTCATCGAAGACAAATCCCCAGGTAGACGTATAGTTGCAATTCCAATCAATCAACTACATAATGATCCTTCTGATCACTCCAAAAGTACTTTGCACTCAAATTCAGGAAAACCTCATGGTATTCTGCACATCCCACTGGATGGAGAATCGCAATCTACAATAGATCTGAAAAACCTTCCTCTAGTCTTACAAATTCCACAAGATAGAAACACAAACTATCACAGACCCCAAGCCATTTATCAAGATCACCTTTCTCAAGATAAACACCCTGCTGTTTACGCTGATGGCTCTCAAACTCCTGTTGTATCTATTACTAAATCAAGTGGTCAGTTAAATAAAAACAAAGAATATGCAAAATCAAAATGGATCCCTATGTCACCAAGCTGGAGTAATCAAGCACAAAGGAAATCTTCTCATGGCAATAATTCGCCTGTTTCACCAATTCGTGAATCCCCCAAATTAGTAATTCATAGAGTTTCTAATGAAAAAGTTCAGCAAACTTTGCATAGAAAATTCAGAGCCAGTTGCTGATTTGAGGAAACACTTAGGTGCCTCATCCAGTAATGTAAGTTCCCGTACCAAAATAATAAAACCGAAAATGTATACTCTAAAAGCATCTTCAGCAATTAGAAATACTAAAGACTCTAGGTACAAACCAGAACAAAGAATGCATAGCTTGACTAGGTCATAGCTATATTAATGCAATTTATTTTTATATTGCAAATCTACACGTTGTGGTAGAATATTAAACACCTAAGTCTAAATACTAAACGCATGATACAAGTATCACTAGACAAAATATTACTTAACATTTAACTTAGATATTGTACAGAAGATCAAATGCGTTTAGTTTTAGATGAATTTTGTACATATATATAAATTATTTCATCGCATATCGAAAGAAAATTTATTAAAAATCTTATCATTTTAATATCATTGAAAAATAAGTCTTTGTGATCGAATGGACGTTTTATTTATATTGATCATATATTTTTTTTAAAAATAAACATGATTTTAGAAATGAACTACTTAAGTTTTTTAATTAGTAGGCATAGGATGTTCCGTAATTCTCTTATGAAAAGATTTAAAACAGTATTAAGGTTGCACAGCCGTGATTTTCGGAGAAATGAAAATTTGGTTAACCGAGGTTCTGTGCTGAACTAAATTTCAACTTCATATGAAGTGTTTTAGTTTAATTTAACTAAATCACTTACATAGGATCTTCTTTTCAAACTTTTTTTATCATTCATATATAAATTATGAAACCTGTAAATGTTTGCTTTTGTTTAGAGAAATTTTTATAAATACATGTATATTGTCATTATGAAAATAAAAATATATTTCTATATTGTGTTTCAGAAATTAATTACAAGAATAAATTAAAAAAAAATTCAAATGAAGTTCTCTCTTTAAAACGAGTCAGATTAGCTGAAAAAGAATAAGTCTTATTATTTAAAGAATATATTTGAAGTTTATGATACTAAGAATATTCTGTAATAAACTGCCTCAATTAAATTGGGAGAAACAGAATGGTAAATAATAATTTTTTTGGTTTTTGATGTTCAAATTTTTTTTTAATACGCTTTTATTAGCTTCACCTGTATGTTTGTATGTAACTCACTTTCTGGGCTCGATTTTGGGACTGATGGCGCCATCTACTGGCGAGTCAGTCAACTGATCAGCGATCGAATTGCGCTCTTCCTATTGGCCGAAAATTTCGGTGGCTAAAAAGAGGCGGATCTCAAAGGCATAGGAGTGCGATCACGTCGAATTGCGCTCTTCCTATTGGCCGAAAATTTCGGTGGGTAAAAAGTATGTAAACTTAGCGGATAACCGGCCAAGTGGAAAACAAAGTAAAAACAATTATACTTTAAAAAACTAAAAAAAAAATATGCTTTTAGAGTTAATCAGACTAAAAAGTAAAAAATAAATTAATAGTTTAAAAAAACTAAAAAATACGCTTTTAGAGTTAATCAAACTAAAAAGTAAAAAATATTTGTTAACATAAGAATAAAATGACTGACGAGAAAATGAATGTCACTGTTCTAAAAGCGTGGGGTGCTTTGTATGACATTTTTAAACTAACTCTGCATTTCGGAATGAAACTAGTGAGAAATTATAACGATTGATATCGAGCACCCCACGATTTTAGAACAGTGACATTCATTTTCTCGTCAGTCATTTTATTCTTATGTTAACAATTATTTTTACTTTTTAGTTTGATTAACTCTAAAAGCGTATTTTTTAGTTTTTTTAAACTATTAATTTATTTTATTCACTATTATTTAATTGTGTGTTTTGCAAAAGTTTTTTAATCATAATCTTTATTTTTAAAATCTTGCGCAATCTTGTGTAAGGACACTTGGCGTATCTATCGAGAAGTTTTAGTAAATGATGGAATTAAGTTCGTACAAATTGTCAGATATTATTTATTCCTATTTTTCATTGGACACATTCGGATCAGATTCTGTGGATCCTAAGTAGGTTTGGTTAGATAACTCTTAAGATGGTCGCTCTGACCTGTATATTGTCCCAAGAAAAATGTTATTGTTACCGTTATTGCTGAGTTACATAGAGACGCCATTCTTGATCTAATTCTTTATACTTATGCAGGTACAGTTACTGACTCCTGTACACAACATACAATACGATAACGCAAAGTTCGATATGTTAAACCAAATAGGCAGGTTTTGTTGATTCACAAAACCTGTTAAATTCAAATTTAAATGAAGTATTAAATGAAGTATTACTGCATATTTTAATCTTTCAGAAAAATATAATAACTATAATCTAACAAGATAAAAGTATTTCAAAAATTTAACTAAACAAATAATTTTACTAAACATTCAAATTATATCAGACTTATATCTCGGTCCATAAGAAAACATATCTGAAATTATTGGAGAGTTTACCAAATTCATAATTTACTGTCCCAGACAAAACAGTTTTGGAGTAGTTTGTTTCTAAACCATTTATTCCTTATAAAAGATAAAATTCAAAATCTTATCGATTTATTAAATCTTATTGTATTATATGAGTATTGAAAATGAAAATTATCTTACAAAAAATGAAAATATATTTGATAAAGTAACAGTTTTGGAGTACTTGTTTGTTTCTAAACCACTTATTCTTTATAAGCCAATATTAAATTTTTTAAATGATACAATCATTCTTAGTCTTGATTTAATGTAGACAGTCTAACAAGAAATGGGTTATTTAACCAGATCTTGTGTTCGTAACCACAGAAAATATTTTATTCCTAACAAAATCATCAAAAATTGTTTCTGTAATAGGTCTTGCAGAACTGGTCCAGATACGAGTTAGATCAATGAAATCAGCCATGAGAAAAAAATAATTATTCTTATTTTAATATGTGAAGGTTTAAAACTATAAATAAAATATAAATAATCTGCTAATATTTTTATTTGTTTCCCTTTTCAACAGACCTGCTAGTTGAATGAGATTCGGAAAAACTCCGTTTTAAAGGAATTTTTCTTTCTTGATGTTATAAAGACACAGATGATAAAATCTTTTGTAACTTCTTTAATGTAATTTATTATGATTTCATTCAAGATTTCTTATTGAAAAATTATTTTTATTATTTTATCAGATAATAGTCAGCAAACATCGTTCTAATTGCGTAATCTGTTGAAAGTTTTCATAAGAAAATGTCTTCGTAGCAATTCTGACACTACTTTCAATTCTTCTGGCTGGACAATACTGGTTAGTTGAAAAAACCCCCTGATAAAATAAAATTCTTTTCTATGATTTAATAATTGGGGCTCAATAATTTTATTAGTGTCCATGATTTTGTCAAATTTATTACAAGAAATTGTGATATTTTTTTTAAGGAAAATTGTCAAATTAAATTCGATTAGAAACATGACTTTCGTAGACACACTTCAGACTATAAAAGAAAACTTAATAATTTATATAAGACAGTTATTAAATGAGCCAAAAATAAAAAATTAACTCCAGAACTTTTAGGAATCTTTGTAATAAAATCGCGTTCTAAATAATTTTATCTTAGAAGATAAAATTAAAAAGGCAGTGAATATGTTAAAAGGACAATGTAGTCTACTAATAAAATAATTATTTAAATATTTTTATTATATTATTCGATGATTTAAATTTTTATTTGATTAAATTCATTTAGATTTAAACTTGAAAAATTTTAAACAAGCTGTTTGTTTCAATTTTTTAAAATAAAAAAAAGTTAAATTTTTTTACCATATAGTTTTGTTCGTAAGGATTGTATACAAAACTATATTATAGTATATCGCAAACCTATACTCTACTATAGTGTACTGCAGTAAATGAAATGCAATACAGTATTTCATGAAAATTTATTGGGAAAGTAAAATAATATAACGTAACTCTTACCTTCAGTAGCTGAATGGAAAAAAAAAGACAAAAAAATTAGATATATAAATTTTTGAAATATTTACTTATTCATGACTTTATTTGCTATGAGAATATCATAAAAATAGTTTCTGTAAAATATTGGTTTCGTCACACCCTCATATTGAAAACAAAATATCCTTTTATTTTTATTAAACCATCAAATTTTCATACGTGATTATAATAAACTCTTAAATTACGATACAGAAATGCGAATTATTTTTATCTAACATATGCTTCTTTTTAGAAAATGACTTTACCATACTAGTAAAGTAGAAAATGTTTTATCTTTAAACTTTTCACAATGATTGGCAGTATTGGTTATATAAAATTTATCCTTGATTAGATTTAGATTATTATTTATTGATAAGTTTTTCTATCGGCAAATAGAGGGAAAAAAAGAAGCATTTGAATTATATTCTTATCCTCAGATTTTCACATTCCTTTTGAAACACCATTTCCAATTTTAGCTCAACTAGTAATAAAAAATATTTTTAATTTTTGAGGAATTTATTAAGGTATGATTTTGACTAAGCTGTTATATATCATTGAGAAGTTTTAATATTTTTTTTTCGAACTAAATAAAATAGTCAAATTCAAAAATATTAATAAACAAATTATTTAATTATGCTTCTATGTATTAAAATTACTTTTAGAACATAGCATGTTAGAATAGAATTAATATATAAAGTAAGGTTTGTTATACACCTTTAGTGGTACCTTAAATATAAAAAAAGCCCCTTTAATTTTATTTAAATTACCCACGAAAATTATTTACAAAAATTTTTGTGCAATCGAAATTTACAAAAATTTTAAATATTACATCAAGTTATAAAATCATTAAAATGTTTAAATGAAAATAATAAACCTAATTTTATTTATTATTTTTTTTTTTATCTGGCGCTCTTTAGAAGTACTGCTTTGCTTTCAACGGAATTGAATCATATGTATCACATTTTTTAAGCGCCATCTATGATTTAAATTCTGAACTTTTCCTGAATTTCAATTTCCCTAATCGTAATAACGATTTAAGAAATTATTTGCAAACACTGATAAATATTTAGATCTGAAATTATTTTTTCAGTTACAAGGGTTTGCAGTTTTTTTTGTTTAATATTTTTAATTCTATTAAATTATTCTATATTTCAGTATATTTTTTAATTATATTTAATATAATAATCTAAATTCATAAATATGTTTGTTACATTTGAACACATTGTTGATAAATATTGTGATTATGATTACTTATTAATCAATGATTTTTTATTACTAAAATCTATTTAAAAAACTAAAAATTAGAACTGCGTTTTATGCATTTAACATTTTCAACGAATTTTTGAAATTAGCACCATTACTAAATTCAAAAATTATTATAATTTGACTACAACTACTTTTAGAAATTGACAACTCTAAAATGGGCCTGACGGCAGAGTGGCTATCGCTCTGGCATTCGATATAGGGTTCAAATCCCGCCGTTGCCATGGGTGTTTGTAGTGCTTCGGAATCCACTTTAAACCGTAGATCCCGGTCCTAATAGGATCTTAGAGGGTTTTTGGGCCGGGCCATTACTACTCCGCGTCCGTGACTTATCTTCAAGTTGCACGCGCAACTTGGTTATTGCGAAGTGAGTAATGTCGGTGCATCCCTTATGGCATAAAAGATCACGGTCTAAGTATTTGTCAGCTGCATTAGGAAAAAAAACAAAGATAAAAAAAAAAATTTTGATTTTTAATATATATATATATTATATAAATATTTGGAAAATAACTATAATCCCATAAACAGATAATTTTTAATAATAATTTTCCGTCAATTAAGTTCAATTGAGTTATTGCAATATTAATTTCAAGAATTTAAATTTTTTTACAAATTGTTCTTTTAAAAAAAAAAAGTCAAAATATTTTATTTTTAATTTTTGAAAAAAAAAAAAAATTATGAATAAATAAAAAAAGAAAAATAATTTAAAATTATATTAACTGAAAACGTATGAAAATAAAAGATTCATGTCAACATTTCAAATTGGGATATTAAAATAATTTAAATTTTAAATATTGCTTGGATATATTTTTAGGTTTCGATATAAAAATTAATTTTAACATTGAATTTAAAAGGAAATCATGTTAGCTATATTTTAAGTATTTAGTTTCCTAATTTCATCGAAATCAAAATATTATCGAATTATTCTCATTATTTAATTTTTAAATCTTTCTTTGGGTTCTTAACTGATCTTGCCTTTATGTATAAGGTGCAATTATATTGTGAATCTGGCGTCTCATTAAAAAAAAAACTGTTCTTACTTCTGCTTTTGACGTTTTCAAATTTATGCAAACATGTTACCGCAATTTCCTGTTAATTTTTCTTTGAAGGGTATTTCATTATTTTCGAGATGACACATTTTATTGTATTTTAGTATCGTAAAAATATATTTGTAATGAAATCAAATATTTATGAATAGTTATTGCATAATATGATGCAATTCGAATTTGTTAATACATAATTTAAAAAATGATCGCTTTATTCAGAAAAATAGGATATGATCATTGATTAAAGTTTTTTTATTTTTAAAATTTTTAATTTTACTTAACACAAAAAAAAAAAATGCATTACTTCACATTTAAAAAAAAATTATTGATTTTAAAAATTTAAAAAAAAAAAAAAAAAAAAATTTATTTCAAGAAATTTTTTTGACCTGCAGAATTTATTAATAAAATACTTTTTAATAATATTTATATAGCTTTTAATAAACAATTTATAGTAATAAAGCAATTTTTTTTCATTTAAAAAATGTATTAGATTCACAAATAAAAATTGTTACTTTAACATTACATTCAGCTATCCTGAAAAATTTATTTAAAATGTTTTTACATATAATATTTCATTTTTGAAAAATATGCAACAATTTTTTTTTTCATATTTTGCTGCAAAAGTTAGTATTGTAACTTTTCTCTGACAGCAAGTGCCAGAACCAAAGGACCGAGTAGGAGTCATTGTAGCCAACTGAACCAGTGGAGTAATGGTCAGTAGACCTACAGACTCTCAACCGAAGAGGACGTATATATTGCGCAATTCGGCGCTCCTGCCAAAGTCTGGTTAAAAAGTAGAGTCCTTCCACGAATTTCTAATTGTCTTTCTTTTATTTTAACTTTTCTTAATACGCTTTTATTAGTTTCACCTGTATGTTTGTTTGTAACTGGCTCATTGCGCTCTATTTAAGCGTTGTAGGCTTATCAAGGACCGACGACAATAACATATTTTGATAAGTTTATTATCTCATCATGATTAGGATGGCCAGGATTAGTGATTTTATTTTAATTTATGAAGAGCAATTTAACCCATGTAGCATGAAAGTACCTAAGACGTTGAAACCTACGTGGGACAGTGGCACAACGGATAACGCGCCTGACTACGGATCAGGAGATTCCCTGTTCGAATCCTGGCTGGCTCGACGTATTTGCATTTATCCTTTGTTTTACTCACAATTAAGTTATTGTAAGAACTATAGTTCCAGTCCTCCGTACAGGGACCTCGTTTAAATATTATAGTTTAAAAACACTAAAAAAACCACGCTTTTAGAGTTAATCAAACTAAAAAGTAAAAAATAAATTATAGTTTAAAAAAGCTAAAAAACACGCTTTTAGAGTTAATCAAATTAAAAAGTAAAAAATAATTGTTAACATAAGAATAAAATGACTGACGAGAAAATGAATGTCACTGTTCTAAAAGCGTGGGGTGCTTTGTATGACATTTTTAAACTTACTCTGCATTTCGGAATGAAACTAGTGAAAAATTATAACGATTGGTATCGAGCACCCCACGCTTTCAGAACAGTGACATTCATTTTCTCGTCAGTCATTTTATTCTTATGTTAACAATTATTTTTTACTTTTTAGTTTGATTAACTCTAAAAGCGTGTTTTTTAGTTTTTTTAAACTATAATTTATTTGTATTGACTGATCATTCTACGTGTCTAACTGTATGTGTGTGGTATTTGTGTATGTGCAAATAAAAGTGCGAGATCTAAAACCTGCGCCTTAATATCTCAACCCAACCACACTTATTACAGTGTTTTATTTATTAATTATAAAAAATTAAGTATAAATTTTCATTCCTGGGGTTTGCTTCTTTTTTTTAAATTTAGAACTATTTTTTAATTATACCAGAAAATGTTAAAAAAAAAAAAAAAAAAAAAAAATCCTAGAATTAAACTAATCAAGTTTTTTCTTCATTATCTCAATGTTGATTTTGTTTTATTACACTTTTGGGGAAAAAACACGAAACCTTGCTTTTGAGGTTATGGGTATACTTTTAAAAAATATCACTTAACATTAGTTTTCAGATAATATTTCTGGATATTTTTAGGGAATTATATATTTTTGTAATACTCAAAGTATAAAATGCCATAATCAGGCACCTTAAATCCCATAAACCCATAATCAACACAAATCCATAAATCCCATAATCAACACCATTTCAACATGAATAAATAAATGGCCATCAAAGGTAACCTCGCATCATTCTGTTATCACAATATCTAAGAACAATGTCATCATCTGAATATCTTTTGATGAAAATGACCTGGACTCTAAGATACACACCAACAAAAGTTTCGATTTTAATTTAGTTTATTTTTTAATTATCGAGTAAGCAATTTATTCCCAAATCATGCCAAAACCTTCATGTTTTCAAAATTAGGAAAATCCCATGAAATTTGTCACTTCTCAATAGATGGCTGATAAAATTACACAGGAAAAAAAGTTTTTAATGTGTTTTTGTACAAGGAAATGATTACGAAAAGTACAATATACAGTATACACTAAAATACAATAAAATGAGCAAACTTGGTGAATAATGAAATATTCTTCAAACAATAATTAGCAGAATACTGAAACACCATGTTTGCATAGATTTAAAAGCGTGAAAGGAGGAAGTAAGAGCAATTTTTGATGATGGTATACCGGATCCAAAAAATTAATTGCGCTGAGTATATAAAGGCGAGATTTCAAACAGTTGGCACCACACTTCAACTGCGTCTGTCCAGCTTTACTCCAGTGCTAAAAGACGAAAAGTATTCTGATCATCATGAAATTCTTCAGCTACTTGTTTGCTGCCTTGGTTGCACTTTTCGTCATAATGGCACAATCTGGTAAGTTATTATCTGGCTGACTGATCATTGATTATTATTATTATTTATTATTAATTGTCACTTGCTGACATTTTTAAACTTTTTTTTATCTAGTTATTTTCTTTTGGTTTGGTGATATTAGTATGTCTTCATATATCTTTATAAACATACTGCATTAGAAATTCACAAATTAATTATTTTTTTGGGATTAAAAATTTGCGCTAACATTAAATTTAAGAGATTCCACTGTTTTCTTTTATTATTTTTTATATTTCCAATGGGAAGTTTACAGGACAACAGATATCATAAAAAATATACACAAAGAACAAGATAAAAACAAATGGCGTCAGTTAATCCCTCCACTTTAAGTCTCGCAATCCAATAACTCTTCCATAAAGAAACAGGAGGCTGTGCAGAACAAGAAGCAAGGTGAGACATATCCATTTCTCCCTGGTTGAGGCACAGAGGGTGAGGAGTCAATCTAATTCTGTGAAGGTGCCTGCGGAGACAATCGTAACTATAGAAAGGCAATAGCAATGTCACCGATGATAATGGTACAAACCATCTGCGTTCCACTATCAGAACTCTTAAGGAACTCACACTGGGAGCCAGACTGAAGGCCGTGTTTGTAGATCATTTTGCCGCATCTGACGTTGCCCAGAGTGCACCACGAGGAGGTAGATCTACGTTGCACTCTTTTCTTTTATTATTAAACGAAATAAGAATCATCTTTGAATAAGCAGTAAATAAGATCGGGAGACCTATAAAGCTGTATCATGGAACGAGAATTCTTTCTTGAAAAAAAAAGTTAAAATAACATTAACAGCTAAAAAACTTCAGCAGAATTGCAAGAATGTTATGAGTCGTATATAAGTCCAAAAAATGTTCAAAGAATTATAAATATTTTGATAAGAGGAATATAATGGAAAAGAAGAAATTCTTTGTTATAAAGATTGTTCAAGATTTGCCAGAAACTTAGAAAAATGTTTTTTGGAATATTGCATTAATGAAAGAAACATCCGTGATATATTTGGAATAATTGCTCCATGTAGTAGTAAGAAAATCGAAGAAATTAAAAAGAACAAACATAAAAGTTAAAATAGAAAAAAAAAAAAAAAACTTCCATCCTTTAAAAATGTCTATATCATCAGAGTTACATAAGTCTGAAGAATTTGCTGTAAATTTAAATGGTATGTTTGACCGCTGGAACTCAAACTTATTTATGACACAGTATTCGAACAGGTCGACATAAATACATTTACATATTTTTTACTGAGGATTTAAATTTTTTTGCAAAATATTAACTTAAAATCGATCATCATACCATAAGGCTGTTGCGTCCAAAAATTTTCTCGGTCACTAGATTTGAAAGCAATAAAACATATTTGACAAGAACTTGAAAATAAAATATATTTCTTCGTCGCATTTAGGCCGAGTGACTAGTGCTCTGGTCCTCGGTACCACAGGTTTAGGGTTTGAGTTCCGGCGATACCATGGATTTTTTGTGTGGTTCAGAATCCACATTAAAATGTAGGTTCATGTCTAATATGATTGTAAAGCATTGGGCGTAAGACTCACAATCTTACCCCGTAAAAAGAAAACATCTCCTGTCTCGAAATCTGCCATCTTGGCCCATCATGAGACTGTTGCACTAGTGAAGAAGAAGCATTTAGAATCTGTAAAATAAGAATGGAGAAATTAGGCAACTGTATTCAAAACGTTAAAAAAATGTTTTTAAAGCAAATGGATATCAAGTAATAAAATACATTTGATTTATAGAATTTTTTTCTAGAAAAAACTTTGTGACTAGTTCTGTAACCTTTATTTTTAAAAGCATTCCAAATTGTCTTTCATACGACACAGTTAAATTAGAGACTATTAGTTCTGAAAGACCTGAGAGAAAACAATGTTTTTCCCTCGTGGTATCATAAGTGGAACACGGGCTACTATGTGCAAAAAAAAAAAATAAATAAATAAAAAAAAAAAAATAATAATAATAAAAAAAAAAGAAATTGAAAAAGGAATTCATATGGCAGAACTGGTATAAAATTTAAACGTAAATAAATAAAAAAAAATATTGAAGGAAATCATTGACAATCAAACTTGAACCTTCCCATCATCTTTTTAACAGTGATATTCCTAATGAAGACTTTGGAACCTGCATCCAAATCAATGCAATATAAATTCCACCATTGGTTCTGTACAAAGAGGGACTACTGCTTACGTTTTCAGCCACAATGGAACCATATTGTTTTGTAAGATTTTCTTTCTAAGCGATTTCTTTCTAAGGGCATTTGAAAGTATCACGCAACAATGAAGAAGCTTTCAAAATACACGTTTTAGTCCTGAAAACTTGTCATTTTTTCCATACACTGAAAATTTTGCATTAAATAAAGTTGGTCAAATTCCCTTAATATACATGAAAACTTGAAAATGTTATGTTTCTAAAACCCAATTTAACTAAAAATATTAAAAATTCTCTTTAAAAATTATAATGATGAATGCCTTTGTGCTATAGATCCAGTTTTTTAACTTAAAAATGTTTTCATCAATCCAAATTCCCATTTTTTTTTTTTTTTTTTTTTTTTTTTTTTTTTTTATATTTAAAAGTGTTAATAAAATTTTTAATAAAAATTAGAGATTACAAATCAATTGCAATTAAACAATGGTGGGCATAATTGTTATATCATATGATTATTTTTGAGTTAATTAAAATTAATTATCTTCAAATCGAATAGTAAAAAAACTAAAATTAAAAAAGGAAACAATAAAATTAATAAAAATTAATTTTTTTAGTTCATTCATACGTACGAAAAATAGTATCATTAACATGAGAATCTCGATTATTTAGTCTTTCAGAGTAATTAGTATTTTTATATTATAAAAGTAATAATTGATTTTCAGAATTTTATTTTTGTTATCTAAGAATGATAATTTCAGAATATTGCATTTTCTTGTATTTCAACATGAATAATTCGCATTTTTTTTCTATTTTTCAGGTTCTGTTCAAGGTAAAGACAAATTTCGAATATCAAACTTTTATTTCTTTAAATATTTCAATGTTCTAATTTTTTAATATTCTTCTTAAAGATTAAAAACTATTTACTCTTTTGTATTTTCTTATATCTATCTTTAAAATCTTAAATGTTGTTTTTTCTCCACTCTTCTGTAATCATTTAAGATTTTATATTTAAAAATATCTTTGCAATTCTTAACTTTCGATCTTTTTTTGCAACAACAGCAGCTACCACAGCGGCACATGCAGCTACATCAGCAGGTAAGAAAAAAAAAAATTGTTACTTTTTCAGAAATTATTACAAAAAAACATTTTGAAGCTCTTAATGAATAATATTTGAACAAATTATTTCTCATGAAATAAATGTTAAAAATATATTGAAATATTTTGGTCTATACCGTGAGATCTTGAAATAAGTTGCAATAATTTATTTCAACACATTTTGAGGTAACTTTGAATAAAAAAATTATCTGTTTTTGTTGTAACTATTACAGTCTTATCGAATATAATAATTGCTATTACTGTTCATTAAATGGCAATTCTTCACTATTGTGATATCATTATGTAAAAGCAATTCTATTTATATGTTGTTAATTTTACTTAATTATAAAGGAAATTTACATCTGAATTTTTTTCAGCAATATTAACAATAATTCTCAATTTATTTCTTTAATTCTTTAAAAAAAGTAAATACTTATGAAAAGAGATTTTAAAATATTAATATATAGAAGTTTCATTTAAAAGTGTATTATTAAAAAATCATGACTTATTAGATATAACAGGTGGGCTAATATACTAATAGTGCAACAGCTGTCAAATTTATACACGTGTCTTTTGAAGGTTAAGGCTATTTAAAAATCACATGGATTTAATCGGGGCGCCATGGGTGCTGAATTTCTGTTTATGGATGACAACGCCCGTCCTCACCGTGCAAACATTGTAGACGAATGCCTTCAATTGGAGGATATCACCCGTATGGATTGGCCAGCATACTCACCGGACTTGAATCCAATAGAGCATGTGTGGGATATGCTTGGCCGACGAATTGCAGCCCGTCAACCCCCTCCCACCTGTCAACCGGGACTTCGGAGGGCATTGCTTGATGAGTGGTGTAATATTCTCCAAGATCAGATTGATAATTTGATACTCAGCATGCCTAGGCGTTGTAAGGCCAGTATTGCATCGTCCGGGAGACATACTCCATATTAACCATCATACCAACCATGTTATACTGTTTTTTGTAAATAGGTTCTTTTTTGAAATTTGCTCCAGGGAGTAAAAACCGCCATTTTTATTAATTATGTCAAACATATAGCATTTTTTTTGCTCTTTACCTTTTGTTTAATAAATAGACTTTACAAATAAGTCAAATTTGTTTTGCTTCTGTCCCTTTCTTTGCCTGAACTTCATTATCCTTAATTTATGGACATGAGTGTATTTAAAATGTGTGTATTTACAGCAGCTACCACAGCGGCACATACAGCTACATCCGCAGGTTTGTTACTTTTTCATAAATTATTACAAAAACATTTTGAAGCTCTTAATGAATAATATTTGAACAAATTATTTCTAATGAGAATAA
>BPLQ01010959.1:0-25948 GCA_021605075.1 Caerostris darwini | reverse complement strand
TTTCTTCTTCTTCCCCTCCTCCTTCATGCTTCTTCCTTCCTTTCTTCTCCCACAGCCCCTTCCTCTTCTTCCTCTCTTCCCTTCCTTCCTTCCTTGTCCCTTTCCTCTCTCCTTCCCTCCTGAACATTCTTCCTTCCTTTCCTCTTCCTCCTTCTTTAACTGTAAACAAATATGTAATTAATCCAATACCAAGGTATTGTTTTTGAGAAGTACTTGAATTAAACCGAGAGGATATGATAACGATTTTAAATATATAATCTGGGTAATTTTTAAAATGATAATGTAGATTTGTTCATCTCAAAGCATTATAATATTTTCTCTCTGTCCTCATTTTAGTCTGCATTTGCTTAAAAGAGAGGGAAAACATGATAATTAGAGTTTGTTCGTTGGGAGCTTGAGCTTTATAGATAGTTTTAAAAGAGATGTGTTTGCCTCTTTGAATTTATTATTTCATAACTTAATACTTTTGCCAGATAAGGCTATGGAATCTTCGATTTCTTGAATTGGATCAAAATTGAAAACTCCTTTTAAAAAGCTTGTTATTTTGTTTCTGTTTCATTTTATTAAAAAAAAATAATAATAGAAAATAAACTTGCAAGAACTCAAAAGGATCTGACTAATTGAATGTAAGCAGGTATTGTTTGTGGTATAGATTGTTTATGCATTTAATTAAAACCTAGGTGGATAGATAATTGGTAAAGTTAGCTTAGTGTGAATGTGGAAATTACAAATCGTATTTAAGTATTATTGATGTGTCGATATGGGTGCCAATATGTTATTTCTATTTATTTATGTCTTTGCCTTTTAAAAAAAGAATATGGTTATTTTGAATTTCAGTTTAAAAGTAAGCAAAGCTTGTTTATTATTATTTAATGAGTTTAATTAAATTTTTTTTTAAATAATTTAACTGATGTAAAATTTGAAATAATGTTGAATACATAAAAATATACACGCTTTTATAAAATTTTCTTAAAACTTTTTTCTTTTGTTTCATTTGTCTGCTACATTTTACAAAAAACTGATATGATTACCGACTCAGGTAAGGTTAAATATAATAACTAAATAAGGTATTGCTTTTTTTTGAATGATAAATGATGTCATATTTTAAACTGTTTGAAACACTCGATATGGTAGTGACAATATATTATTTTCCATTTGTTTGGGTCTTCAATGTTTGGTATGGTTTTGAGCTCTCAGCTTGCTCTGCTGGAGCATGATAGCTCTCGAAAAGGTAGATGTTTGTTTTGATTTCGCCATTTCCAATGCGCTAGCATCACATTTCATAAGATTATTATAAGGTTTCGCAGGGTTTTAAATTTTTTTGGCAGATGAAATTGAACTGGCCTTGAATGATTGTCTAAAAATGATTAAATTATAATTTTAAAAAATTCCTATTGTTCATGCTTTTATTTATTAAAATAAGAAACTGATGATAACTCCCTTGATCATCCATAAAATAGATATGATTAACTAATAAGGGTTGTTTTTTGATTGATTGTGCAGGTATTTTAATTTAAAACCAAGATAGGGATAATTGATTTAAATAATTTAAAATTTTGCAGTAAATGAAACAGTCCATTTAAAATGATTGTTTCCAAATGATATCGGTGCAGTCATCTATGTTATTTTCGTTCATTTTAGTTCTTTCTTCTTTTTTATAAAGAGAAGCTGAAGATGCGAGTTTCAGTTTTTGTTCGTTGGCAGTGGTGATAGTTTTAAAGCGGGTGTCTCTGGCTCTTGATTGCCATTTTGTTTTTTAATATTTTCGCCAGACAAAAATTAGAAATACTTTGAATATCTTTAAAAATACATTTAAATTTATAATTTTAAAAATATTTATATTACTTATTTCATTCATTAAAAATAATAACCTATGCATTATAATAATTAATCTGTAAACAGAATACAAGTAACTTATAAAAAGTATTGTTTTTTGGATTGATTTCTGTTTTGTGTACTTAATTAAGATGGTGAAATATGAAGCCTCAGTTTGTTCCGTTGGAGTGATGATGGTTTTGGCAAGGATGTGTTTATTCTTTTTTATTATTTACAACGTGTTTTAATGAGCTTTTTGCCAGATAAAAATCGAATTTTTTCTGAATGGAACTTAAAAATATATTAAAATTATAAAACCCTTGTAAACATGTTGTTTTATTTGTTTCATTTTATTAAAAAAATTAGCGGTATATTAAAAATTCACTTCCTAAACCATAGTCCCAATCTAATATGAGCTGTTTCTCTTTCTCTCTTCAGGTAGTGGTTACACGTCCGTAGCCCATCTCTTGAAGCTGCCACGTGCCCTGAGTAAGTTTTAAATGTGTAACAGGTGCAACCCTTGCTGATGGCAGATAAAGATTATCTGTTCCTTGTATTGCCAGCTATATTTAGAACAACATATAATTACAATAATAATTCCGCATTGAAAGAAAGTAGAAAATATAAGCTAAAGAATGTGTTTTGTTTTGCCAATTTTTCTGATTTATTAGGAGCAAAAACACAAAATTTCAAATGTGTAAAAGTTAAAGTAAAACTATCACTCCTTTTTGAATATTAAATGATGCTCAATTTTCTTTTTTTTTTTTCTTCCAAAAAAAAAAAAAAAAAAATGTGTGTATAAAAATATATCTCCTTTTCTGGAAATTAAAAGAAGTCCCTTTTTTGACAATACCGTTTTATTCCAGATAGATAATTTCTGTGTGTAAATGAATGCAGATGTTGTATTCTGATATTTCACCAATACACCAACTTGTGCTCTGGAATATCTTTTTTCTGCCCTTCCGAAACCTGAGCACGTTATTTTCTCATCCGAGTTTACGAGGTCTAGTTTCCTAAGCTTATTATTTTTTTATTTTGGCACCCATTTGAATCCATGAACGGAAGTGCAAAATAAAATTTCGGTGACGAGCAGATTTTTTCGTTTCCTTTTCCACCCAATTTATCGTTTGTGCTCCAGCATACTCAAACGCGCTTGGTGGCGCGGGCTGCATCGCAAAAGCTCTTTGACTCCGTTCGGATAAACATACTATATGGGAATAAACAAATGGGTTGTTTACTGTTTAATAAAGCTTTATTGTTTACAGAGTTGGAGAGTTGCCCTCTTACTTCTTTCTGTCTTGATTTCATCACTTGTGACAGCTGTGATGAAAGCATTTAAAATTCCTTTTCATATTTAGTCTATAAAACTGTGGTTTTATTATGAACTTCTTGAATTAAAGTTGTTTCTTTTGCAGGGACTTGTTGTATATTGTGACAGCAGTGCCTGAAGCACATTAAATTCCTTCATATGAGTTCATGCTGAGTAAAACGCTCATTCTTTTTTAAAACTGTGTGTATATAGTAATAAGTAAATAATCCAGTGTGTGCAGCTTGCATTTTTCAGTTTTTTGGTTCAAAACTGTTAAAGAAAAGTCAAACATTTGTGTGTTTTTAATCTTTTTCAGATTTTGTCTTCATACGAGATTGCAGATAGTTGTGTATGTATGTATGTGCTGCATATATGTATGGATGTATTTCGTGATTTTGAACATGTATTGAATTGTTAGAAAGTTTTTGAGGAAGAAATGATGAGAGAAAAAAAAAAAGACATTTGACCAAAAATGAGCCAGGAAGGAGCTGCTCAGGCTGTTGTGATAATTGTCGCCTCCTTTGGCTCACAGGTTTCACACAGTTGATTATAAACGAGAGATTCCTTTGATACGCCGGACCTGATGTTCGAGCACTAGCGCTCTCGATACCAGAGTTTCCTCAGGCTAGAGGTCTAGTGAAAGCATGTGGCCATGTGTGTGTGTGTGGGTGGTTCTAAAACCTCAGTGTCCTGCAGGCATGCCGAATAGATATCCTGTAGAATAATCTAAGAGGGTGATATTTGTGTGATGGGTGGCACCAGGTGTAGTTCGACTTGCGCAGTTTTACAGTCTGAGACTCGGGAACCTGTTTGTAACGACACTCCGGGGAACCAATATGCAAATGATCCATGAAAAGTATCTTTCTGGCCCTTTGTGGTGCCATGGTTGTTTTTAGTGGGTTGGAATCCACTTTTAAACCGTAGGTCCTGGCCCACATGATCAGAGGAGTGTTGGACCGACAACCTTACCCTCCAAAGTCATTGTCATTTGGTGTCAAGTCAGACTTATAGCCCATATAGGTGTTCCATCACAAGAGAAGCTCCCACTCCCTTTCCTCCATAAGACTACATTATTATTACATGGGTTCTTGAACTGATCTAGATATTGATGTCTCACTTGGTGGGATAATGTTCAAATAGATATCCTGTTACATAAAAAAAATTTGATCTCAAAACACTAGAAAACTGACATTCCCTGAGAACTTATCGCCAAAGTGGCTCTATGCGAAGTCAATGAAAACACTAAACCGATTGATAGGTCTTCATCAGCAAAATAGTCTTCAACTAAAGTTAACAATATAATTTTCTATTTCTTTAAACTGAATTGACCATCAATAATTTATGGTTTACCATCAACTCTGAAGGTTTAACAATTGATCCAATGGGAAGCTAATACATTGAGTTGAAAATATAATCTCATTTGTGGTTGATATAAACAAATGCAGATAAAATTAACACGATTACGATATAACTAACAAACAAGATTACTGTATTTCTTCGTGGCAAATAAAATCTTGTTTTTAATACTTTTAAGCAATATATTTTGAACTTTGACAATTATTGCACACACAAAAACGTTGTGGGCAATAGAATAATACCAGCCTGTAAACGACCTTATGTACAAAACTTCTTTTAACAAATAAATGATCCCGCTGAAAAGCATTTATAATTAAACTATAAATAAATACCCGTGAAGAATTTGTTAATTATTATAACATCAGAAAAATAATCGGCTTTCTTTAATGTGGGAATATGTAACACAGCGTGATAGATACGAGCCACGGAATGAAAATAAAAAGTTAAACTCTTTTAGAATGATTTCTTTGCCACGAGAAAAAGATCATAATTGAGATCTTTCCCGGCTCGATGTTTTTTTCGACAAAACCCATGAATATTTCCAAGAGCCTCATCTCCTTTATAAAGATATTTATAATTAGTAGTATTTAGGCTCGCTGTCACGTCCTTGAAAAATTCTCTTGTCTTCGTTAAATATTACAGGTTCTGATGCCAAATGAAGAAAGCGTCGTTCTTATTTAAATATTGCACAATCCGGTAACTTCATTTATTCACCGCGGAAAGTCATATTCCTTTTTTCTTCTGAATGTCTTATATATATGAATTGAAATATGAGCCTTTTCTGTCATTAGTTAAATATTACGCAAAAGTGGTACTCCATTTATCTGTATCACGAAATACGACCTTTTCGAATGTTCATATATATGACCTGAAAAATGAATATTTTCTTTTCGCCATTCCTTAAAATATTACACACAAATTGGAAAACATCATTTATTCATCACGAAACATGACCTTTCATACCATTTTCAAATATAAATACAGTTTTAAGATTTTGCTAATCGTATCTGGGATTATGAATTTCTTAAGAACTTGTCAGCTCCCACTAACTTGAACATTGGGAAAGGGTTTGGTTTTTTAATAAGTAATTTATGAAATCATTGTTTAAAAGTAAGTGTTTTGTGATGAAGATGGAATGAGTAGAGTTTCAAAAACTAATATTTAATAGTTTTTAGATTTTAAATGCTATATTTATAACGACTATATAGTAACAAACTTGACATAAAGATATTTGTAATAGTTTTTTTCTACTTATTTTAATTTCAAGCAATAAAATTAATTCGCTTAGTTTTATTTTATAAATGGTTTACGTCGAATATATTTCCGGTTATGCAATTATCAGATGGAAATTCTTTCCTTTAAAAAAACTTCACAAATCAGCTCCTGTTTTCCCAATTGGCTAGTTCTCTGGACGTTGGTACCACTTGCTTTAGGTTGAATCCTGGCGGTGGCATGGATGTTTAGGAGTGGTTGGGAATCCACCTTCAACTGTAGGGTATTGGTCGAATTGGCCCAAAGTGTGCAAAAAAGGGCCGTAGAGCGACAAACCAACTCAACCAAGGAGGTATTATCTTTAAAGGTTAGATATAATCAGTTTTAAATTATAAAGGAATTACGAATTAGATATAATCATCTGTAAATTATAAAGGAATTACGAATTAGATATAATCATTTGTAAATTATAAAGGAATTACGAATTAGATATAATCATTTGTAAATTAAATGAATTACGAATTAGATATAATCATTTGTAAATTATAAATGAATTACGAATTAGATATAATCATTTGTAAATTAAATGAATTACGAATTGTTAACTCTGTTAATTTAACTTTGCTGGGCACAAATTTTGATTTTTATGAATTTTAAAATTATTAGTAATTATTCTTTAATTTACAATGAATTCCCGATTTTAAATCTTACTATATTGAAAATCCGAATTCCTACTGCAATTTATTAATAAAAGTTTATTATTATTATTATTATTATTATTATTATTATTATTATTATTATTTCGTATGTACTACTACTCGTTCAACAACTATTAACTCGTTATACAACTACTAAAGTAAATTAAATGTATACGATTACGAATTGTATACATTTAATTTACAATTGATTATAATCTATTGTAAATTAAATGTATTGAGAATTAAATATAATCAATTGTAAATTAATTGAATTCCCTATTTGTATCGAATTTTTAATTGTAATTTTAACCTTTTATTTTTTTAGAGTACTATTTTTTAATTTTTAGAAAGTTTAATTTTACCATATACTACTATTAAGTAATCAACTATTAATTGCAATTTAAAATTATGAATTAAGATGAGGAGGTTAAGGGGTCGATCCCGATCGGTACGCCAAGTTAAATGAATTCCAAATTAGATATAATCAATCTTAAATGAAATGAATTACGAATTAAATATAACAAATTTTAGAGTAAATGAAGTATGAATTAGATATATCAATTGTAAATTGAATAAATTACGAATTAGATATTAGAGAGTTTTTGCATACCGTACGTTAGTTACCGTAGGTCGTCCGTTAACTTTTTCTCCCTAGCGCGCATGCTCAATTTCCTATGAGCATGCGCGCTAGGGAGAAAAAGCGAACGGACGTCCTACGGTAACTAACGTACGGTATGCAAAAACTCTCTAATATCAATTGTAAATTAATTGAATTACGAATTAAATATAATCAATTTTAAATTAAACCGAATGCTATAAATATCATGGCATTTAATGATTACGAAAAGACAAGGTCGCGATAGAATTAGCGTTAGATCTTAAGAGAATGCAAAGGTATACAAAAAAAAGTAGAATTCCTCTTCTTTAATGGTACTTTAAAATCATTCATTGCAAAAGCATGTTATGGGCGTATAAAACTTGGTGCTCGAGTCGTAAAAAAGGAATTGTTCTGCCAGTTTATGTGCATTTCCCAAATGAGTAGGATATAAATAACGGAAACTCATTTCCTCATACCGTTTGTGCAACGATAAGAACCTGAGCGCGAGAGATAAGAAGTGCCATTTGTCAATTATTTCCGTCTTTTTCCGGGTATCCATTTGAAACACCTATTTCATGCTACATTTCTCGCCGCGAAACTGTTACTGAGGGTTCCTTAATTGAGTGCTGATGTCTTGCACAGAAATGAGCTGTGTTCATGTTAATGGAAGTTTATTTCATTAAATATTAAGTAATCGGAAGTTGCAATTCTCTTATGTGTGTATGTATTAATTGGGCAAAGAAAAAAAAAGTCGTAAAATTATACCTTTAAATATGAGTGCCCTAACAAACGAAATTTTTGATATACGAACTATTGCTGAGTTGATTTTTTTGCCTTGAATTCTGAGTCACTATTTGAGATGCCTGCTTCGGTGACTCTGTCAACTGGCGTACCGATTACGGAGTACCCATGGGGATAGACCCCTTAACCTCCTCATCTTAATTCATAGATAAAATTCATAATTTTAATACGATGCTTAATGTTAGTAATGAAAAAATAGCAAAATAAAATTTGTAAAATTAAATAAATGGTACTCAAACCTAAAAATAAATAAAAGTAAAGCACCAAATAAAACTAAAAGAATTTAAGTTTAAATTCGGTACAATTAGGGACCAGCTGTCGATGCCACATAACTATTGAAATTGTAAACAAACTACTGAAAGGGTTATGCTGAACGGTGGGAGCCGTAATGATGAAATCTCATAAACAAAGATTAATTGCCTCAAAAAAAAAAAAAAGGGGGGCACTTCTCAGAACCAAAGCTCTTTTTTTTTTTTAAAAAATATTTATTTGTTTTTTTTAATAATTTTTTCTGTCCTTTAGTTTTACTTAAAAAAAAGGGGGTAAAAAAGAAAAGAAAAATGCTTAGGTGACTCAAAACCACCATTCCTCTCAGTTTCCCTTGCGCTTGTAATAAGTAATCGGAAGTTGCAAATGTAAATCTCTTACGTGTGTATAGATAAATTTTTCTTCTTCTTTATTGTCATTACAGCCTTGTGCAGGCTTGAGCCTCCAACACAACAGCTCTCCATCCGTCTCGTTCCAATGTCCATCTCTTCCAGTTAATAATTTTCAGTTGTCCAAGATCCTCTTCGACACCATCCATCCACCTTTTCCCTGGGTCTTCCTATAGCTCTGAGCTATAAAAAAAAAGTCGTACAGTGATACCCTTAAATATGAATGCCCCAAGCCAACAAGCGAAATTTTTGATATACTTGCCATTACTAAGTCGATTTTTTTTTTTTTTCCCTTTGAGTTCCGTCATTATATGAGATATGAGCCTGTTTCGGTGACTTAAAACCACCATGATTCCCTTGCGCCTTTAATAATAATAATAGTAAAAACCTGGAAACTTTGGTGAATATAATTAAAAGTGAAAGTGAAATAATATTTTAATATGCTATACTAATCGGCATCATTAACATATGTTAAAATTTTTTTTTTTTTTTTTGCTTACAAGTATGTATTTGGTTTGATTTTGTTTGTATGCAATATTTTTGTGCTATAAATGAAATAATAGCCATTATTAGGTCGATTTTTTGCCTTTAATATCTTAAAACTAATCGGCGCCATCAACATATAGCAAAATTAATCTTGTTTCAAATCATTTCAATGGGGATAATATATTTGAGATACGAGTCTGTTTTATAAGACTCAAAACCACCACTCCCTCCTTTAAGATTCCCGAGTCTTATATGTGTAATAATAATAAACCTAGGAACATTTAGAACCACCTTAAACCGTTTCCGTAATCGACTAAACAACATGTGGTGTTTTTTGCTTGTGTGCATTTGGTCTTATTTTGTTTGTATACAATAATCGTTTGTCGTAAATACATTATCACATTAAAAAAAAAATGGATTTTTTTTTTTCAGAGATGATTTAAAATTAGATCTCGTTTTAGTTCAATCCTATGAGGATATTATATTTGACATATGGGGTTGTGGCTTAAGAAGCTTAGTTATAATATGATTTAAACTAATATCGATATATTAATAGAAAAATTTGAAATTTCATCAAAAGTTTATGACAGACAAACGATAATTGACTATTGCCGTTGTTGTAACACTTGGTAAAATATCGTTATACACATTTATGAAGAGAAAGATAATATCAAAGAATTTGATGATGCTTTTGTTAACAATGGAACTCTAACGTTTCTGCTTCTTTTCCAGGCCCGTGTCCTAACCACTTCTGCAGAGAGCCCACCATGCACCGAACGACCCGGTTAAAAGTAAAGGACATCAATCAGCTCTTCACGTGTGTTCTCTGTGATGGCTACATCATTGACGCCACCACGATCGTCGAATGCCTGCACTCGTGTGAGTATCTCTATTAACTGTAACCGTGCGATTGTTTGTTCTGCGCTATCTTTTATGTCGATGTCTGACAGATAAGATTGTACTTATCAATATCATTCCATCGCAAATAATAATAATAATAATGCTTACCAGAGATTTTTAATCTTTGTTACGAATGGATGCCATCACTATCTTGTCGAGGGTTTTTAACACATTAGTTAATAACTTTTATACATCTGCTTTAACAATTTATGTATTTCTTATTAAAAACTAACATGAAAATCACATATTTCGCTTTTTCTTTTTGAAAAACTTGTTTATATCTAATAAAATATGTTTAAAAAATAAATGACATAAAACGTTATGTCAAAAAATGACATAAGAGGTATTCGATACCACCATAAGTTGCAATGTATCCTGTTTAGACATCCAGATAATCGAAGTTAAAGAAAATGATTGTTTGAGAAGACGGTACAGCGCAGAAATTTATTGAGATCAATAGATTAAACTGGGCTGCTTATGTATTTAGAATGAATGATTTAAACCCTGTAAAAAGGCTCGTTTTGGCAAAGCTGCAGAGACAAAGAGGAAGAGGACGACTCAAGTGGCGATGGATAGACGCAGATGAGAAAGATTTTGCTGCAGTGAAGGTTAGGAATTGGAGGACCCTTGTCACCCAGAGGAATGCATGGAAATCCTTGGCCCACTCCAGGCTGTCGTGCTAATGATGATGACATAATTAAAAATTTTAGGACTACCAGCATTCAGCCAATTGGCTCGTGAATGATTGATTCTAGCGATTCAATTGGCTAGCGGTCTGACCTTTGGCACCAAATGCTTGAGGTTCAAATTCTGGCAGAGGCATGGACCCACCCACCATAGGGCTGTTGCGCCAATGAAGAAAACTGCTTTATTTCATTGCCGTAAGGGATCTGTGCTATGTAAAAAATTATTATTCTCAAGATTTTGGACGCATTTAATGGAATTACAAGTGCTGTTCACTCAGTTATGCTCTTTTAAAGTGAAAAAGCAAGCAGTGATTATAAAATAGTGCTAATATTCACTATTGATGCTAATATTCGACAATTTTGAGAGATTTTCTTGTGAATTGTTCTCCGACAAATTTTGAGGCCTGATAGCTAATTTGATTAGTAATATGGCCTTTGGTACTCTAGGGTTCGAATCCTGGCTGTGGCATGGATGTTGGTGAGTGGTTCGGAATCCACATTAAACTGTAGGTCCCTGTCAAATGAGCACGAAGTGTGCACATAATGACCGTAGAGCGACAAACCAAACCAACAAATTTTATTTTTCACTTGGATTAATATTTTTTAAAAAAATACTAAACGTACACGTCCAACATATCTGAAGAAAATAACTATTGGTGATTTTGTAGTTAAAAACATGTGTTTTTCAAAAATGCCACTTATTTGACTCTTTATTAATTCTCTTGTTTACAGTTTGCAGGACATGTATAGTTCGATACTTGGAAAACAGCAGGTACTGTCCACTCTGTGAAGTCCAAGTACATAAAACGAAACCCTTGCAGAGTCTAAAGTAAGGATAAAAACTGTGCTGTTTCTTGATATTTCTACTTAATTTTGAATGTCTTGTAGAGTCAATTGTGAATTGGGTTCTAAAATCATTTTTATTACAGGACAGATAGGCCTCTTCAAGATGTTATATACAAACTTGTACCTGGTCTGTATAGAAGTAAGTACACTGTTCATTAATAGTTAATACATTCCCATTGCAGAAATTCAATGGTTATTCGATTATAATTAAACAGTGATAGGAAGTCGTGTTACAAATGGCATTAATAATTAAGTGATATCGCATTGTATCTTTATAATATACAAACCATTTAATTATTTAACTGTGATATGAAAGTAGACATACAGTTCACCGTAGAAATTCAGTATTTCAAAGTTTTTTTTATGTCTTTAAGGAATTAATCAGTAGATTTATAATTGAAAGTACTCATGGGATCATCCAGAACATTAAGGATTAGGACACAACAACATAGTTTAAAGACAGTACTCAATGTATGTTCTCATACAAACAATCTTGGGCAGTATTTTTGAAGCTTTTATTTATATTTTTTATTTAATTTGTAACAACACGCATAAGTAGTTTTTTTAGTGTTGTTTTTTTTCCCCTTAAAAATTGTAAGAAATTATCCAAAATCGAAAATATGATACTTTCTGTACTTAGAAAGATCCAGAGCTATAGAGGAATGTTGCATAATTAGGAAAACGGAAATAACTAATGATATTTAAGATGTTGTTGCAAGTTAATTAATGCTTTTTAAGGTGGGTTTCCACCGGATATTAAAATCTCACATTGTAGAACGCCATCCAATCGGAAACTTCATCTCCTACCTACTTAGGATTTCAAGTGGCTGACTTTCTACAGCTTGAGATCTTAGTATCTGGTGAAACTCAGTTGTAATTGTTAACTCTAAAGATAGGTTCCCACCTGTTATTAAAAACTCTCATTGTAGAATGTCAACTAATTGGAAACCTTATCTTCTGGCTACTTAGCTTCCAAATGGCTGACATTCTACGGCCTAAGATCTTAGTATCCGGTGAGGTATAGTTTTAAATTCTAAAGATAGGTTTCCATCGGATGCTAAAACCTCAAGTGTCAGTTTAACAACCTATCGGAAGCCTCGTTGGCTAATTCAGAACTAAATGCCGTTCTATGACGTGGAATTTTAGTACCCTATTAAAACCAAACTTAAAGTGAACTTTGTAGCATTAGCACTCCTGAGAAAGTTATTTTTCGATAACAAAATAGGAAATAATTCAAATTCCTTCAGATGTCGTTATTTCGAAAAAGCTGAGATTGATTGATTTTGATTTTTTGATTTGGCAAATGATTTTTTTAAATGTAAAATCTTTCAATTGTTAAATACGTATTCATATTTTCAATTATAAAGAGCTTATTACAGATTCGGCAATTCTAAAGTAAAAATAATAGTAATAACATAACATCATTCTTTTATAATCTGGAATGCTTTCGCAATAGAAAATCTAATTTATCATGCAATGATTGCATTTTTTAACAGATATTTCCATTTTTCTTTTTTTTTTTTCCAGATGAAATGCAAAGGCGGCAGGATTTCTACGCCAAGCGCCCTGAAGAAGGTACTTAATTTCTCTTTGATCTTTTTTCTCGTTCTAGCAGGATAAATTGTCACCAGTGTAATTGAATAAACGTTATTACTTCTTCTTTCTTGCTTAATTTTTTTCTTTTTTAGCTGCCATATTGTCTTCGGAAGAGAGGGGCGAAGGGATGGTGGAACGGTGCTTTTTCGCCCCCGACGAAAGCATAAGTGTGACGCTGGTGTACTTGCAAGGGTGAGTTCATTTTTGCCTTTTATTAGGGGGAAGAAGGGTCGTTGGATGAGATGGGGAGCACTTACGCATCGTCTTTGGGGGCGAGATAATGCGATTTTGCTTCTTGTAGAAAAGGGTGCCCCCCTCCTTTTTTTTTTATCATCGTCATAGCTGTAGCATTTGCAGGCCAATATAAGACTTTTAGATGCTTTGGAAAAAAAATATATTATATCAAAGTAAAAATGTTTTTATGAGAATATTTTGGTACCCTATTTTAATAAAATAAAATATTTTGCCATTCAGTAATAGGGTTAATAGTTGGGTTAACCTGTAACTAATTAGAATATTTTATTAGAACAGCTTTTTTAACGTTGCACCTTAAATCATATCCTTCATTATCATGTGTTTATTTTACAAGATTTACCAAATTAATAGATTTAAAGTGAAGCGATTATCATCCAAATAATCCAGTTTCTCTAATACATGTACATTAGTATTTTTTAAGGTGATCATAAATTTATTCTAGCTAAAATTTGCTAAATAGCTAATTGCTTAGATCAAATTTGTAGTGGAATGTACAAACTTACTTTGATAGTGGTTTTCATCTAAGTAACTATAAATTTGCAGAACTTAAATCAAAGATTAAATGCACCTCATCTCTTTGTTGTTGTTATTCCCTGGAAAGTAGAAGAAAATCAAATATCGTGGTGCTCCCGAATACTATTGGCGATACTGATTGCCAGCTCGGAGTATAAATCCTCTTCCGAGGAATTGTCTTAACAATGCACGGCGGCTGCGACAACTGGGCAATGAAACTCCTGATGAGGGCAGTCGTCACTTTTTTGGTATTTTTTAACGCCATCAACAAAACTTTTCATATTTTTGTGTAGTTTTCTCCTTATTCTTGTGAGAGTAGTAGCTGTTTTTCTGTCGACATTTAATTCTGTAAGTTGATATTTAGTTTTGATCTCAGAAGGGATTAGAAGTTTAGATTTTGCCAACACATTTGCATCTACAAGGGAAGTAGGAATGGCAGTCTGAATCTGACTTCTGGCATTCTTCGCCCCAAAGAATCAGCAATTTCCTTCAAATCTAAATCCACATGAGCAAGGATCCATTGCAAAATATACATTCTGCGCAAGCAGTGGATTTCTTCTTTAAGAGATATAATGTTGAAGATCATACTTGAGAAACCTTTATTAAGAGCTTGCAAGGCAGACCTTCAGCCAGTGAAAATAGTAATTCCATTCATTTGTTGTGATGGAAGTAGACTCAGATAGACCTCAAGTGCTTTTTGAATGGCCAGCAGTTCTGTGAGGTTTGATGCAATTTTTCTAGCGTTGGCAGTTTCTAGCGTTGGTCAGTTCTTTGTCCGTACCCAACCTCGTTAAATTTCTTTATTGATGTATAATTTTATTTTTAAAATATTTCCTCTTTTTTCATATGCCATTTTCATTTTTTTTTAACGAGCGGTGCTGAACAATATAATTTCATGTCGTCTTTTTTTTCTTCTGCAGCTTAAATTTCTTTGGCGAAATATTTATTGCACCCAGAACAGAGTATATAAACCTACTGGATTAAATCAACTACACATTTGTAATTAATTAATCGTGCCTGCCTTACCTTCCTATTTCAAGAACTCCTTTAAAAAACAATAACATTTTATAGCCCCGTACAAAATTATGTTGTCCTCTCTTTAAAGATTATACTTCACAACGCATTCGCCCTTTCCTAAATTTCCACTCCCAGATTTTTTTTTTTTTTTTTTTTTTTTTTTTTTTAATTCAGCTTTTATTTTGGCGTTAAGATCCGAAAAATTACTATATAGGAATATTATTTGTAGTTTGTAAAGTATCAGCATCTGCATTAAAATAATTTCATTTTTGTTGGAAGGTAAGACCGCATGATGGCTAATTGGACAGCGCTAGCTTTTGGTACCACATGATCTTGTCGGTGGCATGTATGTTTGTGATTGGTTCGGAATTCACGTTAAACTGTAGGTCCCGGTCAAATTAGCCCAAAATGTGCACAAAATGACCGTAGAGCGACAAACTAAACTGGAATTCGGCTGTGAAAGTCTTCTATAGCCTATTGAGTGGTGATGGCCTATCAAAATTTTTTATCATTTTGCACACGAAAATTGCTTTCTCATTATCTGGAGGAATCTCCGGTAGCTTCAGAAAAATTGTAATTTTTCTTTTTTTTTTAAAAAAAAAAAGATGGAATTTCAAAGATTTAAGTATTTTTTTTTGTTTAGAAAATATTGTAACCCAAATTGTATATAACTAGTATTGAAATATTATTTTCTATAATATACCAGAAAATATTATATTGTGATAGCCCATCGCCATTCAATAGACTATAGAAGACTTGCATAGCCGAGTTCTAGTTTAGTTTTGTTTGTCGCTCTACTGTCATTTTGTGCACATTTTAGACTCATTAAATCGGTACTTAACGTGGACGTGGATTTAACGCAGATTTAAGGTGCATTAAAACATCTAATCCACGTATAAGTCCCGGTCTAACTAGCTCAAAGTGAGCCAAAAACTGACCCTAGAGCAGGGGTTTCCAAACTTTTTCGGTCGCGGGCCAAAAATTGAAAAAAAAAAAAAAATTTGGCGGGCCAAGAAAAATTTTGCTAAAATTTAAAAAACAATATACAAGTATTACAATTTAAATATGTTAATGAGCAGAATGAAATGTGATTTCATTTTTAAAACTTCCTTATAGTGAGGTTCGAAGTGAGAACCTCACTATAAGGAATCACAAATGCTCATCTGTCAGTCTACTTCTGAAATAATTCTTTCCAAGATTCATAGTTGAAAACACTTGTTCACATATATCAGATGAAGCAAACACAGCACTGATTTTCTGGCTGTGAGATATTGAATTTGGGAAACCTACTTTCGATATTGATTTGTAAAACTCTCAAGTGTGGCATATTTAGAAACAACTGCTTGAGATGATTGTTAGAATGTAACTCAATTAATTCAACTTGCAAATCCTTTCCGATTGAAAGCTGTTTGTGCTTGCTATTTCCGTCGATTTAGGTTTTGTCGAACAAAAATAGAGAAAGTAAAAAGATCATCAGTTCTTTGAAAAAAGGAAGAAAAAAAATAATAATATTTAATCAAAGTAGAAAAGGCGATGGATATGTAATGTATAAATTTATATTTCTTTTAATTTGCCTCGTACCGGAAAATTAAAATTCTATCCGCGGGCCGGATAGAATCTTCCGGCGGGCCGGATTTGGCCCGCGGGCCGTAGTTTGGAGACCCCTGCCCTAGAGCAGCAAACCCAACGTTGAAAGCTAAATACCAAATAGATTCGTCGATGTCTAGTAGCATAGTTAATTTCTTGCAGCTTGCGCACAATTTGCATAATAAAAGAGTAGCGATAAAAAGGCCAGAATGTTCGTGTCAAAAAGCATCGGTAGTCAAAAAAGAAGACAGAGAAAAAAAAAAATAAAAACCGCACAATTTACATTCGCTCACGACTCGCCATATATGCCGAGAAAACACCTCCCGCCGTTGTGAAATCAATACTGCCAAGTGCAATCTATTCCGTACAGATGAACTCCGTTATTTATCATTCCCGTTATTGACCGTAGCGACTTCTGGGTTGCCTATGAAACCGCAAACCGGTTTTTTTTCTTCTCTCTCTCTGTCTTCTTTCCCTTGATAAATTAATTCCACGTCTGGCTGAGAGGCCTCTTAATTGGTCGCCGGGCCTCTTTTACCATCACTTCTTCTGGTGTGTGTCCAAGAAGAAGTGGTAGTAGCATCGATGTAAAAAACTCTTCAGATACTTTGAAATCGAAATTTTGGGAGAGTGTTGTTTGGGAAAAATTGGGATGTTTACTACATTTCTCTGTAAAAAAAAAATCTCTAGAATGAATCTGCTTTAAATGATTATTTTATTATTAAAAAAAATTCTATAGATCAATGAAAAAACTCTTCCAGATACTTTGAAATCGAAATTCTGGGGTGTGTGCTGCTATGCAGAACAAAAACGGGGATGTTTTCTGTAAGAAAAAAAGTCTCAAGACTACTTTAAATAATTATTTTATTATTAAAAAATATTTTGAAAAAATCTAAGGATTAATGCAAAAAAAACTCTTAAGATACTTTGAAATCGAACTTCTGGAAGAGTGCTGTTTGGGAAAAATGGGGTTGTTTTCTAGATTTCTCTGTAAAAAAAAAGTCACAATATCACTTTAAATAATTATTTTATTATTAAAAAATATTTTTTTTTAGAAAAAATTCTAAAGAAAGACCTCTGTATAATATGATCCAAAAGCAGATGTACCTATGCATTTATTAATAACTTTTTAATGTTGTTTCTTCTCTTGGTCGGCAGCAACATCTAGACCAAGTCTATGAACCAATGTGTTCTCATGGAAGGGGGTCGGGACGGATCAGCTTCAGCATCCGTAGGTAGAAGTCTGACTTGGCTTCGTGTCGCTGAAGTAGGAGGGCAGTGTATTCCAGGAAAACTACCCCGCATGTGCGTATCGTATGAAAGAAACCCTCTGAAATTTCCACCAAGTAGTTCGTCTAAGGGGGACTTGGTGGCTAGCGCTCTGGCGCTTGGTACCACAAGTTTCGGGTGCGGGTCAAGTCGATTACGTGGAATAGTTTTATAAGTTATATTTTATTTTTTTTGTATTATATATATTTTTTAAACCTTAGGCCGATTCAAAGGGGTATTTTATACTAAAGGGAGTCAGTCCCCCGTTACAATAATCGCAATTTGCCGTAAAAAAAATTACTTAAAAAATTGTATTTTATTGCTTAATTTTTTTTTAATCCAACTAACATGATTAGTTTTTTTTTTCATAGTGTCATTTATCGCAAATATATTTTATAATTAAAATTCAACATTATTGTATTCTGATTTGTTACGAAGATATGTTTATTTGTATGCGTATGCGAATATGCATATTTGTTTCAAGTAAATTATGCAAACGCAGCACAATTTTAAACAATTGTCTAAAAAAAAATCACAAATTCTGTTACCATTTTTAAAGTTAAGATTCTTATCATAATTGTAAAAACATATTTATAAACAAGCACAAACACAATTCAATTTTTTCTTTTACTATTCTTCTGGTTAAAATTCTTGAGATTCTGGTTATCAATCACTTTTTTCTTCTTTACTGTTGGGATTAGGAAATTCCCGTCGAACTTTTACCATCTGCCATCTTTACCACCAAGGGACAATCACCAGAACCGTCAGGGTCATGTAATGCAAACAACCCGCGGATCATTTATTTTCCCCCGGACAGGGTTACAGCTCACACAGGTGTCCCCTTTCTTCCTTTGTTGTTTTATCAGTTCCAAGAATCGGACACACACATCATTAGCATTTTTAACATATCATAGCTATCTCTCTTCACGGTCTGTCCGCGGGTTTTTGTGCGGAATTCGATCCACCTTTTCAGGATTGGAACAGATAAAATGTTTGGAGTTCTCAATTTTGTGCTGGGTTCCTGGTTGGTAAAGGAAACTCAAGGAAGTATTCATAATAAATCGTATTTCAAATGAGAATCTATAGCAGGACTACTTCAAAAGGGCTTCAATTATGCCAATTTGTATTCCAAAGGGCAGGAATTGCTGATTGTCCATGATTTGTGGATACCAAAGTTTTTTAACATATTATTTTAAGCACATATATGTGTAAGATCACAATCTTGTTGTTTCTTATCCCACTTGGTGATATCTAGACCAAGCTCACGAACCCGTATAGACTCATGGTTGAAAGAAAGGTGTTGTGATGGAGCACCTGTAGGTAGAAATCTGACTTTGCTCCGTGACGCTTTACTGTTATATGTGACCGGGACATATGGTTTAAAGTGAATTCCGAACCACCACAAATACCCATTTTACCGCCATGACTTGAACACGAAACTTGTGGCACCGAGAACCAGAGCGCTAGACACTCGGCCATTCAGGCCCAGACCACAATCTTAATTAATTTTATGAAATTGGAATCTTAACTAATAATTCACCTTTTCGAAGGTTAGCAATTCTTGTAGCGGCTTTTCTAAGTTGTGCCATAAAGTAACTCGCATCTGCTTTTCTGTCAAAGTTAAATCTTATAGTAATTTATGTTTAAATTGGTAAATTAGTTATATTTATGTACTGCTGGTACAATCTGACTAAGCTGGTGTAACTGACTGCTGTAGTAATATCTGCAAACTAAACAATGTTTTATGGTACAATCTCTATATTATAGTATGTTATGAA
The DNA here is from genome assembly GCA_021605075.1 of Caerostris darwini. Taxonomy (NCBI): domain Eukaryota; kingdom Metazoa; phylum Arthropoda; class Arachnida; order Araneae; family Araneidae; genus Caerostris; species Caerostris darwini. The sequence continues at coordinate 6,570 of BPLQ01010959.1, read as the reverse complement.
TCTGTGTTTTCTGAAGACTGAAATTGAACAACCTAAGTATTTTACTATAGAGAAGGTATTCTCTTCTTTATATATATATATATATATATATATATCTATATATATATATATATATATATATATCCTATTAATTAAGCCATATTAGTAATAATTGGATCTCTGAAATTGATTGTGATTTGAAGTAGTTATTTTACTTCTTGGTGAGAAAGGTGCATTAAGCTTATGCCTTTAAAGATACTAATGTGATAGATTAGCTATCTGATGAAGCAACTATATCTTGTGCCTTAATCTCGTGTGAATGCATGATTTAAACCAGTGAAGAGGAAGGCCTGCGTATATTGATATCATGCTTTGTAACGATTCTAATCTTTGTAAAATTCCAACTCGTAGTAATTCGTTATTCCAGTTTAATCACTATAATCACTACTGTGTCGAATAGCATTTTACAACGGATAAATAAAAACAGAACACTTTATCTTGAGTCTTAAACATTCCGGTTAAAACAAGATTCAATAAGATATTTGAGTCTGCTGTGCAATTATCTGTTAATTTCACGGAAAAGTGAACTAGAATGAGACTTGGGAAAATACCATGTAATAGTAATCTTGCATTGAAGTTAAGCCTCTTTGACGAGATTATGGACCTACTGTTGTTGAAAATCTCCCTTCTTAATGATTAAAAATGTCTTTCCTTTGCTACTCGACGAAACAAAAGGTTGGAAAAGTTTTGCATTCTCGTATTTCTAATCCGTGGTAAAATGCTGCCTTCATGCTATTTTTCCTAATCCCTTCTTTTGTGGATGTTCCCCACATTCTCAAGAGTTCTTTGGAAAAGAGAACTCATTGTGCCTGGCAGTGCCATACTAATTCTACTGGAAGACTTCTTGGGGAAGAAAGAATAAAGCAAGTCAGTTGCAGAAAAGGGACATAATACCCTGCCCTGTTTTTCTTGAAGCGAAAGGGGTCGTCTTGTGAAAGACAGACCCTTTTTGGTGACAAGGGACAGCAGTGTCCTTTTTTGGAAACTTATTTGTGGCAGTAATGAATAATGCAGCGGTCTGTGGCATAGGTATATTTAGGATGTCAAATAGAAATTGTGTGGTTCGGATATTGCTGTATGGGAGAAGATATTATTAAGTCTTATTTGTGGTATAAAGTCAGATTAATGAGTATGTCGAAAAAATTTCTTTTCAATATATCTCTGAAGTATATAATTTCGGCCAAATGCTCTTATATGCATCATATGAATTTGAAAAATATCTTATTTAAGATTACTATATTAATTAATTCGAGTGGTTTTTTACCTCCTTCTTATACAAGTATCAAATTAAACGAATACAAGTAATTGCTAGTAATACTATTAAATTATTTTTTAAATGCTTCTCTAAGTGGAGAATCCATTATGTTTTTTGCATATAGTTTTATTGGTTTGGTGTGTCGCTCTACAGTCATTTCACTGTCATTGCCTACTATTTAATGTGGATTCCGAATCCTAACAAACATCCATGCCACTGCCATGATTCGAATCTGAAGCCTGTGGTACCAAAAGCCAGAGGGCTAGCCAATTGGCTAACAGCTCGCTGTAGTTTTATTATATTTTATTTCATTCTTTCTCGTACCTGTTTTTGATAATGCTTAGATTTAATGTGTATATTGTTTATTGCATGTATACGCAAAAAAAAGAACTGAGAACACAAATTAAATCCACATTATTAGTTCACACATTTTCTGAAGAAATATTTGGATATTCCTAAATTCAGTGGATTCAAAAAGTTCATCGTGAAAAAGAAAGGGAAGGGCGGAACTGTACAGTAATTTCGAATGGCCAATTGTCTAGCGCTCTAGCCTTTGGTACCACAGGCTGCAGGTTCGAATAATGGCTGTGAAATGGATGTTTGTGAGTGATTCGAAATCCACGTTAAACTGTAGGTCCCGGTCTAATTAACCTAAAGTGTGCGCAAAATAACCATAGAGCGATAGGGCAAACCAAATCTTTATCTTGTAATATTACTACTGTATGCTTCTCTATATTTTCAATCCAATTTCGATTTGTACGCTAAAGGTTGCTTTAATCTATTTTTCATCCCATCTCAATGCAAGTCATGCATCCTGAAAAAGTTGTTCACTAGTAAATTTCCCCAAACCGAATCGCCTCTAATAATTCCCAACTGTTTCACCAATTACTCGCAGGTGAAGGTAGTCATTGGCGTAGGCAGGTAAATCCAAATTACTCTGTGTAATTGGATAGGGGAATAAAACTACCAACGACCTACAAAACCGAAGAGGTTAACAAAAAAAAAAAAAAAAGGGGGAGGTGTCCCATTTCGGTGGAGGCTCCTCCCTTCCAACCTGGACTGGGTCTAACCTGGGAACAATAGGTGTTGGGCTCCGCCTCCGCGAGTCGTTGGCCCTACGTGGGGTCAGGGGGTCAATGCGTGACGTCACCAACAGGCATTGTGTGTGCCACTAAGGCGTGGTACCATGTTGCCCCGTTGTGGTTGGCTGGCAGCCCGAGACTGGACTAGAAGCGGGTTCTCTCTTTTCAAAGAGAACTTGTTTTGGGGTGGAGGGGGAATCACGAAGTCGTTTTGGTTTTGCTTTTTATTGTATTTTCTTCCTTTCCGTGCCCCCGTGCGGAGTTTTTTTTTTTTTTTTTTTTTTTTTTACTTTTGTTTGTTTGTTGTTAGCTGCTGTTGCCAGAGTTCGTTGCCGTGACGCGTATCTTTAAAAGGGAGAGAGAGATGGTAATAAACTTGGGTTTGCTGCTGCTGCTGTTGGTTTGGATTTTCACGTCTAGTGCGTTAGCCAGGTGAATGCCTTCGGCTCCTGCTTGAATGGGAGGTTTTCTGAAAGCCGTGAATGGAAGGCACAGTGTGTTAATTTCAAAGCGCTTTTGGGGGTTTTGTTTTTTATTTACCATATAGCTGAGGATTCTTTTATTGTTACAAGGACAAATAAATAGTCTACATGTAAAGTGGTAAAGATTCATTTGTGCTTGAGGTCTTTTTTTGTTCTGGTTGGCCAAGCGTTTGTTTTGGTCTTTGATTATAAATACATTCGGTCAAATATTCTAACTGAAAGGCAGTGATAAAAATCAATAAAACTTTCGGAAAAATGTAGCATATTTTCTATTCTATTGTTGTTTGTTCGTTTAATCTAGACTAATTTGTTCAGGTCCTGGTATTAGATGCGACCCAATGGCCATTTTTTTTTTTTTTTTTTTTCTCGTTGATCACTCATTTGTTTTTGGTCTGGTTATATATACATTCGGTCAAATATTCTAAATGATATGCTGTGATAAAAAATAAGCTACATCTTTTCCAAAGTTTTTTTTTTATTTTATTTTCTCTTTTATTGTTGTTTGTTCAATTAATCTAGGTTAATTTGTTCAGATCCTGGAATTCGTTGTGGCTTGATAGCCAATTGGCCATTTTTTTTTCAAATCCTATATTTTAAAAACCATCTACAAGTGAAATCGTGTAAAAAAAGTACCGTGTAAATCGGGTAATAGATGTATTCATCATACATTTAATTAGCATGGACACTTAATTTAGTTTTTCAAAAGAATTATCGGCGTTGTGTTTGTGAATTGTTTATTAGAATAAAAAACTGACTTTGAACTTCATCAGTTACATAAATATCGATGTTTAAAAAAGACTAATCAGTCGTCTATGATAAACAGCATAAGTTCAAATCTCCAAAATGAATCTGCTATTGAACTTTTCAATCTGCCATGAATCTATTTTTTAACACTTAGGCATTTGGTATCACAGTCTTCAGATTCGAATCCTCGCGGTGGCATGGATGTTTGTGAGTGGTTCGGAATTCACAAATAAGCCCAAGAGTGTGCGCAAAATTACCGCAGAGCGGCAAACTAAACTAGACCTGGAATTAATTGCATTTTTAATTGATGTGTCTTAATCAAGCATAATCATTTTTTAAATAAATTTTATTAAAAGTTAACAAAGTTAGTTTTATTTAACTGTTATGTAGCAATATTAGGTGAACTTATAGTATACTGCGGCATACGATCGCGTGCATAATGTTTGTAAAAAAAAAAAAAAATTTATAGTAACTGTATTATATATTAATGCGTAGAAGCTCTGTTAAATACAGTAAAATAATTATCCGTTTTATATCAGAAGAATTTAATGTGCCGTAGCTAATAAATATTGCAAAATTGCGCGTGGAATATTTTAGTTTTGACTGTATTGTACTTGTCCGAAGCAATCATTTGACGAATTAAAAATTTAGAAAGTTATTTAATGCAATGCAAATGAAATGAATTCAAATTAAGTTATTGTTAAAGAAAAGTGCACTTACATTTAATAATTTGCTTAATATAAATTCTTAATAAAATTACCTTTCAAATATTGAAATAACTTAACTGCTTTTGTGATATTTTATAGAATTTTAAAATAAGCGATATCGGAGAAAAATTTAATCAAAATACTGCTAGTATAATAATTCTTTTATAACCAGAGTTTAATAAATTGCTTTATGTATAAAAAGTATGTGGCATTTCTATTAATATTCTGCTGCATAATCCAAATATATTTTCGCGAAATTTATATTTTGTGTGTTTTTTTTAGGTCCGAAGACAAATCTATTATTGACGATGACGATTCTAACTCTAATTCTAGCAGCCTAAGCAATGTATGTATCAGTTTTAAAATGTATCGCTTGTAATTATTTTTCTTAAAAAGTTCTTAGTTCTTTTTAATATCGTGCATGCGTTGAAAATTTCATGTTTTTTTACAGACTATAAAGACGGTGTACCTGAACTGCCCTGCAGCTGTGACTGTAACGCATCTAAAAAAGTTGATTCGCTGTAAATTTCGTCTTCCTACACACTACCAGGTAAGAATTTTTTTTTTTTTTTTCCCCCCATTCATGTTAAATTTTTTGATGGTTATTTCTGAAACTGCACTTCATTTATAGAAGTGCTTGTCTGATTACGAAGCGTTCTCAAACTTTTTTGAAGGGGAACTTTTTTGAAGCCCCCCAAAAAAATCTCTTTCAAAAATATCTTCATTTATTAAAATTTGTTTCTGACTCTAGAAAAATCAGGTTAGGAAACTCAACTATGTAAGCGGCGTGATGGCCAATTGGATAACGCTCTGGTCGTCTCAAGTTGGAATCCTCGTGGGGATATAGATGTTGTTCAGTGGTTCGGAATCTATGTTAAACTGTAGGTCCCATCTAATTAGTGCAAAGTGTGCAGAGAATGATCGTAGAGAAAAATATCCGAATGTTTAATAGATAAATGTATAGATATTTATATTTAAGTTGATTAAAGACAAATATCTTACTTTTTTCTTTTCTCCATACATCACCCTGTACCTAGGGCTATGTAAATCCCCTTACCAGTTATTAAAGAGAAGGTGGAACATGGGGTGGGGGGATGTATACCATGGAACAGCCCCCCGAGGGCTGATAAGAGAAGACTGCTGTTCCTGTGTAACTACCGTACAATTGCTTATCGTGTGGCAGAAACCTGGGAAAATACACATCAAGCAGCCTAATTATCGATGCTTTCTGTTTTTATACACATTGCCACAATCGCCATCGACGTCTACACAAACAATGCCACCAGCGGGTTCAAACCCAGCCGTCCTACATACTACCTGTGCACTGTGCCACTAGTCGAGCATACTTCATATACCACCACCACCACCACCACCACTACACCACACCACATTACTGTGCCTAAAGCTGAGTTGTCCCTTTATAGTTTGGGAATCATATGAGTGAGGAGTCTTGATTAGGCTCTGTGATGCTCTACAGTCATATGAGACCGGGACCTACGACTTTAAAGTGGATTTCTAACTACTATATACACCCATGACACCGCCGGGATTCGAACCCGAAATCTGTGGCATTGAGAGTTAGACACTTGGCCATTCAACCCCCATAATTCATATACCAATGATTCATGATTTTTTCTACCCTTCTTATTTGGAAACATTGGATCTAACTCAAGATGTTACTTAAATTAAACTTGGCCATCCTGTTTCAAAAGCTTAAGAAATCGCCAATCGTAAAGATAAATAATTTTCATGGAAAGGGGATCACACCATGGCTATTCATTAATAACGCGCACACACATCAAGATCTCCGCGCCCATTAACATGCCACCGATAACAACGAAGAGACCTTCCCTTTATAAATCTAGATTCTCTCTTTTTAAGTACAAACACACGACATGTATAATGCTCGTTGTCTAGCCATTCGCCTGTGCTCTTAAGCTTCTGCCGTCAGCAAAACGTGCTCGAATGCTAATTTCCCGAAGACGGGGGAGGTGCATCTGAGTAAATGGCCGGGGGGGGCGGCACTCTTTGGAACAATCAGCCAACCCCTCCCTCCAGGCGATAGTGGGATCAAAGGTGAAAAGACTATCAAAAACGCCAGGGGGGCCAACGTGCACCCTCCGCCACTGTAGGAGCGGTCCTCTTTGGTGAAGATAAATATGCTTGTGGGACCAGCTGTATGGTGTGTAATCGTACATTTGGAGACCCCTTGTTTTTTGAGATACTGTATGCTCTGTTGGTGCTTATCAGTTGGATGGATT